>CM053584.1:208884802-208913395 GCA_028627135.1 Pseudochirops cupreus | reverse complement strand
CTCTCCCAATTCATGGCTCCTCCCAGTTCAGCCCTCTCCCTTCACGTCAACAAGTCCATTCCACAAGTGGGATTCACAAGCTCTGGGTTTTAACACTCAACCCAAAAACCAAGCCAATACAGGGGCATCTCCAAATTCCATTACCAATACACAATGGCAACGCACCTGTCAACTTACATGATGGACACAATAGTGACAGGAGAAAGCAGGTTAAGTGGGGCCTGGATAAAGCACTCATTACAGCTTTACTTTCTTTTACATCCTCCATATTTTTTCATGGGCTGCCCAAAATAGTAAATATTGTGGAGGCCTATGTAACAGCAAACACCCTAACGTACCCAGGATGGCTGCTAGCACAGGTTCTTTGATCTGCTTTTCAAAAGGAAAGCAACTCCAAATGGGTTAACAATCTTACTTTAATCAAACATATATATCATTTACCTGGTTCAGGGGAAAAAGTCAGGACCCTGAACTTCAGAAAATACAACCAGAAATTACAAGCAGACAAAAAATACAGAGAAAATAACAGTTCAACAGACCAACAGACAGGGCTTCTAGCTGTCTGACCATTACATATATACATAGTTAGTTACCAGAGAGAGAAGCATCAACATCTGGGTTTTCAAAGCCAAGGGGCTTAATGGTTACCCAGAGTCGCATCTGGCCAAATCACACAACTCCTCCCATAAGTGAGCCCCAAAGCAAAACTTCACCTCAGAGTATATATAGCCTTCTTCAGGGTCAGAAGACATCACTACCTTGGTGACCCACTGCCTAATTACAAAGTAACAAAAAGTATGGTCCTTCCTGAAAAACAAGTCTCTCCCAATCAAGGTTCTCTTGTTGGGCTCCAAGTGAGGCCCATTAAGGGGCAGGGAAGATCTTCAAATTCCCTTACCATTACAGCCTGCTCTATATCTGATCAAAAGGGAGGGGAAAAGATGAAGTAAGAGTTAGATACTAAAGTGAAAAATGAACTGACTCTAAAGTTAGAGGGCCTAGATTCAAATATGGCTTCTGATACTTGCCTGGGTAATAATAAGCAAGTTATTTATAACCTCCTTGATCCTCAGTTTCCTCATCTGAAAAATGAGGGAATTTAATTAGATGCTCTAAGGTAACTAGGTAAATGCCCTAACATAACTCCAGATCTATGATCTCATGATCTGATGGACAGGTATAGGCAAATGAGTACAGGATTGTTTTCCTACTTCCTCTACTTCCATTCCTGGATGCCACTTATTTTTCCTTTAAATTTGATGTCAAATTTTAAATTCTAAAGAAAATATCAAACTAGACTGAAAAAGGGTAAGAGGTGATGGTGGTGGGAAGATAAGGAGAACTAAGAACAGAGGCAATGGTTCTGAGCAGCAAACTGAACAAAATGGGGAAAGAGGAACTTACTACAAGATAGCAAATAGTTTATATTTATGTGTCTCCATGCCCCAGATATTAATAAAGTAAAGGAGGAAGGCTTTTCCTACTCAATTATTATAATCAAGAAAGGCACCTGGAAAGCTACATGGTACAATGGATGGACTACCAGACTGAGAATCAGGAAGATTTCAAAACTGGCCTTGGACACTCACTAGCTGTATGACAATGAGCAAATCACTGTCTGTCTGCTTCCTTTTCCTCATCTGTAAAATGGGAATAATAATAGCACCTGGGTTGCTGTGAGGATGAAATGATAAAAAAATTATAAATTATTTAGCACAGTGCCTGACACATAGTAAGCACTATATAAACGTTATTATATACAAATATATATCATATTACACTATATAAATCTTATTATTATTACCATCTTAAGGATTGAAGTACAATAAAAGATTACTTGGGGTCAATGGTCCCCTTAACTTCAAAAGCTGATTCTGCTACTTTTTGCAATAGTAACCATGAGTGAATAACTTGATCTTACTGGGTCTCATTTTCCTCAACTGTAAAATGAAGGGGCTACACTATAGATGATCATAGAGATCTCTCCAAGCATCAAATCCTAAGAGCTAATAATATAAGGGATTTCCATCAGGAAATGTTCTTCACACAAAATTGTATTATTAATGTCAGAACAAAGGGATAATCCTGTGCATTTTATAAATTCATTAAGTGTTACTACTTAATCATAAAACTATTTCTTTAAAATATGCAAATTACTGCAAAAAGGCCATTATAAAATGATATAAGTAGATTCTAAAAGTTGCCAGAGGAACCCATCTTTCATCTTTGAGTGAAATTCAACAGAAAAACATCAAACTGAACTTCTATAAATTCAGTTTTCAGAAAATGTTTAATACATAAAATGAAACACAGCTGAAATATTTCAATGGAACAAGCAAATTAATAATACTGTGTTAGTAACCACAGAACATTCATTACATAGTTGAATTTTACTTAAGATATGAAGTAGAAACAACATACCAGGCACAGGTATAATTGTGTAATTCTTTAAAGTATTAGATTAGGGAATTTTCATTGTAAATATTTTCTAAGAAATCGAAAATCATTCTCAAAAATTATGTGCATGAGTTTTCAAATTACTTTTAAGCAGAGGTATCAAATTCGAATAATAATGAGGGTCACAAAACTATACATAAAGATCCCTGTGGGTCACAAACTAAGTTATAAAACATATTATCTATGTTTTTTACATTTTTACTAATTCTGTTAAACATTTCCTAATGATATTTTAATCTGGTTTGGGCCACATTTGGCAGTGCTGTGGAGCCCACAGGACAAGTGTTTGACAACCTTTAAGTAATAAGAAAAACTCTAGTTTCTCACCATTAAGGCAGTGTGCCTTCCATGGAAGGTGACAAACTCTAGCATTTTTCCCCTCATGAGTCTGTGAGCTCCCAGAAAGCATGGACTGTTTTTTGCCTTTCTTTGTATCCCAGTTGCTTCACACAGTGCTTGACACTTAACAGGAGCTTAAAATGTTCCTTGTTGGTGTTCATTAAGAGTCTTTATATCCCTTTTAGTACTACCCTGGTTGTCGGTCAGTTAACTATTTTGTATTGTGTCTCATTCTCACCCTATCTTACAAGTTAATTAGAGAATATTTTATGGCCTCTTGAGTTCTTCTGGTCTAAATGAAGATCACAGAGAACCTACACACATTAAGCTCTCAATAAATGCTTGTGGAATGAATGACTGAACAAATCAGTAATTATAGAAGCTTTAACAAAGGCTTCACTAGTGGGAAGAAGGAAAAGAATGTGTAGCAGCTGCTACATATACTCCATCTTCAGAGATACCCCAGTGACAAAACAAAACACAAGAATTTCTTGTCACATTAGATGATGAAAGAGGTTGATCAACAGGAGCCAATGAGCAAGGTTAAACTTGAGAATAAGAACTATCAATTGAATAGCCAGATGAAACAAATCAAACAGATTCTGAGAGAAAGAATAGTGTTTTAGGGAAGAAGGGAATGAACGAAGGAAGACAGAACCAAATGGAACTGCTGGTCTCAGGGGAAAGTACCTACAATAGTAATTTTTGCCTTTTTCCAGACAAAGTGAACTATAACTGAGAAGCAGGACAGGAGGAGGTCAACCAAGTCATATTCCTTCTACCAACAAAATAGCAGAATGAAGTAATCTACCAACCAAAGGAAGGTGCTCTTGGAAATACACATTGCTGGCCAATACAATTTATGTGAAAAATCAAGAAGCTAAAAGTAGGACCAAACACTATCAAAAGTAGAAAAGACCTCGGAAATCATCAAGTCAGACCTCCTCTCTTTTAGTCTCTACAAGGTTTAAAAATATCCTCAAATGTTCAACAAGATTGGTATGAGATGACATGGGTCTTTCATTTATGTCTATACATGAACTAGCAAAAGGCTTTCATCCTAATTTGAGTGAGTACATTTCTTTGTTCCCCTACATCATTTTTCACTTTCATTTATTTTCATTAACTTTCTTTGTCACTGCCACTTTCAAATCTTCTGGACTTTTTAGAAGTGCCTGAAAAGTTTTCTTTAATTAAAAATAAAATTCTTTTTAATCTGAAAAAAACATATATATCCTCAAATTTAAAAGGCAAAAAAAAAGGAAGAAAAAACGAAAGATTTCCTCCTAGAAAGTATATCCTGGCAGATGAAGGAACTAAGTATCACCTTAAAGGAAACCTAAAAATAGTGTCCTTGAACTTCTACAATGATGGACCAAAGCATGAACCAGACTTTTCTTAAAGCTAACTATAGGGGTAGCTAGGTGGTGCATTGAATAGAGCACTGGTCCTGGAGTCAGGAGGACCTGAGTTCAAATCTGCCCTCAGACACTTGACACACTTATTAGCCATGTGACTTTGGGCAAGTCACTTAACCCCAGTCGCCCTCCAAAAAGCAAAAAATAAATAAATAAATAAAAGGCTTACTATAAGCATAATATAATCAAAAGGTATCTATTTACCCAAGCATAAGAGTTTTCCAGATAATTCTGCCACACATTAACCAGGAGACTAGAGGGAAGTGACCCAAACTGTCATCTACTTCTATCTGCAAAATGAGCAGTCCCAGGATAAATCCAAGAATATAAATCAATGTAGCAAAAGGCTCCTTATTTACCATGGGCTATTGGGAAAACTGGAAAGTAGTTTGGCAAACATTATAAATTTAGATCAGCAACTTAGACCATATGCCATAAGTTCCAAATATACACTAAATCTAAAAAAAATTTTACATTATTTTTTTCAAATTAAAGGAGAACTGAAGGTAACATTCACAATTATAGCTGCTGAAAGAATTCTTAACCAAATGATAAAGATGTTTGTAAAAGACAAAGCACTAAATTGTCTGTTAAACAGTGAGTCCTTAAAAATGCTCTATAAATATTTGATTCTGAATAAAATAATAGCTATAATGATAATGATAATAACTAGCATTTATCTATGTGGCCAAGCACTTTACAAATATCCTCACAACAAAGCAGGTGCTATTATTGCCCCCGTTTTAAAGTTGAGGAAACTGAGGTAAACAGAGGTTAAATGATTTGCCCAAGGTCACACAGCTAACTGTCTGAGGCTGGATCTGAACTCAAAGTCTTCCTGACTGCAGACCCAGGGCACTATTCACTGTGTCACATAAGCAGAATGTAGTGTGTGGCAAAAGTCTATCACTGGGAACTTAAACCTGCTAGTATGAGAACAGTTTGGGGTGAAAAGTCAAAACCAGAGAGACAAGTGCTGAGGCTCCTAAACAGTGTGGGTTTTTATTATACTCTCTTCTGCCTCTAGAGCCTACCTGCAATACAGGACTTAAGGTATTACACTAGGTACACTATAAATTAATGTTACCCAACTTCAACTGAGGCCTCAGTGAAGGAAGCAAGTCTTTTGTTCCTCCCTAATGAAATTTCCAATTTCATTCTGTACAGAAGATATTCCAAATCATCTCTTCCTTCTTCAAGTATCTCACAACTTTTTCCTTTTCCTTCCTCGACTGAGAAAAGGGGCTCTTACACTACTAAGAAAGTCGAGAACAATAGATGCAAGGTTCCTCTTCTTCCATTTTCTTCATCTCACAGACACATAACATTATTCCCAGTTTGACACTGTGCTAGTCCTTCTAGCAAAGGCAAGACTTTTACATTTGTACTTTATCCTATTCTTACCCACTCAAACTCCAACAGGTCACAACTTCAATCATCCTTTCTTCCTGCCTTTCCCCTTCTCCTCCTCTCAAATCTTTTAACTTTTTTCAATCTACTGGTTCCATTCCAACTGCCTTCAAACACACCCAAATCTCCCCCATCCTTAAAACAATCTTCATTTGACCCTACCATCCCTTCAAGCTATTGCTCTGTATCTCTCTTCCCTTTCTCAACCAAACTCTTATCAAGAATTATATACATTAGTTGCTTCCATTTCTTCTCTTCTTACTCCCTCCTCATCCCTTTGTAAACTGGATTCCAACCTCACTGTTCAACTGAAATGGCTCACTCCAAAGTTACCACTGATCTCTTACTTGTCAAATATAAAGGTCTCTTCTTAGTCCTCATCCTTCTCAACTTTTCACATCACTGGGCACCTTCTCCTGCTGGATACTCGCCTTCTCTGGGTTTTTGTGAAAGGAGTCAGGAAGACTCAACTCCCCGAGTCCAAATGTGGCCTCAGACACTTACTAGCTGTGTGACCCCGAGCAAGTCAACTTAACCCTGTTTGTCTCAGTTTTCTCATCTGTAAAATGAGTTAGAGAAGGAAATGGCAAACTACTCTAGTATCTTTGCCAAGAAAACCTCATAAGGAGCACAAAGAGTCAGACATAACTGAAACAACTGAACCAACTCTCTCCTGGTTCTCCTCCTAAGTGACTACCCCTTCAGGCTCTGTTCATCTTGCTGGTTCACCATCTAGTCCAGTACTTCTTAAACTGTAGGTCATGACTCCATATGGGGTTATGTTACTGAATATGGAGATCACAAAAAATTTGGCAACAGTAAAAGGTTTCTGAACATGCAACAATCAAAAATTAATTCAAAATTAAACACGTAATGAATCCAAGGTGTTTCTGGCAGTGCTTTCCCATCTTTTATCTCCAACTTCATTGTAGCCTTGGTTCTCAACACACAACATGCACTTTGCACTATGCATGCCATCATGCCATGCAACGCCAATGAATGCTGCCAGAAACACCTTGGCTCAGATTCAAGACTACTGTATGTTATGAATTGTGGTGTTTTTACTATACGTACAAACTTTTCTGCTCTTACAGAAACATAATAGTTTAATTATGGAAAATGAAGACTTTTAATATTTTTCCTACCATCATTCCTCAGCATGTATCAAATTAGTGTATCTGTGGATTGGATTGTATGAGAATGTTTCATTTTAAAATTGCTGTTCTCTCCTTTTACAGAAACATAAGTGTTTAACTGCAGCAAATAAAGACAAAAGTCCCTTAATGTTTCTCTACCATTACCATTGTACATGTATGTAAATGTGAACATCAATGTTTAAAATTTAGCACAAACAAGGGTAATTTCATACACTAAAGCTAGTATTTGAGAATTAGCAGCATTTATTTATATTTTAGGACAAAATCTTTTTCAGTTATGGATAAGTGGATGAATTTAGACAGAAGAGGCAATGCAGCAGAGTCTTCACTACCAGGTTGTAGTACGCCTAAATTGACAAGAAAAATAAAATGTCAAATCATTTTGGCAATATGGATTTACTTCTAATAATGATGATGGTGTGGAAAAACCTCTTTGCTTAATCTGTAATGAAGTTTTGGCTGTGGACAGCATGAAACCAGACAAACTAAAATGACATCTTAACACCAAGGTGCAGCAAACTGTAATAAACCAAAGGAATATTTTGAAGGACTTTTAAAATTTTCAAATAAAGAAAAACAATGTTTTGAGAAATCTGTTACTGTCAACAAAAGTATTTACTTGGATCTTATAAAACTTCTTATTTAAACGCAAAAACTAAAAAAAACCCTATGCAACAAGAGAAGATCTCTTGTTACCTGATGCTATTAAAGTATCAGAAATACTTCATGGGAAAAAGTATTGGGAAAAAATTCATAAAATTCCTTTATTGAATGACACTGTTTCCAAAAGAATTTCTGAAATTAGTAATGATCAATTCCAGCAACTTATTATCAGGCTTAAGGGCAGCCCAAAGTCTTCAATTCAGTTAGATAAAACAACTGATATTTCTAACATGGCACAGTTATTACTTTATGTAAAATATGTTTAAGAAGGAAGCATAACATGAGGAATGATTGTTTAGTCACCTTTTGGAAGGGCACACAAGAGTGGAAGATATATATCTCAAAGTTAATGAATTTTTCACAAATGAAGGTTTACAATGGAAAAATTACATTGGAGTCTATACAGATGGTGCTGGAGCAATGATGGGTGAGAATGCTGGATTTGTAGGAAGTTAAAAGTTGGTGGCAATGAACATACCACTTTTACTTAACGGCATGATGCATAGGAAGGCACTCACAGCCAAAAAAAAATCACCAGAGTTAGATGTTGTGCTTCATGATACTATCAAAATCATTAAGTTCATTAAAAGCCATAACTTTAACAGTCATTTGGAAAGACATGGACTCAGATTACAAAAATTTATTACTACATGCAGAGGTAAAGTGGCTCAAGAGGGCAAACTCTAAAGATTATTGAAACTGAAAGATGAAGTTGCTATATTTTTGACTGAGCAAAAATCCGATTTTGTTGATATTTTTCATCATGACTTACAGCTTTCAAAACTGTTATTTGTTGGATATTTTCAAAAAACTCAAATGATTTAAACATTTTGCTTCAAGGAAAAAACTAATATATTTACATTAAAAGATTAAATTGAAAGTCTCACTTAAACAGTTAACATATGGAATAGAGTAGAAAATGATTCTTTAAAAATATTTATAGCTACAGATAATTTTATAATTGGAAATAATCTTCCCAAAGATTTAATTGTAAGAGTTATAACTGATCATCTAAAGTACTTGGAAACACAGTTTCAGACATACTTCCCTTCAAATTCCAATTCTAAAAAAGTAAATTGGGTTCATAAACTATACTCAATTGAAATTAAAAATGTCAGTCATCTGCCATTAAAAATTCAAGAAAAATTTGTTATCAAGTAACACATTTAAAACCTTAGTTTCCTAAAAAATTGTTAAATGAATTTTGGCTTGGGATTAGGATAGAAATTCCAAAAATTTCTGAAATGGCCCTAAACATATTTGTGCCATTTTGTACTATGTATTTATGTGAAGCACCATTCTAAGCACTGATGATTATAAAATCAAAATACTGATCAACTCTGAAAAATATTAAGGATGCTCTATGTTCTATATTATCAAATATTCTGCCAAGATTTAATTCTTTATGTAAAAATAAACAAGTAAATGGCATGCAAATTTGATTTCATCTTTAATAAATGGTAAAATTACATGTATACCAGAGAATTGTTTTAAAATAAATTTATAATTTATTATCTGTAAATGTTTGATTTGTATACTTATTTTATATACCTATATACCCAGTTTTTTGAGTGAAAAGGGGTCATGAGTGGAAAAAGTTTAAGCAGCTCTGATCTTTATCAAACTCCTAACCAGAAGTATTGCCCAACTTTCTGTCCTAGGACCTTTTCCCTTCTTCCTCTATATATTGTCTGTACTGAAAACCACAGCAGCTCCCATGTGCTTTAACAATTATCTACTTTCCATGTAGTCTTGCCCCCTATATGATAGGCCCATATAACCAACTACCTATTGGACATTTCAAACTAAGTAGTCTCAGAGACTGCCTAGACTCTGTAATCTTCCTCATTCCATAAATCCAATCAATCTAACTTTTTTCTGAGGTAGATTTTCTGGAACACTATAATTATGAGCCAATTCAATTCAATAAACATTTATTAAGTGCATATTATGTACAATGTATGGCATTAAATGCTGGGACACCCAGAAAAAATCAAAAATAGCTCTTCCCCTCAAGTAGCAAAAGAGAAACTAATAACTAAGGTGACACCAGTAAAGGCACTTTAGTGGCACTTGAATTCAGTTGAGAAGGAAGACAGAGATCCTAACGGATGGAGGTGAAAATGGAGTACATTATAGACAGCTTTTCCAAAGGCAAAATGTTGAGAGATATAATGCCACATTTGGAAAACAACATGAACAATTTGGCTACAGGGGTGTGAAGAACAGTTACGTGAAATGAGTCCAGAAAGGCAGCCCGGAAGCAGACTATGAAAGGTTTGTAAGACTCAGATTACAATTTATCCTACAGGTAAAAGAGCTACTCAAAATGCTTGGTCAGGTGAGTGCCACTGTCAGACCTGCGGCTTAGAAACACTGTGGCAGCTATGCAAGAGATGCGTTGGAAAGAACTGGAAACAGGATTAGGAATAGACCAAAAATTTAAAGCTAGAGGAGACCTCTGAAATCTCTATGCCAACCTTCTCATCTTACAAATAAGGAAACTCAGACCAAAGAAAGTGAAGTAACTTGTCCAAGGTCACACAGGTGGTCAATCATAGATCTTGGATTCAAACCCAGGTCCTCTGACTCCAAATCCAGAATTTTCCCCCCTGCACACTGCAACTGGGTGATAAAACTATTAGAATTAGAGCTGCTGCGTGGTTACTAAGAGCTTAAGTGGTTTGCTCATGATCACAGAACCAGTATGCATCAGAGATTGGCGCTGAACTCAACTGGCTTCCAAGTCTGGGTCTCTACCCACTATGCAATACTGCCTCGCTTAACTAAAAAAGGTAGAAAAATGTCCAAAACTTCCAGTAGAGAAAATTGAATAGGGCTGTGACACATCTTTTTTTTTGTTTTTGGTTTTTTTTGGGGGGGGGAAGGTGTTAAGGGAAGGAAGAGACTGGGTCTCCTTATCTTGGCCAGGCTGGAAGCATAGCAGTCACTCACCAACCCAATCCCATTAACCGATCACCATAGAAACTTTGACCAACTCTGTTTCCAAATTTGGCCAGTTCACACCTCCTTGGGCAGACTGGTAGCACCCAGATCCCATGTCACCATACTGGTGTCTAAACTTTGCATGGACACCCAATGGGCTTTTAGCCCTCTCATAACTCAAAACTCTACGGCTCAAATAATCAATCAGGTTCAACCTCCCCAGTAACCAGAATTACAGGCAGGCACCACTAGACCCAGTTGACTATGATGTTCTTTTAAGGACCCCCAAGAAAATGCTTCCTCTGAACTTCTCTATCCTGCCTGCGCTGCCAATTCATCTTTCTATAAAGGCAAATTTCAAAGGACAACTTAACTAAAGGAATGGCAAGAAGAGAAGAAAATTAATAGCCTGTGTCAATGAGAAGAATGACTATGTCCAAAGGGAGGGAAAGAGACTAAATTTCAGAGTTAAACCTAACACAAAATAAAACAAAGGTTCTAAAATTTTGGAAAATGTTATGTTCCTCTACCTCTGGATCATTTAATTCACACATTGAGAACCTATGTGAGAAACTGAACACTTCATCTGGCATATAACTTATGTTTATTTTCACACAAATTCTATTATCTGAACATCCCCTAAGAAAGAATGTGAGCTACTTACGGGCAGGTTTTGCCTACCCTGCATAGTTTTCATTTTTGTGGGGTTTTTTGGTATCCCTAATACCTAATATAATATCCTGAATATGTAAGTCATTTAAAGTTTGTTGAACTGAAATGAATATAAAAACTTACCTGCTTTACATGTTTCTCTAAACTGGTGGTTCTCAACCTTCCTAATGCTGCGACCCTTTAATACTTGTATGTGGGCATATCTGCATGGGGGCAGACCCGTTTGGAGATGGATAGAGAAGCAGTATCTTGGTTCCTAAGATCATCGGAAATATGTGTTTTCCAATGGTCTTAGGCGACCTCTGCGACCCCTGTGAAAGGCAGGTTGAGAACTGCTGATCTAAACAAAGACTCTTGAGAGAATATAAACCCACTGAAAGGACTATGGTTCACTTTGTCTTTGTACTCAGAGTGCACTGCACAGAGCAAGTACCTAAAAAATTTTTAATAGACTGGACTGAAATGAAATGTGATCTCTTAAATATTCAGTAGCCTGAAAGTAATAAAGGATAAGGATACAGAGAAGAGAGGGAGAGAAGAGAAACCCAAAGGGAAACCTATCATTGTACAGGTTTTCCCAGCATTAGCACTGGTCAACTAATTATAAGTAAACATAGCAATACTAAACCTAAGTTCTTAACTTAAGAAAACATGGGAAAATGTACTACTGGTTATTTTTAAAAAGACATCTTCTATAATGGACTCTTCCCAGACCTTTTGTTTGAGAAAAGCAACCAAGGTGTTCACCTCATCCTTTCCTACCCTGAAGACCTCCTGGATTTCATAATCTTTGGAAAATCATCATTCTCCAAGATGAAAATATCTCTCATATCATTCCCAAGTCCTGCTACAGGACTTCATCATGTCCAAGCCTCAACTCCCATCTCTTTCACTCAGATTTTCAGCTTCTTTTTATGTACTGTATTCCACTGTGAGCAATTTGAGGAAAGAGAATGATGTATGTTTCTTTGTATCGTCAGTGCTTAGCACAGTGCTTGGCATATGCTTAATAAATTTACTGACAATTTACTGACTATTGATTAGTGAGGTAAATGAAAAGAAATAGTTAATTTTGCAAACCCTAAAAGTTAAAAGAAATGTTAAGTCAAGATTAGTCTTCAATATAGTTTGTGATATGTGAAGCTATTATTGTTCACTCATGTCCAACTTTTTGTGACCTCATGGACTGATGGTCCATAGGGTTTTCTTGACAAAGATATAACAGTGCTTTGCCATTTGCTTCTCCAGTTTTATGCATACAGAGGTTATGTGACTTGCCCAGGGTCACACAGCTGTTAAGTGTCTGAGGTCACATTTGAACTCTGGTCTTTCTGATTCCAAGCCCAGTGTTCTATCCACTGTGGCACCTAGCTGCCCCTGATATGTTGAATATTTTTTATCAAATCATCAACAACCTTCTATATCTACTATAGCTTGACTTTAGAATCTATTAAATTTGCAATTTCAATAAGCCTCTTTATAAAAAATCCCAAAACCTCACTAAAATATGCAGTCCCTTCAATAATATGTTGAAAGTGAGCCACTGCAAAAAACACTCATCTCCTCTCTGTCCACTGAAACTTAAAAATTTGAAAAATGCTAAAAGCATTTAAGAAGTCTAAGGAATGCAGTTAAAAAGAATAAAAATACTACCAGCAGAAGACAACTCTCAGGTAAACAAGACTGAAAAGTTACTGAAAGAACACATCACAACATGGTAAGAGAGCAGGCGATATTGTTGCTTTTGCTTCACTGACAGCATAAAAGCTAGAGATATTAAAGAGCTAGTAAGTTTCTGTCTAAAGAACACTGGGAGGTTGGCAGCGGTAGTTTCCATTGCAGACTTCTGTAAGGCCCCATAGTGTGTAGTTATGTCTCTGAAAAATTTCCAACATAGAGCTTATAAGAGAGTAAAATCTCACTAAATGCTTCTGATTGATAGATGGGGATCTTTGCAAGGTAAAAAAAATAAAGATTGCTCAAATGGAAATAATATTTATAAAGCACTGAGTATGGCACCTAACACATAGTAGGTGCTTTTAAAAATGTTTATTCCCCCCCTCTCCCTTCATAAATGTAAGATGTATAATTTTACTGAGAATTTTATAACATCTATGTTGAAATGCAATATAACAAATAATTAATTATTATTACCAAGTTATTACATGGCATATCCCCCATCAGAGAATGAGTTCCTTGAGGAAAGAGTCTACTTTTATCTTTCCTGGTATACATAGCGCTTAGCACAGTGTATGACTCACAGTAGGTGCTTCAAAAATTATTATTTATTTATTTATTATAGGACATAACAAATAACCTGGCCCCTTAATTTGATCAAGGTGCTAGGCACAGCATAAAAAAATATATATAAAATTCCATGGCAACTTCATTCCTTATGCCAGTCTGCTCCTTTTGCATCTTCATTGAAACTTCCTATGTATAGCCATTCTAAGTTACTTTTATTTTCAAAAGCTCACAAAGGTTATCTTCCTCAAGTCAAGGAGAAATTGGCAAAGGTCTCTTCAAATCTCCCTGATGCAGTAAATATTAAATGAAAAGTCTTTTATTCCTTCTAGGAAACTAAGATTCTCAAGTGTTCAAAACTTTGTGGCAACTAAGGGACTAAAATAAAGTTACATGAACAACAGAGTAAAATTATCTAGTACAGTTGTATACTGTCAAGCCCGTTTAAAAAACTTTAAGTAAATGAAGCATGGTAAACTGAGGATTTTTACTTCCTGCATCTAGAAATAATAAGTCTTCAAGTAAAAAGAATCAACGGTGTCTCACAGAGCCATGAAAGAACCACATAAAATTTGTGTGGTCCCTTCAGCAATCCAACACAAATTATAACTTCTCTTTGAATACAGGCTTTGAATATATTATGCATGCAAGATTATGTTTGCACCAATTAATCTCTTGAAAGGAAGTTTTTATTTCCTAGTCTTTTGCAGTGAAATATTTGAAAATGTACCACACTAAAGAAATTATTATGAATAATATATATCAGAAGTTTGGGCTATAAACCAAGGAGAAAAGATGGAAATTTGATGATAGATTTTTCTATTGACTAAGATGTTCAAAGAATGAATGAAAATGGAAGGGGGAAGGTAGAAATCTCCTTATGTTAACTGTCCCAAATATAATTTAAGAGTACAATAGGTTTCAATATTTGACTATAACTATTATAGTTAACTCTTCATATGCCCATTATATATAATGTGACAAGAGTAATTATTGTTTTCCCTATTTCACATTTTTATAATTAGTTAAAAATAAGTCATTACTATTATTAACATTTATTAATCACCCACCATCTGCCAGGGACTGTGCTAGGAGTTCCACAAATATTATTTAAATTGATCCTCACAACAGCCCTGAGAATTAGGTGCTATTATTATCCCCTTTTTACAGATGAGGAAACTGAGGCAGATAGCAGCGAAGCAATTTGCCCAAGGTCACATGCCTAGTACACATCTAAGGCTAGAATTGAATTCAAATCTTCCTGACACCAGGTCTGGTGCTCTAGCCACTGTACCCCTTGCTGTTACTTCTAAAACTGTTATTTCTTATTCTTAAAACACTGACATATCCCATTTTAAATGCCACACATATGACTTGAAATCCCATATTTGCATCCCTTTCCTATAGAGACTGATTCTGATAAGAAAATGAAGAAAAATATTTATGTAGCTCAGTAGGTTCAATGTAGGCAGCAAGAAGACCTGAGCTCAAAAATTGCCTCAGACATTTATTAGATACCTGACTGTGGGCAGATCAAATAATCTTCCTCAATCTGTTTCATGATCTGTAAAATGGGGATAAATAACGTAACGTAT
The DNA here is from genome assembly GCA_028627135.1 of Pseudochirops cupreus. Taxonomy (NCBI): domain Eukaryota; kingdom Metazoa; phylum Chordata; class Mammalia; order Diprotodontia; family Pseudocheiridae; genus Pseudochirops; species Pseudochirops cupreus. Next base: position 208,898,494 of record CM053584.1, on the reverse strand, counting down.
AAAGTACTCTGCAAAGCTAAAAGTGCTATATAAATGCTAGCTATTATTATTATTTCCTTGTATGATATATACCCACCTCACCCTCCACACTCATCATTTTTTGAACCCTTTTATATATATAAAATGTCAACAGAGGCTTAATCTATTCAAGGAAGATAAGTTATTTATTAAAGACATTAATTTGCAAGCATGTAAAGTAAAAAGCTAACTGGCATTCCTTATCCATAACTGTCATTTACTACTTATCCCAATTTACTTTCAAATTCCCTTCAGTTTAACAATATAGGACTTATAATTTAGAAAACCTGTAGAGGAGATATTAATAGTATTAGTTTGGGAGTACAGCACATACCTGTTTTTCTTTTCCCTTGAAACTAAAGGGTTTAAGGGCTTAAATTCCCAATTACTATAGAGCACAAATTGTAAACAATTATCTAAAATACCACCTCCTTCTCCCTATCAGTTATTACAAAAGCACAAAATACATATGCAGTCATACTACCTCATTTCTAATGTACTTTTTCCTTATGGGAAGTATTTTTATGGAATATGAAATTACTGAAGGAAAAAGTTAAGACACCAATTCTATTTAATTTTGCTTAATTATTAATAGTTTTGCAAATGAGTAATAACAATAGCTGACATTTACATTACACTTTACACAGATACTTTCATTCGATCTGGACCTCAGAAATCTTAAAACAAGCAGGGGTGACAACAAAACACAACTGAGATACTCAAGATGACTTCCTCTGTTTCTACCTCATATCTTTTTGTCAGAATGAAAGTAAGGTCAGGACTATAAATAATAATACTATAAGTAAACCTGGTCATTAATAAAAACATTAAAATAGATAAGAGATATAACAAGTAGCAAACATTCCATTTCACTTAGCTTTGAAATGTCATAAATTTACCTACAAATGGCATATAATTCAATATACTGCCCAATTTAAGCAAAGCTGAAAACTATAACATGGTTCGTTATTATGATAAGTTAGATATTAATCAAACTAAGTCAAGAAAAGGCTGACAGAAAGTTAATGATTTCAATTAACATAAGGGTTAGTACTTTCCTCCCATATTATAATAAAAGATACTTCTTGTATTTGCTCCAAGTTATAAATAAGCAGAAAAGGAAAACAGGAAATTGACACTGGCTGAGAAAGAAAAATTAATTATCCTATTATGACTGATTATCATAAATTTTAGTAAGAACAAAGGGAAAGGAAGCAAGCATTTATTAAGTACCCACTAATAGACACTGTACTAAGAACTTAAGAAATATTATAACAATAATATAATATGATCAAAATAATATAAAAATAATACTATAAGTAAACTTGGCAAATAAGAGAAACACTAAGATAGGTAAGGGATATAATAAGTAACAAACATTCCATTTCACTTAGCTTTGAAATGTCACAAATCTACCTAAAAAGAGCATATAATTCAATTCAATATGCTCCCCATTTAAGCAGAGCTGAAACCCATAACAGGGTAGGTGTTATTATAATCCCCATTTTATAGCTGAGAAAAGTGAGGCAGACTACAGTTAAATGAGCTCCTCAGTGTCACACTGTCTGAGGCCAACACTGAACTTAAGTCTTTCTGACTCTGGGCCCACTGTACTATTTAGCTATCTCCTTTACAAAAAAAGGCCAATAACAATTTCTTTATCCTAGGATTTGTCATTAAGTTTTAATTAATATTGGGGTTTTTTTTAACCTATATTAAGAAAGCCAATACACTGCAAATATTCATGAAATCCACCAAATTAAGAGACAAAAATAGAAGGGCCAAATCACACATAACACTGTCTTTAGGTGATGAAACATAGATACATCATAAAAGGGAACTACATTTTAAGAACCATTCACTCTAAACTCCATTGTTAATATTAAAGATAATAGTGGTCTATGGCTTTAGATTACATTGTAGGTCTAAAAAACAAAAACAAACAAAAAAATTACCTTAAAATAGAGCCAGCTGAAATTTCTATAAATTCAACAACTCTAAACACAAATGAAGATGGATTTGCCTTATTATAATCGTGCTTTACTGTGAAAAGTTCTAGTGTGAGTCTAGTGCAGAACATGCTTTATCTTAATTTAAAATATTTTTTTACATTTCCCCCTTCTCCCAATAGATTCAAAATTTGTTTTTGGCTTTTTTTCCCCAAATCAATTACTTTCTTCATTTGTAATGAATGGAAATGTGAAAATCTCTTTTGGAGATGGAGGATTAATGAATGTGAAAATAGGACTTGGTAACTCTCATTATAAAACATATTTAACACTCCTAAAACCTTTCTTAAAAACATTAAATGCAAAATGGAAGGACACTTTTAAAAAGACGGGTGAGAAGGAAGAGAAAAATTTAGACAAGGAAAAAGCATTTATTAATGGGTAGGCTTTAGGAAGACAAAATGCAAGCAGAAAGTAAAACTGTCCTTGTCATCAAGGAGTCACATTACAATCAAGAATACAATACACAAAAAGGAGCAGAAAAGGAAGGAGATAGGAAGTACTGGCAGTAAACATGGTACTGTAAGTCCATGATACTGATATCTAAACCAAGAATAGTCAAAACAGAGAAATAAAATTATAGACCAATTTCCCAAATGGATGCAGATGTAAAAATTTTAAATAAAATATTAGCAAAAAGATTACAACTTATCACAAGAATACACTATTTCCAGCATAATTGATCATATCAACAACAAAACTAACAGAAACTATATGATTATCTTAATAGATGGAGAAAATGCTTTTCATAAAATATAACACCCATTACTATGGAAAAAAAAAACTAGAGAGCATAGGAATAAATGGAGTCTTCCTTAAAATGATAAGTATCATCTAACTAAAAATATCAGCAAGCATTATATGTAATAGGGAAAAGGTACAAATATTTCCAATAAGATTGAAAGTAAAACAAGGATGTCCATTATCACCACTGTTATTTAATATGGTACTAGAAACATTAGCTGTGGCAATAAGAAAAAGAAATTGAAGGAATTAGAACAGGCAAAGAAGAAATGTTTGTTTTTGTTTTTTAGACCTACAAAGTAATCTAAAAAGTCTTTACAAACAATATGATGATATACTTAGAGAACCCTAGAGAATCAAATGAAAAAATTATTTAAAATAATAAACAACTTTAGCAAACCTACAAAATATAAAATAAACCCACATCAAGCACCAGTATTTCTATATATTACTAACAAAGCCCAACAGCAAGAGATAGAAATAGAAATTCCATTTAAAGTTACTGTAGACATCATAAAATATTTGGGAGCCTACTTATCAAGACAAACCCAGGAACTAAATAAGTGAGATCTAAATAACTAGAAAAATATCAGTTGCTCATGGATAGGCCAAGCTAATATAATAAAAATAACAATTCTACCTAAATTAATTTATTTATTCAGTGCATACCAATAAAGCTACTAAAAATTATTTTATAGAGCTAGAAAAAATAATAAAATTCATCTGGAAGAACAAAAGGTCCGGAATATCAAGGGAATTAATGAAAAGAAAGGCTAAGGAAGGTGGCCAAGTCATACTGGGTGTATTAAACTGTATTATAGAGCAGCAATCATTAAAACTACTTGATACTGGCTGAGAAATAGGGTGGTAGATCAGTGGAACAGGTTAGGTACACAAGACATAGTAGTCAATGCCTACAGGAATCTACTGTTTGATAAACCCAAAGACCCCAGTTTCTGGGATAAATTCATTATTTGACAAAAACTGCTGGGAAAACTGAAAAACAGAATGACACAAACTAGGCATAGACCAACATCTTGCACCGTATACCAAAATAAAGTCAAAATGGGTAAATGATTTAGATATAAAGGCTGATACTATAAGCAAACTGGGAGAGCCAGGAATAGTTTACCTGTCAAATTTATGGAGAACTAAAGAATTTATGATGAAATAAGAAATAGAGAACATTATGAAATGCAATATGGATAATTTTGTTTACATTAAATTGAAAAGTTTTTGCACAAAGCTAATGCAATCAAGATTAGGAGGGAAGCAGAAAACTTGGAAAGAACTTTTAGAACCAGTGTCTCTGATAAAGGTCCCATTTCTAAAATATATAGAGAACTGAGTCACATTTTTAAGAATACAAGTCATTCCCCAACTGATAAATGGTCAAAGGATATGAACAGGCAGTTTTCAAAGGAAAAAGTTAAAGTTGTCTATAGTCATATGAAACCATGCTCTAAATCACTACAGATTAGAGAAATCCAAATCAAAACAACTCAGAAGTACTAAATCACATCTATCAGATTAGCTAATATGACAAAAGAAAAAATTTATAAATGCTGGAGATGTGGGAAAATTGGAACACTAATGCATTGTTGGTGGAGTTGTGAATTGATCTAACCATTTTGGAGAGTAATTTGGAACTATGCTGTGAAACTATGTATATCCTTTGACCTAGCAATAACACTTTCTAGGTCTATATTCCAAAGAGATCATACAAATGGGAAAAGAAATCATGTGTACAAAAATATTTGTAACAGTTCTTTTTTGTGGTGGCAAAGAACTGAAATTGAGAAGATGCCCATCAGTTGGGGAATGGCTGAACAGGCTGTGGTATATGAATGTAATGGCTTACTACTGTGCTATAAGAAATGATGAACAAGTGGACTTCAGAAGAAAGATTTACATGAACTGATGTGGACTGAAGTGAGCAGAACTAGGAAAACACTATATACAGTAACAGCCACATTATTTGATGACCAACTCTGAAAGACTCATATCTTCTTAGCAATGCAAGCATCTAAGACAACTACAAAAGACTCATGATGGAAAATGCTGTCTACATCCAGAAAAAGAACTATGGAATCTAAATGCAGATCAAAGCATATTATTTGCTCTCTCTCTTTTTTGTGTGTTTCTTCTTTTTCTGGGTTCCTCCCATTGCTTCTAGCTCTTACATACAACACGACTGATGTGAAAATGGGTTTGGTATGAATGTGCATGTTGAGCCTATACTGGTTTGCACGCTGTCTTGAGGTGGGGGAAAACGTGGAACTCAAAAATTTATGGTGATGAATGTTAAAAACTAAAAATAAGTTAAATTAAAAAAAAAAAGTCTAAGTCCAGAGAGTCAGAAGGAGCAGAGCCAGGAAGGTAACGAAGGACAGCCAAATTGGGGCAGTCTTCTAAAATGGAAGTCCAGGGAGGAAGTCACCTGTGGGAAAAGGTGGACCATGTGGCAAAAGCTAATGAGTTGTTTTGGACATGCTGAAGTTTGAAATGTTTATGTGACGATATACATCGAACAAAGAGCTAGTGATGTACATTGGGGCTAGCTACATCAGGAGAGAGACTAGGGCTAGATATAAAGAAAGATATGGGAGCTGTCTAAATAGATATGCTCATTGATTCCCAGAAGCTATGAAGATCACTAAGCAAAGGAGTATAGAGATAGAACCAAACAACGTCCAGGAGTGAGCTTTGGGAAAAGAAGACATAGAGATTCAAACAGCCTCCCCTACTCTGCTTTCTTACTATCTTTCAAACTATGACCTTATCTGTTTTAGATTCATAAAACCATTATAAACAAGACAGCACTGTATTCATTGGTGAATCTCATAATAACAAGGTCCGATATGAACAATAAAACAAAGGATCGACCACAATGACTGGTTTTCACTTTATCATTACACTATACACATCAACTGTAATCAAAAGAGAAACAGATTTATATGTAACTCATTTCTACTGTCCACACAATTCTTTCAATGTTTAACATTAATCATGCTCTGGTGGGCAGGTGGAGCAAAAAGGTCCTCCCAGAATCTTCCTCTGAGGGCACCTAAGCTTACCATATCTTCATTTACCCCCCATGTCCTCCTCTGTTCTTCTCCATTATGTCCCACCACAATGGCTACTTTCTTTCCCTTTTTAGTTTCTTTTTTGTTTTTATCTTCCCCCGTAAGACTGTGAGCCACAAGGGAAGGAGCAGTCTTTATTCTTTGTATTTGTATCTTCGGTACCTGGCACAGTCTGGCACACAGCAGGACTAAGTAAATGTCTAGTGACTAACATAAATACTGGATTCAACAAGTATCTTCATTTTTAATAATGATAGCTAGCATTTGTATAATGTTTTATACATATAGCATTCTATCCTCACAACAATCTTGGGAGGTAGGTGATATTATTATGACCATTTTACAAATGAGGAAACTAAGGCAGAGAGATATTAAATGACTTTTCTAGAACACAAAGCTATTGTCTGAGGAGAAATCTGAAGTCGATTCTTCCTGACCCTATGACCAAGCTGCCCTTATACCTTTTACTATACTGGCAGGTCTACTTACTAGTAATTAATATTTTACCAATTGTTTAGATCTTTCTTTCTGTAAAGACTTTGTAGCTGTTTTTCCATAATTCCAGCATATTTCATATTAGGGAGACTCCCAAATATTTTATGCATATTACAGATAATAATGAACAAAATTTCTCTTTCTATCTGATCCTACTGGGTTTTGTTGGTAATCAATCAGCAAAAATTTATTAGGTACTTGGGGTTCCAGGAAGAGGGTACAAAAAATAAAATAAACTCTATCCAAAAGGAACTTATAACCTTAAAGAGAAGAACCCAATGAAGTAGAGGTAAGGAAGGAATGCATTAAGACCATGTGGGATAGCCAGTACAAAGGCAATGAGACGGGAGATTTTATGAGTAGTTTATGAAAAACTGAGACAAGGACAATTTGGCTGATTCACAGGGTAAAAGAAATAATGTAAATGTCCAATGAGGAAGAAAAAATAAGTTGGGGCCAGATTATGGAGGGATTTAAAAGCTAAACAAACAAAATTTTATTTTATCTTAGAGGTAAAGAGAAGCCACTGAAATTGATTCAGGAATCACATGAACAGATCTGCACTTAAAAAATTTACTTTGACAGCAACATGCAGGATTTGGATTGATGAGAAACTTGAGGCAGGGATATGAACTGGGGCTGTTGCAACCATCTAGATGAGAGGTGATGAGGACCTGCTGAGTAAAGAAAAGAGGTCAGAAGTTAAAGTTTTAGACGTAGAAACAGCAAAATCTGACAACCGGATATGTGGAGTAAGGGAAAGGATAATACTGAAATTATAAAACTTTGCATATGAAGGATGGAAGTTAGTGCCTTTGACAAAATATGGAAGTTATATACAGAAATGCTAATGGTTTATGTAGGCATATTTTATAATTTGCTACATTGCTAAAGCTATTGCTTCGGTTGATTTTAAAATTTTTTTAAACTTTAACTGAATACAAAAAAAAGACATCCTCCACAAGTTTACATGACATTTTTCTAAAGCCATGCTAATCTCCGTATTTTTCCAATATCAGTATATGTTCTGCTGAAATAAGCACATTTCAGATAATTTTTAGTTGAACCTCTAGAGTTCTCTAGAGAGACCATTATATCATCAGCAAAAAGCAAGCTCTATTTCTTCTTTGCCTATGTTTATTCTATTAATATTTCTCTCTTACTGGTATAACTACCATTTTTAAAACTTGGATATATATTCAGGAATAGAAATTGGTCTATATTTTCCTTTCTCTGCTTTGTCAATTCCTAGTTTAGATATCAAGATTATATTTGATAAGATCTCCTCTTTTCTTATTTTAAGAAACAATTTATACAATATTGGAACTAAATGTTCTTTAGAAGTTTCATGAGATTATTTAATAAACCATCTGGTGTCCAGCTTCATTATTTCTTGTTAAAGGGAGGACAGTTCATTTAGGGCTTGTTAAATTTCTTTTTTTGATATTAAGACGGATAGTCTATTTCTTATTCTTTTAATTGTTCTAATACTAATTTATATTTTTCTAAATGTATATTTCAATTATGTACGTCATAACTCTTAGCAAAATAATTCTTATGGGTAAAATAATGTGTAATAGCTTCCTTTATTAGATCTTCAGTTGCAAATAATCCTTTTTTTATACTGCTGTTTTTCCCCCCTGGTTTTTGAACAGTCTACCTTTATTTTAAAAAAAATTTTTTTCTTAAAAATTATCCCTTGGTTTTTATTTATCAATTTTTTTTCCTTTCAATGTTGTTAATGTTTGATTTTCAGGGACTTTCAGAATCAAGATAGCAAAATCCTCCAAAATCCCTCTACAAACAACTAGAAAAGCACCTCAGAAGTGATCTAGGAGCATGGAAGCTGCTTACCAGCCGAGCAGGAAAAGTCTGTCTCACTGGATTGGGAGGGGAGTGAGATCCAAGGGCAGCAGCAGCCATTCTCACAGCAGGGGGCCTATACAGCAAGATTCCAAGCCTGGTGCAATTCACCAGCAAATCCCTGCCCTCCTGCAAACCATCAGCTCTCTAGGCAAGTAAGTAGTCTGTGTGGCTCACAAGGCACCACCCTAGCAACTCCATATACAGCATTAGCTATGAGCTAGGACTTGACCCCATTGCTGACCAGTATTAAAGCTCTGCCCTAGGGCTAGCAACAGGGAGACCCCACCCCTGGGGCCTACCAACAAAAAGACCCTGCTCCATAGCAGACCAGCAGCAAATCCCTACCCCTGTAGCAGGCTAGCAGCTAAACCCCACACCCAGGGAGAGCCAACAGGAAGGCTCCAGTCACCCAGTACAAGCCAGAAGGAAAGCATACTCTACAGAGAAAACAAAGAGATAAGCCCTGAAGCCCATTCAACAGTAAAACCCAGAGCTGCAGCACAAAAAGCTTGGAATGGTACAGACAGCCCAACTCTCACATAAAAACACCAAGTCACAAAAAAAGGCAAAAGAAATCAGCAAAAAACAAAGAAATAAACAACCTTGACTTTAGAAAGTTGCTACAGTGACATGAAGGAACAAGGCATAAACGTAGAAGAGGACAATAGTGTCAAAATGGCTACAAGTGAAGTCTCAAAGAGAAATCTAATTTGGTCTCAAGCCCAAAAAGAATTTCAAGAAGAGCTTTAAGAGGATTTTAAAAGGCAAATTAGAGAAGTTAAAGAAAAATTAGGAAAAGAAATGAGAGTCATGCAAGAGAATAATGAAAAAAGAAGCAATAGCATCAGAAAAGATGTACAAATATTTGCTGAGGAAAATAACTCCTTAAAAAATAAAATTGGCAAAATGGAAAAGGAAGTACAAAAGTTCACTGAAGAAAAGAATTCCTTAAATTTCCAGTATCAAAACTGAAAAGGGTGAATTCACCACCAATGAAGAGGAAACCAAAACAATAATTAGGAGCTATTTTGCCCAAATGCATGCCAATAAATTTGACAAATCTAAGTGAAATGGATGAATATCCACAAAAATATAAATTACCCAGATTAGCAGAAGAAGAAATAAAATACTTAAATAAACCAATCTTAAAAAAAAAAAAGAAACTGAACAATCCATCAACAAACTTCCAAGGGAAAAATATCTAGGACCAGATGGATTCATAAGTTAATGCTACCAAACATTTAAAGAACAATTAATCCCAATACTATCTGAACTATTTGGAAAAACAGGCAGAGTCCTACCAAAATCCTTTGATAATACAAATATGCTGTTGCAGGTGCGGCTAGGTGGAGCAGTGAAAAGAGCACCAGCCCTGGAGTCAGCAGGGTCTGAGTTCAAATCTGGCCTCAGACACTTAACACAAAAACTAGCCATGTGACCTTGGGCAAGTCACTTAACCCCAACTGCCCTACCTTCCCCCATCCAAAAAGCAAAAAACAAAACAAAAAAACAAACATGGTGTTATTACCAACGTCCCTAAAAAATATTGATGCAAAAAAATTAAATAAAATACTAGCAAAGAGATTACAGCAACATATCATGAGGATCATATACTATGACCAGGTGGGATATATACCAGGAATGCAGGGCTGATTCAATATTAGGAAAACTATCAGCATAACTGACTATATTAGTAACAAAACCAACAGAAATCATATGATTATCTCAATAGATGCAGAAAAAGCTTTTGAGAAAATACAATGCCCATTCCTATTTTAAACAACTAGAGAGCACAGGAATAAATAGAGTTCACTTGAAAATGATAAGCAATATTTATCTAAAACCATCAGCAAGCATTATCTGTAATAGGGTTAAGTTAGAATTTGTCCCAATACAATCAAGGATAAAGCAAGGATGCCCATTATCACCTCTATTATTTACTATTGTGCTAGAAATGTTAGCTACATCAATAAGAAAAGAAAAAGAAATGAAAGGAATTAGAATAGGCAAGGAGGAAACAGAACTATCACTCCTTGCAGATATGATGTTATACTTAGAAAATCTGAGAGAATCAAGTAAAAACTACTTCAAATTATTAACAACTTTAACAAAGTTGCAAGAGACAAAAAAAAAAACCCATATAAATCACCAGCATTTCTATATATTATCAACAATCTCATAACAAAGATAGAAAAAAACTTCCACTTAAAATAACTGTAGACAATATAAAATATTTACGTGTCTACCTGCTAAGAGAAATCCAGTAACTATATGAACACAACTATAAAACACTTTTCACACAAATAAAATCAGATCTAAACATGTAGGAAAATACTGATTGTTCATGGGGAGGCCAAGCCTATATAATAAAAATGACAATTCTACCTAAATTAATCTATTTTTTCAGTGTCATACCACTCAAACTACTAAAAAAAATATTTTATACAGCTAGAAAAAACAGTAACAAACTTCATGTGGAAAAACAAAAGTTTAAGGATATGAAGGGAATCAAGGGGAAAAAATGTAAAAGAAGGTGGTCTAGCCAAACTAGATCTCAAATTGTGCTATAAAGAGGTAATTATCAAAACAATCTGGTACTGGCTAAGAAATAGAGTGGTGGATCATTGGAACAGATAAGACACAAATTACATCATGGTAAATGACCATAGTAATCTAATACATGATAAATCTAAAAATCCAAAGTTTTAGAACAAAAACTAATTATTTCACAAAAACAGCAAGGAAAACTGGAAAAGAGTATGGCAGAAACTAGATATAGGCCAATATATCACACCATATAACAAGATATGGCCAAAATAAGTACATGAATAATACATAAAGGGGGACACCATAAGCAAATTAAGAGAGCATGGAATAGTTTATCTGCCACATTTACACATATGGGAAGAATGTAGGACCAAAGAAGATACAGAGAGCACTACAATATAAAACAGATAATTTTGGCTATATAAAATTTCAAAGGTTTTAATGCACAAATAAAACCAATGCAACTAGATTAGAAGAGAAGCAGAAAGCTGGGAAATAATTTTTTACAGTGGATGTCTCTAATAAAGGCATCATTCCCCAACTGAATGTTCAAAGGATATGAACTAATAAGCTTTCAAAGAAATCAAAGTGATTGACAGTCATATGAAAAAATTCTCTAAATTACTATTGGTCAGAGAAATGCAAATTAAAACAATTCTGAGGTACCACCTCATACCTATCAGAGTAGATAATATGATAAAAAAGGAAAATGTTGAATGGGATGTGAAAAAACTGGGACAGTAATGCACTGTTTGGAGTTGTGAATTGATCCAAACATTCTGGAAAGCAATTTGGAACTATGCCCAAAGGGCTATAAAACTGTGCATACCTTTTGATCTAGCAATACCACTGCTGGGTCTATCTCTGAAATACATCTAAAAAACGGGAAAGGATATATTTGTACAAAAATAATTACACCAGTTGTTTTTATGTTGGCTAAGAATTGGAAATCAAAGGGATGCCCATCAATTGGGGAATGATTAAAAAAGTTGTGTTATATGATTGTAATGGAGTATTATTGTGCTGTAAGAAATGACAAGCAGGATGATTTCAGAAAAAACTGGAAAATCTTACATGAACTGATGCATAGTGAAGTGAACAGAATCAAGAGAACACTGTACATATTAACAGCAATATTGCTCAACAAAGAACTGAATGACTTAGCTATTCTTAGCAATACGATGATCCAAGACAATCCCAAAGGACTAATGAAGCATGCTATCCACCTCCAAATAAAGAACTGATGCTATCTGAATATAGATTGAAGCATGCTATTTTTCACTTTCTTTCATTTTTTTCTTTTCTTCGAGTATTCTTCTACAAAATGATTAATACGGAAATATTTTATGTAATTACACATGTATACCCTGTATCTGATTGCTTACCCTGACAGGGAGGAATAGAATTTGGAACTCAAAACCTTAAAAAATTTTTAAAAATTAAAATAAATATTTGACTTTCAGAACTGTGCATTTGGTATTGGAGTTTTCCAATTTACTGGGTTTTTAAGTTGCCTGGTCAATCCAGTGATGTTTTATTTTTTCTTCAGTTGAAGAAAATGTTGGGAGACATAAGGTTTCCCTTAAGGAGCTTTTCAGCTGTATACTAAAAGTTAATCTCATTTTTCTCTGATGCAATTTCTGTTATTTCTTTTTTTAAAATTTAAATTAACTTATTTATTTTCTTGTTTACATCATTCATTTCCACGAGATTTTGAGCTACAAATTTTCTCCCCATCCCTCCCCTACCCAACACCTCAAAACAGCCATCCCACTGTATAACCCCTCCCGCAATCTGCTCTCTCCTGTGTCCTCTCCTTCGCCCCTCTGACTTTCTGGTAGGGCAGGATGGATCACCCTATCACAGTGCCTGTGTATCTTAATTATCAGTTGGATGTAGTTAATAATAATAATAATAATAACAATAATAATAATAATGATAATAATAATAATAATTGTATTAGATATACACATATGTTTTTAACATTTAAATACAGAACTTTAAATTCTAGATTCTTTCCCTTCCTCCCTCATCACCCACCCCCACTGGAAGGACAAATAATTAAATATAGGCTGTACATGCGTAATTACGCAGAACCTCTCCACAGTGGGCATATTGTGAGAGACTGATTATATGTCCCTCCTTCCTATCTCAACCCCCCCCTTGTTCTATTCTCTACCCTGACCCTGTCCGTGCCCCTTTACATAAGTGTGTACTTCTATCAACCCTCCCCCGCACTCTGCCCTCCCCTCCATCATCTCACCTCTCATCCCCTGACTCTCCTGTGTGGCAAGATACCCAATTTAGAGTTTATGTGGTTCCTTCCCTATGCCAAGTTCAATGAGAGTAAGGTTGACCCTTTCCCTTTTGCCTTCCTGTTCTTCCCCTCCACTGTAACAATTATCCTTTGCCTCTTCTATGAGATGATTAACCCCATTCTGTCTCTCCCTGCCTCCTCTCATTCTAATCCTCTCCCACCTCAGAATTTCACTTTTTAGAGTATTGTCCCTTCCTATTCAATTGATCTCGTGCCCTCTATGTATTCATATATACACATACTCAGATATGTGTTTGTATGCATATATAAACTCTCCTATATAGATATATGAGTATGTATACGTATATATACATTTGTATTCCCTTCACTTATCCTCATACTAGAAAAGTTTCATAAGTTACAATTATCGCTTTTCCATGTTGGCATGTAAATAGTTCAACTTTGATAAGTTCCTTATGATTTCTTTTCCATGTTTACCTTCTCATGCTTCTTGTATTTGAGTGTGAAACTTTCTTTTCAGTTCTGGTTTTTTCAGCAAGAATGTTTGAAAGTCTTCCACCTCACTGAATGACCATATTTTCCCCTGGAACATTATGCTCAGTTTTGCTGGGTAGGTGATTCTTGGTTTTAATTCTAGCTCCCTTGTTCT
>CM053584.1:208828309-208884302 GCA_028627135.1 Pseudochirops cupreus | reverse complement strand
CACACACACATACACATATATATGTATGTATGTCTATATAGAAGGGTATATGTGCGTATGAATACATATGTGAGTATGTGTATGTATGTATACAAGTATACATAAACAGAGAGCACAGGATCAACTGAATAGGAAGGGATGATATTTAAAATATAAAATTAAGAGGTGAGAGAGGAATATAATGAGAGAAGATAGGAAGAGACAGAATAGGGTAAATTATCTCATATAAAAGAGGCAGGGGATAACTGATATAATGGAGGAGAAGAACAGAAAGGCAAAAGGGAATGGTTCAACCTTACTCTTATTGAATTCAGCTTAAGAAGGGAATAACATACACATTCAATTGGTTATCTTACCCTACAGGAAAGTAGGGGGGAAGGGCCTAAGAGCGGAGATGATAGAAGGGAGGGCAGATGGGGGGAGAGTAGTTACAAACACACACTTTTGAAAAGGGATAGGGTCAAAGTAGAAAATAGAACAAGTGAGGGGTGGGATGGGATGGAGGGAAATATAGTCAGTCTTTCACAATATATCCACTATGGAAATGTTTTGCATACCTACACATGTACAACCTGTATTGAATTGCTTATCTTCCCAGTAAGGGTAGATGACAAGAGAAGAAGGGAAAGAATCTGGAATTCAAAGTTTTAAAATCAAATATTAAAAAAAAAATACATACATATATATATATGTACAAGAATGTATAAATGTAAAATATATATTTACATGCAACTGGGAAATAAGATATATAGGCACTGGGATATGGAGATCCATCCTCCCCCACTGGAAAGTCAGAGGGCAGAGGGGGAGTATATAGGACAGAGAAGATTAGGGGAGGGGGTATACAGTAGCATCACTGTTTTGGGGTGGTGGGTAGGGGACAGACGGGGAGAAAATTTGTAACTCAAAATCTTGTGAAAATGAATGTTGTAAACTAAAAATAAACATAAAATTTATTTTAAAAAAAGGAAGAAAGAAAGGTCAAAAGAGAGGAAGTCCTAGTATGTGCTAGTCACTGTTCTAAGCACTTTAAAAACACCTGATTTGACCCTCACAACAACCCTGAGAGGCAGAGAATGTCATTATCCTCATTTTGTAACTGAGGAGAACTGAGGCCCACAGACTTGCCCAGGGTCACACAACAGTGAGTGTCTGAGGACAGATTTGAACTCAGGTCTTCCTGACTCCGGGTTGAGCTTTTTCTCCTGTGAGACCTTGCTGCCTCATCTCATTATCCAAAGGACAGGGACTGGTCTTGTTATTTCATTGGTTAAGGAAATTCTTAGATATGTAAACTCTACCAGTGCAAATCAGAACTTTTCTGTAACTTACAGTCTTAGAGAACTGCCTTTTAAAGCTTCAAGAGGTTAAGTGACCTCCCAGGATTCTACTATGAATGTGTTAGAGACAACATCAGAACCCGGTCTTCCTGATTCTAAGTCCATCTTTCTATTCTCTAAGCTATGGCTGCCTCTGAAATGAAAACGAGTAGAATAAACTCTTGTCGTTCCTGTCAACAACCTCTTATTATTTAATGGGAAAAGGAGTCAGACAGCTCATCAAGTTAGTTTCCTTGTAAAAAGTTGGGAAGACCTCCTTTAGAGGATTTATGGAAGCAAATGAAAAAAAGTGACAGATTGAGAAAGCATGGCAATCATTTTGCACTTTTAGAGAGGGAGTTCTCATATTAACGAAGAAAAACCTGTAGAGAATTACTGTAATGTTTTGATTAGTCTATTATATATAGTCTATTGATTGTAGACACTAATAAATGTTAAACAAAATTGAATTATTGAATTGAAGAAGCTTAAAATATTAAAAGTGGATAGTAGTGGTAAATGCTAGTTAAACCAAACACAATTTATGGATTACAAGAAAACTTTTGTATTCTTGAGTCTTTTAAAAATTACCTAAAAGTTTCAATAGCAAATTCCCTAGGGCTATTTTGACATTTCACTTTACATTTTGACTGATTAAAATTATTTTAGCAGTGAACCAGCTTGTAGAAAAAACGGTATTTTGGAGGGTGTTTTGTTCTCATTTTTAAGTAAACTGTACTTTCATTTTCATGTTTGTTTCATTTTATTTCATACCCTTGCTCTCAGGTGGCAAAGCAGAGTGGAGTTCAAATCCACCCTCAGACTCTTACCAGCTGTGTGACCCTGGGCAAGTTACTTAACTTCTGTTTGCCTCAGTTTTCCCAGATGCAAAATGGTGATAATAATAGCACCTACCTCCCAGGGTTGCTGAGAGAATCAAATGAGATAATATTTTTAAAGCATCTAGCACAAGCACATAGTAGGTGTCATCATTATTATTCTCAGATAGGGATAGTTTATGATCAGCATCATTGGGAAAGTATCTACATTGGCACTATATCACAGATCTACTCACCTACTATCAATAAATCAACCAATATTTATTAAAGGCCTGCTATGCGCCAGAAACCGTGTACCTAAAACAATGTGATTTAGAAGCAGACAGGACCTTAAACTAACCCCTTCATTTTACAGATGAAGAAACCGATACTCAAAAAGATCATACCCTGCCCGAATTACATACACAGTAAGTACACACATGCTCATGTGTTTTTGTTTGTATGCATCATATACACATATATCTATGTGTATGTGTGTGTAAATGATGTACCAGAAATATATGGACAGACAGTGATTTTCCAGGTGAATCAGGGCTTTCTTCCTGTTGTCTACCTCTACCCAACTGAGTCATGGACTCCCAACAAATATGAAGGGGTAAGAGAAACAGTGTATCTCACTATACAGAAAGAGAACTGCCTGTCATTCTCAGTACATTCCAAAATCTAGTATTTTTGGATAATCCTTCCAATTTTCATACCAAGTAATCTTTATTTAAGTATTTTAAGAATTTCTTCTAAAGTACTGCCTACATTTTTATTAGAATTAATTATGGATAGTTAACTATAAAAACTACTCTCATTGACTGCATTAAAGTGAGAATCACCCCAAATAAAGATACCAAAGATAATTCAAATAAAGATTAACAAGAATAATTTTAAAATCATCCATATCTAAATATGGAATTCACAGAGTTCCAAACTTATATATGTAGTAAATATGCCTACTTAATAATTTTCAAAGGTTATGCAAAATACAGAACATTTCCTCAGTTCATTACACCTAATTATAGGAGGCATGCAGGGTAAAAAAGCAAAAACAAACTAGTATTTACATTTCCTTCTCAGAAAATTACAGAATAAAGAAATCTTAATAAATTAGAAAGAACTTTATCTAAAGACTAGAGAAACTAGGTGGCATAGCAGATAGGGTGCCAGGCCAGGAGTCAAGAAAACCTGAGTTCAAATCTAGCCTCAGACACTTACTTGCTGGCTGACCCCAGGCAAGTCACTTAACTCTGTTTGCTGCAGTTTCCTCATCTATAAAATGAAATGGAGAAGGAAATGGCAAATCACTCCAGTATCTTTGACAAGAAAACCCCAAATGGGGTCACAAAGAGTTGGGTAGCACTGAAACAGCTGAACAAGAAATCTCTACCAACTGACTTTTGTTGAACAAATTTTTTTCTTTTTTTAACAGAGAATTACTGCAATGTGGAGAGGATGGACTATAATGGGAAATGTAGGTAATAGAAAAACACAAGCTATAAATAAAAACGTGTTTTTTTAAAGATATGACCATATAACTTTAGCTAGACCTTAACTTTCTAAACTTAAACAAAACAAAAAAAATCTTTTTATATCTGATTAAGACACTGGAATTTTTTTAGGTCAAAGTTACTGCACAACAAAATTGTAATAGAACATTATTTATCCGGCATGATTGAGGTGTTTCTCCTCTGAATAAAGAGCATGAACATCATTGTATCTATTTTGACCACTCACAAGACTTTTTAACTTAGTTGTGGGCTTGTAGCAATATTGTAGACAGTTGAAGTTGCCAGACAAGTGACTTTTGGAAAAGTCAATTGTAAATAGCCCTGGGTATGGAGTCAGAAAGCTTGCATTTGAATCACAATTCTGCCATTTACTACCTGTATAAACTTGGGCAAGTTGCTTCAACATTCTGGGTGTGACTTTCTTCACCTATAAAACTAGACTATATGACCTCCAACATCTTTTCTAGTTCTAAGTCATATGATACTATAACTAACCTATTATTCTAATACTACTATTGAGCTTTTGTCTCAAAATAAAAATGAATCTTCTTTAATTTAACCATGTTGACTTTTGAAAATTCAAATTACTTCCTACTGGTTTCACTATTTGCTACTGGAAAAAATACTGAAAATTATTTTTCCCCTACTGTGTAGCCGTCATCACAGAATAAATAAATATGGGTCATACAAGTAATTTGGTTTATGTTATTTCTAATAGTCCTATATATCCTACTGGAGGATAAATAATACTGTGAAGAAAAGATAATTTTGTTATCTTTGCTTTCCACATGAATTCTATAGGCTTTCTCACACACGGAAGGGAAATCAGAAAACTATCTCTACCACTAACAGAAACTTAACGCTAGGCATTAAAATATTCTGTTCTGCTAACAAGAGTTAAGAATGACCTGGAGGACAGGAACTAGTTTTGGTAAACTACAAGCAATTCTCAGACACAGAAATTTAGAATGACTTAACCTAACAAAAAATGATAAATTTAGAGTTTTAAGGTTTACAACTCTATGAGGTAGGCAGTACAAATAATATTATCCTCATTTCATAGATGAGACTCAAAGAGATTTAGTAATTATAACAGGGCCACACAATTAGTTAGCTTTACAGTCAGATTAAATCTGGTCTTTTCCTGACTACAAAACCAGTGTTCTAGGCAGAAAAGTTAAAATGCTAAAAGTACCAAGTCAGGATTTTAAAATATTTTGACAGGTTAGAACATTGGACTGAATCATATATAATGAAATCTAGCAGGGATAAAAAGAAACGTCTTTCACTTAGATTGAAAAAAAAAATCAACTTCACAAATACAAAATGGAAGAGGCATAACTAAAGAACAGTTCATGTAAAAAGAGTCTTGGGGTTTTAGTGGAAAGAAGGTTCTATGTGAATCAACAATGTAATAGGGCAGCTAAGAAAGTTAATATAATTTTAGATATACTTTTAAAAAGCACTGAGTCTAGGAATAAAAGACCTCAAAGTTACAGTATATCCTGCCCTGGTCAGGGCACACGCAGCATACTGTGTTCCATTTCGGACAACACATTTGAGGAATAGTACTGATAAACTAGAGAGTGATCAGAGAAGAGCAACCAAGATGGTAAAGGGTCTCTATATTTCACTGCATGAGGACTGGTTGAAGAAATTGAGGACATTTAGTGAGGAAAAGAGAAGACAGTTATTGGCATAATTCCTGATACACAGTACATACTCAATAAATACTTGCTGAATGAATATAGTTAATGATTAAGGAAGACCATCAGAGCTATATTCAAGTATCTAAAAAGCTCATGATATAAAAAAGTAAACAGAATTGTCCTACTGTGATTTCATAATTTTATCTGGCCCCAAAGGGCACAATGGTGCAAAGTTGAAAAGAGCCAAATTTAAGTTAGATACAAGAAAACCTTTTCCCACAGTTGAAGTTATCTAAAAACGTTTCCTGCTATAGTAGATTCCAGGTCTTCAAGCAAAGGTTAAATGCCCATTTGTTGGGTATACTACAGAAAAAAATTCTTATTAAGAATCTTCTATATGGATTATATTAGAAGGTCTCTGAAGTCTCTTCGAAATCTAAGACTGAGATGCTTTCCATTATTCTACAATACACTTGTAAAAATCTTGATCACATAAATTGCATTTGAGTAATTTTTGAAAATTCAAACAGTCTAATACAATTTCTAGGTATATTTATTACTTGGAATGATTAAATTTTCTGAAATTTTAGAGATCTTTTCAAACAAATTTATTTAAAAAATTGCATGCTAATGACAAAACACTAGTTGAAAACTAATTCTGGTAAAATTCAGTATTATTCATTTGGAACCTGTTAATTCTGAATTTTGACTTTGGATACAAGTGGACTGATACCCATTTCTACTTAGTAAACCTGCATAGGCAATGCAAATCAATGCTAGAAACAAATTTCTGAGAAATGTTTGGACCCAAAATTTTTAAGTGTCTTTTCAGTAAAGAACTATTTATACAACTGAAACACTAATAATTATAAGTACTTACGGATAGATCTTCTAAGGATCTTTAGCAGATAAGTGTGTGCCTAAGTTGTTATAGATATGTTAAAGTAACAAAACTACATTTAAAAAAATCTTTTGATGTATGCCTTTCAGACTGGTATTTTTCAAGTTAGTCAAAAGTGAAAAAGCTAAGACTATATTCTAATATGAATAGTCTACAAATAATTCTAATTTTAAGAACTTTTTTTTAAGATATCATGGGCATTCTACCTATGTTCTTCTTATTTTATCTGGCCTAGCTTAACAGATACTGCAAAGGCTGCATCAAAAAAGGTTTCAAGACACTTTCTGCTTCACTCGGAAATGGCAAAACACTAAATTTACAAAGTAAAGGAAAATTTAATCTCCATATATCGATTCAGATCATGTTCTCACTATGAAACCACCTAAGAAGGTATTCATTAGTATTTACTGTCAACTAGGAACAGAACTGAAACTTTAATCTTGTCTCCCATAGACCAAACATTTGGTTACAATTTACAGTCAACATCTACCTGAGAAACATTCAAATCATTGATATTAAAGTGAAAAGGCTCAAGTCTAGTAACCAGCTGGATCTTAAAACTTAGATATAATACTTTCATATCTATACCTTTCTAGTACTAATAATTCAGACAAACTATATTTTATATAACATTTGTAAATGTGGTTTGAAGAAAATGTTTACTCTGTTTTAATTGTTACTTTAAAAATCTATCAAATTGCTCATCCGGCATCATGAATCAACCTAATTAAGCATATTTTCTGAATCATCCATCCCCAAATTAAGTACCTTCCCCAAACCATATATACATATCAAAAAGTTACCTTTTTCAGCAAATGAATTTCAATGTTCGTCATTAATAAACGAAAAATTCCTATATCAAGAATTGCTTTTAGTAATATTTTTAAATATATATACCCAAAGAGTAATGGTTATCCCAGAATATATCAAAAGTGCCATAATTAAAGATTCACATGTAAGAAACTCACTCCTGAATTCTTTAACCTGGAACAATTTCGTATTATTGAGCTAATTTGGAAAATAAGTACTTTAACTGAACAGAAACACTGAGAAACTCGTAACACCATGAATTCAGTATATTACTGCTTAAATTTTAAAGTGTCTATCTTATAAGCTTGATTATGACTGAAAACAGAGTATTTTCTGCAAAATGTGTAAGAGTTTTACAAATAAAGACCTAAATCTGCAATTGCCATTACTAAAACAAATGAAAAAAAAAAACTATAAGCAGAAATGAAACTGGCATGCAAATAAAAGGACTGTCAAGACATATATTGCCTAAAAATAAGCTTACAATAACTATTTTAAAGGCTGTGTGTGGTCTCACCCATATATTTTGGCAAGATGCACTTTCTCCAACCACAGCTAGATTCATCCAAAAGCAGTGGCACTGGAGAGTCTCTGTCTCACCTGTCAAAGTTGAAGAACGTTGTTCAACAGACCACCATGAGTCCATGGATAGGATCCATAGTCCTACAGCTGTTCTTGATAAGCGTTCCCTAACTAAAGAAAATACTTCAAAAATTTTCTACTGTTAAGAGAATCATCCTTAATACACATTCATTTGAAAACAATGAGAAGCAAAGAATGTAGCCCCTATACAAATAAAATATTTTTTATTTTTATGCTGAATGGCCTAAGGGGTCTTAAAGTTCTTTTAACTGATAAAATGCATACATAGGATATATCCATTCAAAAACTGACCTTACTTTACTTCATTTAAATCTCGAATTCTACCAAATCACAAAGTTTATCAGAATCAACAGTATATAAAGTTTTACAAAATGATGCTACTTAGAAATGTACTATACTAAATTTTTTAAAAGGGCTACATTAGTATCTTTTCTAGCTACATATTAAAAGAAACACTCTGGCCTATTATCTCTCTTGAAGGAAGTGTGAAGGAAAACAGAGAGGGCCTCAACTAAACTGGAAACAGGTAAACTAAAATAAATCAAAGTAGAAATCAAGCAAAGAACAATAGAGACAAATACACACCTACACACACGCACACACACACACACACGTCTCAATGGAAGTTCACGCCTCCTTCCCAAATTAACAAAAAACTAAAGTAAAAGAAACATTTAAAGGAACAAGAGCTTTTTAAATTTAAGCATTTCTCAATGAATATGATAAAATATAGTACATTGTTTCAACCACACCACAACCGCACCATAACAAAACTTGCCACACAGAATTTAGTAAAAAGCAGGGCCTTCTTGGACCCTATCCAAGAGGGTTTAGTAAGTACCAAAAGTACCTCATTATAAGACAGTCTCAACTAAAAACCAGCTCTACAACATGACCCTAAAGGATAAAGTTAAACTAGGCTCCAATGTACTATGATGGCCCAGAGATTCAGTTATTATAGTCAAAAATGACAAAGGCTACAGAAAGAAACATTAGTTTCACTTTTTCCTAGATATATTTAGTATATTAACTAGCATAGTTATGATATTATTTTCTTTGGTTTTGTCAGTAGCATGTTCGAAATAAATTTTATTAAGTGGTAGTGTATGTAACATTGCATTGTGGGTAGTAGTTTCCTGCTGAAGCCTAGCCACATCCTCAGCTGTTATATGAGAGAAGTTTCCCATATTTTCTTCAAGTTTTCTTTTTTTCTGTTTTAGAAAATTACAGAAGTAGTAAAAATTATTCTAATTAAGGAGCACAGGTTATACACATACTTTTAAGAAGTTTGGGCTTTCCTGCACATTTAATAACTGGCAGAGGAAAAGTCAAATAAAAATAAGTTTTGGTCAATAAAGTGTTAATGAAATGACAAATGAAGAGTTCAAGCCAATAAAAAGTATCTACCATTAATTTTAAGTATTAGAATGTTAAGAAAAATTGGGTATATATATTTTATGTTCATTAAAATTTGTCCTTTTCTAATGCTATCTGACAAATGAGTCTTAACATCTTAAGTTAGCAAAATGAGGTACACAGCATTGCTAATGATTATAATTTATGCTAACTACTTATTACTGAGGATTAATGTCACCTTCACCTTTAATTTAGTCAATCTTTAAGAGGCGTAATTCAGTACTTAATAAAATGTTAAAACGACACACAGCAAAAACGCACGTTTAAATTTGAATTAACTATTAAAAATGTTAAGTAGTCTCAAATTTCTACATAATAAACCTAAGAAAGGAAACTCTGAGTCTCTAAGTCACTAAGAACAGGTGACTCTGAAAACTGGGGAGGAAATAAAGTGATATATCTATAAATCTAGTTACATCAATAAAGTTTTAGACTTATATTTATTAGCTTTACTGAAGACCAACAAAGCAAGAAATATGATCGATCCAATCAAAAGTTTCCATAAATGACCTATGGGTAATGACATTTTAAAAGACTTAAGATAAGAAAATTGAAAACTTTGTTTCTACTCTTTTAAAACTAAAAGTATCAATTAAAATGTATTTATAGTTAGTGGCTGAATAAAATGAAATAGCTGAATTATTTAAAGTCACTATCATAAGGCACAAAACAGTATAGCAGAAAAAAAATCCAAACACATCAAATCATACTACATAAATATCACCATATAAGCTATGTGGAGATGATAAATTTAGAAATGCCAGTGATAAATTAAACTCTAGATCCACATTTTTTAACCAAATAAATAAATGACTGTTTCATTAAAACAAAAGCTTCTGTTTGAAAAATTCCCAAATCATACGTTTTAGGTGTTCCTTTCAATTTTATAAAAGAGAAGATTGCGTGGCTCTGATAAGGTATAGCAATATACTGCATCCCACAGTGTTACCATGTAAAATTACACTATTAAAATGTAATATCTTTTCACAGTGATAATCAGCTGCAACCAAAATTATAGCTAAAACAGCAATGAGTACAGGTATACTTAGCATTTAAACATTATGATATACAATATTCTATTACTTCTAAATGTTTTAGTTTTTTTTTTAAAGAAAAATGTAAGCCATCTAATTCTGACAAAAAACATATAACAGACTCAAGGGACTAGAAAAGAGTGATAACAACATCTTTACTTTTTTGTGATTTACTTCAAATTCAAAGCTATACTTCATGTCTGTAAAATTAAAGTATATAATTTATACAGTAGATCTAAACTTGCTACTTAAGCATACCAGTTACCAAAATACTCCCAAAGGAAGAGAGTTTTTGTTATTTTTTAAAATAAAATTGAACTGTGGTTTTCAGTTCTGATTTTAAACATAATACTTCATGGATATAAATCTACAATCGAGATTTATTTGCACAGTGACTCTTTTCAGAATTCATCTCTTCATCATTACATTTAGTAAAATTTTCCTAATGAAGCAAGCCATTAATTGTCAGATTATACAAATGACTGGTTTTGTCTTTAAAAACTCATCACAATGGAAAAAGCTGATCCAAAGAAGATACATATTAATTTAGAGAAAGCACATACAAGTACAATAAGCACAACACATCCAAAATACATTAAAGCATAGCTTGGTACTATTTTATCGTTTGTAGAATCTGATGGGCCCCATGCAAAAATGAAATATCAAACAGATATATTCAACAAATATTTAACGAGCATATATTAGATTTTGATAAATAGTACTAGTATTAGCTTAAAAAATGCACACTAGATGGTCATTAGAAGAAAATTATGCAAGCAACCACATGACATGATAAGTATATTTTTCAATGATCATGAAGTTTACCTAAGACAGAAGACCATATGTCAGAGTAAGGGTCATATTATAAATGTATGAGGGAGGAAATAATGAAAGGAGAGAAAGGAAGAAAGAGGTAAGGCAACAAAGGGCTGGGTATTTTTTTGTTGTTTGTTTCAAAGTTAGCCAATGTTTCAAGTTGTATGAGAATATCAGAGAACATATAATCCTGATATAGAAATAAGAAATTTGTTTTTAAAAATTACTTAGCATAACATAACGGTGAAAGTTATTTAATCACTAGATTATGTCATTACTATGCAATGGGCAAAAGTTTAGAAGTTCAATGAGAAATTCACAAATTATGACAAAACCCTCACAACAGCTTTTATCACTATTAGCTGCCTACCACTATACTTTGCTTATGATAACAGGATAATTAAATGTTTTCTTTTGTTCTTTTTATGTGAATAACTCTATGACAAATTAAAGTTTTCTCCTTTCGAATAAAACAAGCCTATAGGCATAAGAACCTTACTTTAAACAGTGTAAAATGCTTCTGGTTTCCTAACTTTGTTAGCTTATTATGAAAAGAGAAAAAGAAATTTGGAAATAAATATAAACAAAAACCATGCTAACATTTTCCCATTTTGTGTTTTTGAATATGTCTTATATCACAGTACCCTGCACACATTAGGCACTTAAAATGTTCTCTGAAATGCTGAAATCACATTTCTATAAACAAATCTCAAGAATGTGTTTATACCCTTAAAGGTGATTTAACAGATAATGGTCTACTCTAAAAGAGTATATAAATGTATTATATATTTAACTATAGTTAACTACAACATCCACATGCATTTCTCCAGACCTCACCCCATTCACTACACACCTAAAAAATTTACTGCAGATCACAGTCTCCACCCACTCTCTCGGCATTAACTTTATGCCACTCCTAGTTAAAATCACACTGGGAAGAAGTCTAACAACTAGAGACATGCAAATTCAGAGTGGCATGAATAAATGGTGAAAAATGCCTAGAAAATTGGACTGCTCAGTTTTACAATTTTTTGCTGAAAAATACCCCATCTCTCCCAACTGATGAAAACAGGAAGCCCTATTCATAAATATAAAATTCAGTGCCTATGATATATAATCATCCTAATAAGAAAATGAGTTCTACACATACATGTCCAAAGGGGCAAAAAGGAGATAGTTTCCCAAAGATGTTTCCAATTTTGTTCTGAATCAGAGTTAGCAAATCGAGACGACTAACACACTCTGTCTGTGTGCATTATTCCTTACTACACACAGCATTTTGTAATTTATTTCAAAGCCTCTATTATAAACAAAAAAATACAGCTTCTGTTAACCCACTCCATTCTGAGCCTATAAAATCCTGCATTATACAATCTAAATGACAACATAAGTGTTTTATCTTACATACGTATAAGATTTACTATCAAAGAATCCGTTAAAGTTAATAGTTAGAATAAAGCTGTGTAAAGCAACATGTGAGCCAATTATATTTCAGTCAAAAATCATTATTATCATAAAGAAACTAATATAAACAATCAAAATTTTAAAGCAATACATTCAGTTCTATTCTCTATATCTACTCATTTTATTTAAATTTCACAATTTATATAATCTTCAAACTATTCAAAACTTATAAATAAGATACTGTACCTCATATAAAAAGAGATGCTTAATTACATTTAATTTTTAGGAAACTGCCATATAGTTTTGATGATACATAAGCTAGACAGACATGATTTAATATTTGTAAAAGAATCCCTAGACTAACACTTCCATGACAGCCAATTACAGCACAAAACACAGCCCAGCAAGTCTGCTACCAGACCTTAGGAAAGGTAAAACTTCTTACAATGAGTTACAGATTCATAAGTACAAGAAGACAAGAAGAAAAAGAAAAACAGAAGGAATCCAGCCACCCAGCAAATATGAAGCAGACCCTAGATCGTGATACAGTCCAAAGATGTAAATTATTGTAAATCATCACTGTTGTTCAGAATTTCACACAGTCACTTGTGCCAATTTTGCTCACTTTTCCACAGACACAACAATGAACTAAAGAGAAGAGGCAAAAGAGGGGGAAAAACCTGAACTGCAGAGTAGAAATAGAGTTCTGCTCTACATATGCTTTTACTGTACAGGAGTTTGGGCTCCTTCAGCATTTGTACTCTCTCCAAATCCCCATGAGTCACAAAATTAAAAAGCTATATCCTTCTGGATGCCAGGAAGGGCCTTACCACAGACCTTTTGTCAAAAAAAAAAAAGGGGGGGGGGGGGAAGAAAGAAAAAGAAAAGGAAAAAAAGCCACAGTGGTAGGCAGTCCCACTTTACTTTGAGTACTGTGAGGTCACAAACCACATGATTCTGTCTCTCCAGTAATAGTGCTTGCAAAAAAAAAGGAGTTTTAAAGCTTTTGCTTTTTTGGATTGTGTGAATGCTTCATTCGCCTCACAAACAACCACAGAACCACAAGTGCGGTGCAAACTTTCTCCAGGAGGACAGCAAGAAGTCTCTGGTTTTTAAATGGTTAATCTCCGCAGGTCACTACCAGCCACCGAGACCAACAGAGTCAGTGAGTGCTCTCTAACCACAGTCTATGCAGTAATAGTAGGTCCTTCAAATATTTGCTCATTCTCTTTTTTGTTTTGTTTCTGTGCTTTTCACATGTTACCAGCTACATAATTTCTTGACAGAAAAAAACAAATATAAAATCTATGCACTCCAGGCATACTGTAAAACTAAAACAAGGTTTGGCTATGGTTTGTATTTTCAGTTTAAGGCTGCAAGCAGTATTTACACCAGAGGGTACAAATCCTATCTGAAAAAAAAAGAGAGACTATGGCATCAAACAGCCTCTTCAGCACTGTAACACCATGTCAGCAAAACTTCTTTTGGGGTAAGTGTTAACAATATTTTTAAGTTCTAAAAGTAATTTTGCTTGTCATCAAAATATGAACCTGTTAAGTACAAAGGTCTGTTTCTTAGATAAGATATTTGATTTTAGGGATAATGTACCAGGATACAAAAAATAAGTAGACATGAAATGTAGTTTGTTACATGGAAAGCTGGAAAGAAAAATAATCACTACAAATTTCTGCATTTGGCAACAGCCATACCCATTTGTCATTTATCTAATTCACTGAGTAATGACTGAAGTTAGAAGATAGGAAGTTCCTTAGAACAAGATGAAAAGTTATCTAGAGCTATTGAACTGAAAAAAAAAGCCATTATAAAACATTAGAAGAATTTTAATGCACTTAACTAAGATTAGCCACTAAAACTAGCATGTTAATCAGATGAACGACAATTATCTGACCTCTGACAGGACCCAGTGTTTTATCAAATTTCAAAAAAAAAAAATTTACTTTTTGCCAAAAATATTCTGCTAATGCATGATCTGAAACTACCATGTTTATAATATACTTTAAACAGGGAACTAATTCCTGTTCAGCAGTTATCAGTTTAGCCAGTATCATTAATCTGCATTCATCCTTTCACAAAAATGCCTCTGGAAATATTGGCATGGATACTCTACAGTTTTATAAAAGAATAATCAAAGCATGCATGTAGTTTACATTGCTGCATAAATATAATAGGGATGTATGATTATAAAAGAAGAGAAAGGAAAAATCATACAAAATAATGCTTGGATTATAGTAGCAGTTTTAAAAGCTCTTCATGACAGAATGTCGCTAAATATTGGCTTAGATATTCAGAACAGTAAACACAGATGTCTCAACAAAAAAAAACACCTCCATGCAAACAAGTAAATAATTCTCCACATATTTAACTCTCCACATACATGCAATATAGACATTAAAGTATATTGGTATTTAAAATAGGCAACACTGAACATTGTACTTTTAATCTTAAGTTCTCAGACCTGTCAAAGAGATTGTCTTTTAGTCTCAAGTAAAATAAAGTGTCACGGAAAATCATGATAATGTATCATTTAAGCAGTCTATATAACTAGATAGGCTTGAATTTAAGATGTGATAAAATGTCAGTTTTTCACTGACATTTAATTATAATCTGACATTACAAGATAATAGTTGATAAGGTCTGCAAATTACTTTATCATCTGACACAGTCTCATAAAGTATCTAAAAACTTACAAGATTTTCTTTATGATGTCCATGATGTTCCAACTAAGAAGAGCTTACAACTGGGGTTTTTTTTTTCACTATCTTTGAAAATGAAGAAAAGGGAAAGATACTAGAAATCTGTTCACTGTGTATGCCTGGATTAGCTTTGCTTTGTAACATAACTAATGATTGGAGTTTCCTTCACTCCTCCTACTTCACACATTCTAACTGGCTACTACTTAAGGATCAGTCCTGGTGTAGGTCAGTGAGTGAAAATTAAATCCCTTTTTAAAAAAAGCTTTCATCTTAAAGGATAGGGGAAATTATTTTGTATGTTTTATAAAACTTCTAAATTGTGGCATAGTTACTGTCTATAAGGAGTTTTACTGAGTTACAGTATATAAAATCTCACAGTGATAATATAGGAAATGATCCTTTGAAATGGAGAGATGCTAACATTTCCATGACAGAAAACTATTACAACAAGGAACGTTAACAAATTCAGACTGATCAGATTATCCTCAGATTCGTAGGAAGCAATATGGCTTACATGAACGGGAACTTCTGCTATTAATTCCAAAAGAGATCAACAGGTATTTACTTGGTTAAAATAATAATATACAGGTCTTAATTGTTTCATACACCTATTTCAAATCTCTTTTTTTAAAGAGTATTAAGTATCATGTTGGAAACACTATTCTAATTCTATTCTGAGCAACATTTTAACATTACAAATACTGATAGCATCTATAGATCTTACAAAGAATTACACATATATTACGTCATTTGAAAATAAAATTAGGAAAACTGGGTTAATCTCAAACTATATTTATTAAAGAAAAGGTTTAGGGTTTTTTGGTTGGTTTTTTTAACTGAATGCAGAGTCTTTTTGTTCATCATTTGAAGCAATAATTATTTCTTCATCATATTTCAAGTATACATTCAATACTTTCAAACAATGAAAATAAAAGATAAGGGTAGCACTGGATTACTTAGAGGATTCTATATCTTTTTAGGGATAGAGATTAAATGTTATAACCAAGTTCTCCTTCATCTTCTATAACTTGGACTTTGTTTTGTTTTTGAAGTTATTGAGGCTTATTGTTGTTGTTTAAGTTTTCCAATGAGCTAATATGCCAAAAGAATTATAGGAGGCTAGATGTATAGGTAGGACAATTATATATAACTATCACTATACTTTTTAGATGAATTTCTACATTCTCAAATCTACTTAAATGAGGGTGCTATCAAGTTCACTTGCGCCTCCAAACTCTAATATTATCATTAGAATGACTTCTTGAATTATCAAGAATGATGTGTCCTAGCTTAGTAAAGAAAGTATTCCAGGCTCTTTTCAAGATTGCACAATAGCACAGGCCTAATCGATTGATTCATTTCACATTTTAAAAGCTGCAGTGTTTTCAGGATGGATAGTACCACTTTTTCAGATAACTGGAAGTATGCCATTTATTTCAAATATAGTTCAGAACCTCATTATTCAAAGTCTATCAGCTACTTACAAGCAACACAAATGCTATGCAATAGCAACTTGAACAATGCTGACAGAAGATCAAATGCAATACTTCTAATGTATATTTCTGAAGTCTTTAAAACATTAAAATATCACAGTTTTTATAACTGACTATAATTGAATTAAAGGAAGTGAACACTGATTTCCAAAACAACTATAGTAGTCCATCTTCCATGACACACTAAATAACTTTTTAGTTTAAAATTTTAACAGCTAAAAAGTCTCATAACTTTCATACTAATCAAAATATTACATTCCAAAATTCAGGGAAAGGAAGTGAAAATGCAAATATGCATTTTCGTGGTCTAGTAAGACGGAGAAAATTACTTAGTACAATTCCCAGGAGATTATAGTATAAGGTATTTTAACTAACAATTAAAACTCAATTTTATAAATACATATCATATTTATAAAAGATCTTGCTAGATATACTTTGAAAGAGTCAGTATTCCTTTTTCTTCACTTTAGTGTATAACTTATGATAGTCTCTAACTCACATGAAAGGCATGAAATATGCACGATTACATCATAACACATTCTAACTGTTTTTAAAAGGACAAAATACTGATCTATTCAAGTACTTCCTTTGAGCTAATCACTGATAGTCTGACTTGTTTAAATCAGTCATGCTAAAGTTAAATTCAGTAAGATAGAAAATGTTCCAGTTAGTTAAAAGAACACTGAAATATTTGATGGTTAAATAAACTGCAGAGGAAAAAAAAATCTAACTCATTGGAGGCACTAAGATTTTATCAAACACATAGGATTAATCTTTATTGAATAGAACCATTCACAAATCAAAACTTACTACACTTCAATTCTTTCAAGCAGCGCTAATCAATTACAAACCTTTTCTAGTGCTTCAAAATTCATGTGCTTTTAATTTTATACACTGGTGGTCTAAAATATAGTATTGGGGCTGAGCTAATGTATCACAACTTTTCTTTTTTCAATAAATATCCATCTAGAGGTTTTCTTAAAAAGGGCTGCTCATATGAAAACTGTGGTAATATTTTTATACTGTACCTCTTTGTTGAAGCAAAAGGTTAGGGGTTACCTAAATACCTCAACTGTATATACAAAAAAAGGAAAAGGTAAGTATTCACATGAAAAATCCAATGGGACTGGATTATTTATTTTTGCATTTCCTATGATTAATGATGCACCAGTGCATACTTGAAAACAGAAGTCAAAATAGGGTAACACCTCAAATTCCTTGCCAAACTGTACAAATACAAAGCTTCCGTGCCACACTAATATGTATCAAAATTGAAATTCAGTAACTAGATAACAAAATAATACAAAATTTCCTAAAAAGCTGTGAGATTTCATATGTTTTTAACCAAACAATCTTAAGGAGCAGCATTTACAAAAATAGCCCCTTTGAGTAACTGTACTATCAGACAAGCTATATTAAATATTAGACATAAATAATTCATTTGTCTCATTTTTGTTAAAGAGTCAAATACCCAAGGACTTAAGTGAACATGTCAAAAGCTTTTTTTTTTCCCTGAGGGTACTGACATTTTAAAACTTGCTATTTTTTAAAAATATAAATGTTATTCTTAAGTATTAATGGTCATTCACTTTGTAAAATGTATTATTGTTGTGTCAGCAACACTATAGCTATTTAGGTTGTGGTTTCCAATAAGGAATTTTAAATGCACTACATTTTCCTCCTATAATAATTAATACTATAGCTTCTCTTATAGATAGGATACTTCCCCCTTCCCAAAGGAAATAAGCAACTGAAGGCACTTCAGTAAGAATTACAGTGAACTACAATGTTTATGACACACAAAGAAAGAAATATTTCTAATTTAGATGCCCTCAGGAGTATAAAAAAAACTTAAAACATTAAAAATTTCATGTTTTACAGAAAACACAAACCTTATAAAAAGGAAGTTTCATAAACTGAAAATATATATCTTGATATATTCTACTGTAATTTGAAAAACAGATAATGGACTTCAATTGGCCTAGGAGGATTTAAAACTTCCTTTATTATGACAGATGCATTACAATATGAAAAATAATGAGGAAATACAATTTCACGTGAATTTCATCAAGCTTAAGGAAGCTGACCACAATTTTTGTCCCCTCAAAAACAAACACCCACAAGATAAATTATATATATTCGCTCATTACCATCTGGTCCTTAAAAGAAACCTATTAAGAAGAGAGGGAACAGCTAGCTATTCAATTATCTTTCATACAATATTTTTATACTACGTAGAATATCTGATATTCTTTTTTATTTATACTGCTTAATGAAGGATGAGAAACTGAAGGATGGAGTGGTAAAAGAAATGTAAGCAGGATATCAAAAACCTCAGGTGTTCATTTCCAATGGAAGTGTTAAAACTAAGAATACATTTCCTTTCATAAAAGTGTTCTCTTTTTACAAATAAATGTTATCACCTAATATATTTTGAAGTAGATGCCCACACACACACATTTTTAAACGAACTGAAATATAGTTACCACTGCATACCCGACTACTCAGTATTTAAGAACGGTTATTTACACAGCGGTTTCCTATACTGTATGTACTTTTAATTCTTGTTAGCAAAGTAGTCAACCTCCATCACACAACCAAGTATCTTAACTATGACAGTAGCTGTCTCAAAGAGACAACCAACACAGTACTTTATTTCTGGCAAAATTACTTTAACATTTAAATTATCCCAAACAAACTTCTAAGCAAAGATCTTCAGATGTTTGTGTCTTTTAGATATTCAGATTTAAAAGTAACTATACCATAATATCAAATTTTAAGTATCTTTTGTATTACTCTGACTTGAAAAATTTTCCGAGTTACATTTATTCTCAGGAAAGATAATTTAGGAATATTTTGGTCAAAACTTTAAATCTCTAATAGTTGCTATTTATGTTTTAGGAAACTGTATTCATTTGATGGGTAGAACTTAACAATAGTCTTTAATTCCAGCAAGAAAAATAACCTTTGTCATAAAAAGTAAAGAATTTTCATGTTAAACTCAGTGAAATGAATATTTTTACTGTTTTTAAAAACTACTCTATTAAAAACCATCCAACTGATATCATCAAAGTATATTCACATAAAAAGGAAAAGTTAAAAATTCAAGGTCTTAAGATACATATTTAAATTTTCTCCTGAATTTACGTGAACCATGAGCATGCCAAACCATTGTTTACTTATCCTTTGTGGTCAGATACCCAACATCTAAATCCACTTTGTGGTTTGGTAAAAGAGAAAGACAGAAAAGTTGACAGCCATATAATGTTTTATTGTTTTCCAGGAGAAAAAAACATTGCCAAAATCACAATGACAATCAACAGTAAAATCAACAAAAGACACATACATTTTGTTTTGAAAAGAGATGTGTGAGATTTTCTCAGATAAATGTAATACTAGTATACTCCATATGCTAAAATAAAATATCTTGCCAAGTATATTCAATTTGAACTTCGGTGTATCAGTCTAGCTTAAAATTTTTATTCATAGCTTAACATATATATGTGTGTGTCACATATCTACATTACAGCCAAAGAACCTGGACTCCTATCTGTAAACTAAGAATAATTTACTAGTAAATTCATGACGTGTTCTTCTAGTTCTTTCACTAAATTATGCAAGTTAACTATATCTTAGAGAACTATCAGACTATGAAAATATTGACTAACAGTAGGAACTTACTAGAAAAACATTCTTGAACAACTACAATGACTAGATTCAATTGCATTATCTCCCCCTAACAGGCAATAATAACAATAATTTATTAAAGAGATTTTAGATAAAATAAGTCATTGTACATGACAAGACTAACTACATGAGTCTAATGAAAATGATTAATAATAATGGCCCTAAGTTCCAACCTAGTTTGGTTCTTAACATATATGTTTTCTATTAGTATGCACATTCTCTGTATTTCTATACAAAACAACATAGGCTACAGAGATATATGTTACAAAGAAATGAAAAAAAAATTTATATTCTGATGCCATATGAGAATCTGTTAATATATAGTTCATTTTAACTTTAAAAAAAAAACCCAACTTTATATTTCCTCTAATCATCTGAAATTTCCAAAATGAATCAACAGTCTTTCAAGTATATCTACTTAAAAATGAACCCAAGTTTACATAATAATAAATTATATATACATTGTGCTGTAAAATTTGCAAAACACTTTATATATCCCATTTGAGCCTTGTAATAATACATTTATAGGTACTACCACATGGAAGACAGAGCCTCAAAGTCTCAGTTTCTTCAACTGTAAAATGTAGAAAATAAAATCTATAATATATGCTCCAGTGGGTAATTGTGAGGCTCAAATGAGATAATGTGTATAAAATTTTAAAGTCCTACGTAAATGTCAGTGATTATCAACTCCAGTTTACAGATGAGGAAACAGGTTTAGAAATATTAAATATCTAGCATGTGATTACACAGCTAACTAGTGTTTGAAGTAGGGTTCGAACCCAAATCTTCCTGACTATAGATCCAGCACGCTAACTACTCTACAACTCAGTATCTAAAAACATGAACCTAGGCTAGAGTTAATAAACTCAGTAGTGAACTCAGGCTTTAACATTTTTACTGTACTGTACCTCTAGTCAGTTCTACAAAGTATCTCAATGTATCATGAAAAAAACAAATGTAGCTTTTATTTAACTTTGAACTAATTTGTTCCTAGAAAATGGCCTCTTTGATGTTGAGAACTTAACAAATTCCTTTCATCAGTATGAATAACTGTAGTATAAAAATTGTTTCATATAAAAACTCCTTAAGAAATAGCAAAAATATTACGGGAAAAGAGTAAATTTTAACTTTATTTCATAAACATGGTTTACTTCAATTATAAATCTACTACTAGAAACACACATTAACTTTTATCTTGATAATCTATGTTTTCAAAAAATGATTTTCAAAAAAAAGTGATAACTGCAATTGTGTGACATACCATCTCTACTGCACTGAATGTCAAAGGATTTAAATGTCCAGCACTGAAATATTAGATTTTATAAGATTTGCATTGAAGAAAAGGCCTGAAAACAGTAGTTTCCCAACAATGAAAATGCTGTACTGTTGCCACAAAAGAAAGCAAGCTAGTGAAGTTAGTTTTGAATTTCTGTAAGCTCCTCAGTAATAAGTCATCAAAATAAATTCATATAAAAAGCGTACAAATTATCTAAGTTGTACACACACACACACACACACGCACACACACTCTCTCTCTCACTTCCTTGTTCATCTTAATCTCACCTTTCTAAACTACCTCTGTTGTAGCATTACTTGTTAGCATTACTCCATAAAGATGGTTAAAACAGACATAAATATTCATGTTTTCCCAGCTTTTTAAACTAAGCCCAGCTGTTTAAATATTCAGAAGACACAGACTAATACTTTACTGATATATTTATTGATAATATCAACTTCATTAAAAGAAATATTAATCACAGTTTAATCGGGTAAATCAGTAGAGCCCATTAGGCTTCCTTGCTCACAGTAGGTGCTAAACAAGTATACGAGTTAGTATACTTTAGTATTAAAGATAGAACAAAATGTTTTTTCTATTTACAAAAGCATGCCTGAGATTTAAAAAGACAAAAAAAGTATTTATTGCATTGAATATGACTACCAAAAAGAGAGATTAAATTTATATTTTTCAAACATCCTAAAAAGCATATTTAAAGTCACATAGTAGCAAGCTGATTATAAACTGAAGTTTCTCTTTTCATTTTTCATAATTTTTGTCTGAATTTTATATAGCAGTCTCTGTATAAAGTAATATATTTTAATTAATATTATTTCAAAATTTTAAAAATAAAAATCTAAGTTTGTGTCATCAAGAATGCAAAAGGTTCAAATAGGTATACATATATATATATATACATGTATATGTAAAAATATCTTCTGAGAAAATAATTTAACCCTATTTTCTAGTTTATCGCTCAAATATGAAATATTAAGGAAAATATGCTCCAATAAATATGATTTTGTGCATACAATAAAATGTGACACAATGTAAAGTCTTACGTTTTTGTTAGGAATCAACAATCAAAACATTATCAAGGCATATAAGTCATGCATAGTAAGAGACTGTCTTAATAGAACTAATTAACACATATGATTGAGAATGAATATATACTCAAAAAAAGTAAATGGCTAACTTGAGTTTTTATAATTAGAAAATATAAACAATAATCACCAGTAGTTGTTACCCTTACTTTAAGTTTTAAAATTGTTCTAAAAATTCTGCTTCATACACATCTTAGAAATAAATCCATTAATATTACTACCAGCTAGGGTAGAGGGGAGTAGTAGGAGGGTAGTACTTTTTAAAATC
Source organism: Pseudochirops cupreus (assembly GCA_028627135.1). NCBI lineage: Eukaryota > Metazoa > Chordata > Mammalia > Diprotodontia > Pseudocheiridae > Pseudochirops > Pseudochirops cupreus. Next base: position 208,861,471 of record CM053584.1, on the reverse strand, counting down.
CTAAAATCCTAAAAAAATAAGTTTGGTCTTAAAACCATCAAATGCAGAAAAATCAACGGGAAAACACCAAAGTGTATTTGAAACCAAATACATAAAATGGAGCTCCATATTGCAAGAAGAACATTTAGCAGCTGCTTCGGTACAGAGTATATTCTAAGTGCATACGGACACACACAGATTTTTCCAATAAACCTACAAAAACATACTTTGAAAATTCATGCTGGTCTTTTTAGCTGCCCAAAACAACAAAATGATTGCTGAATGACTACTGCATTTTCTTATATACCCGTAAGACTACAAGCATCTAACTCCTAAATTTGGCTGCTATGGAATTACATACTTTCTTTATCAGTTTTAAAATTATCACTCCTTCAAAATTGGCTTCAAAGTCTTATTATTACATCTTGTCCTATACATACCTGTTTCTTATCAATTATGGAAGAATCTTCAGCATTCTGGTAGTCAAAAATAAAAATCCTTAAATGATTTACTAGAGAATACGAAATATGACATGAAAGACATAATATGTACAAGGATGTTCTGAAATGTTCTAGAAGCCGAGAAAAATATGCCTGACTTTTTTTTAGTCTGATAGCATCTTCTAGAATGTCTGCATGGAGCAAGCAGCATTTAGTAAGCCTTTTTGCTGCGCCATAATGATCCGATCCAGAAACTCAAGGGTACCTAAAACAACGGGCTACCTGTTCTAGCCATGCTTAGGAATGTGGCCAAATCATTTTTATTGATTTAACCTTTATAGGAATGCTACATATCCTCAGAGCAAAACATTTCTAATGTATTTATAATATGATACACCTCTGAAAAGCCATGAAAAAAAAAGGCCAAAAACAAATACACCCCCTCTACCTCTGGTTGTTTTGTTTTCATTTTGTTTTTAAGAGTACTAACTGACCATACCACTCAATGATCCTATTTGTGAAAACTCGGTTTAGTCTGAAGGATTGGTATGACTGGAAATAAAAATGCATTCAGAAATATATACATTTAAATATATTCTAGCTTTAAGAAAAGTGTGACAATGCCCACACCTTCAAGCTCCAAAAATCCTTTTCATACTTGAGTTAGATATTAATCATGTAACTTACAAACATATCAAGCTTAAACTAAGAGAATTTACAGCCCTTACTGAACAAACTAAACAGCACTCTAGCTGCATTTAGAGAACTTACAGAGAAAGTTTTGTATAGCATATCTCTTTACTTTCTGCAAGTAGTACATTTCAAATTACTTTAGCGGCTAATGCTGACATTACTTATATTTGCCAAACAATAATTCACAATATTATGCTTCCTTACATTATGGCTCAATGTTAGTTAATTTGAACCTCACCTCTAAAGAGGTTATACTTTCATTGCAGACTGCTCTCTCAAATATGGCAAACAACTCTTGAGCATTTCCAGATGTATTACCGAAAGAAGGGTAAAAATCAAAAGCAAATCTTCTCATAGGATGCTGAAATTGTTAATAAAAAGTTTAACAGAATAAGACTGTACTTACTATTTAATACTTAAAGCATGACCACATAAACTTGAAATAGGAGCTCAGTACAGCCCATTTCAAATTAAGAAGGCTGTGCTAGCTATAAGGACATAGATTTCAGGTAATTATGAATAGGTAAAATTACTTTTTCTAAAATGATAGATTGTTGGGGACTACAGCAAAAGAGAACTGTGACTTTATAACAGATAAATTACACCAAAATGATATAATTCATCGTATTGGGGGTTTGGAAGTACATATGCAACATTAAAAAATTTTGTCCTATCCTTTAAAAAAAAAGTATCTTTTTTCCTCCTGTTTGGTACAAATTTGAGTTCAAACGAAATATATGAATGCTAACGGTTATCAAATATTTATTAAACACCCAAGTAAGCTAAAAGTTTTACTAAGTAATTGGGCATCACTCTGTGAAAACTCAACTAAACAGGCCAGTGAGTCAAAAAATTAAGAGAAAATGCAGGGATATAAAAATCAAACATACATTAGAAAGTTGTACTTTAAAAGCTTTGTACTTTATCTGGCTTGCATTTTTCTAAGAAAGGGAAAAGTAAACTTTCTTCCTACCTAATTAATGAAGACAGGATTAAATTTAAATTAACATTTAAAAATTAAGACCATTAGTTTAAAATGACTAATATTACCTTTTATATTTAAATGTGTTTCTAGACTAACAGAGTTAACACAAATAATTTGTAATTCCTTATTAAATAAGACTAGCACTCCCCAATCTCTTGCCAAAATGGCAATAACAACTCACATTTATGATGATGCTTTAAGGTTTACAAAGCCCTTTCCCTATAATACCTCTTTTAAGTATGTAGTATAAGTATTATTATCCCTTTTATGGGTAAAAAAACAGACTCAGAAATGTTGAATAATTTTCCCATGGTCACACAGTTAGGAAGTTTCAGTCAATCTCTAAACTCAGGTCTTCTGGTTCATGTCCACTGCTCTTCTAGACCATATTGCCTCTACAACATTATCATTTGACCTTGAAATCATGAGAACGGACACACAAAAACATACACTCATGTCCAAAATTAAAATCATCTTTCCTTCCCTCTTCCTAATTTCCATATTACTGTTAAAAGTACTCCCATACTCTCAGTCACCCAGGCTCACAATCTATCATTCCAACTACTCATTCTCTCACATTGCCTATCCCTACTCCCATATCCTCTCAAATCAGTTTGCAAGGCTTGTTGATACTAATTTCAAAATACCTCTTGAAGACAGGCCCTTCTCTCCTTTGACTCTTCCATCACCTTTGTTGAGGCTCTCATCACCTCCAACCAATACTGGAATAGCCTGCTGATTATCTCCTTGCCACAAGTCCATTGATTGAACATTCCAGTTCATCACATGTTAAAGTGATCTTCCTAAAACATAGATCTGACCATGTCACTTCTCTAGTCAGTGAACTCAATGGTTCTCTATTGCCTCCAGGACCAAATACAAAATCCTATTTGGCTTTAAAATTTGTAATCCGGCTCCTTCCTACCTTCCCAGTTTTTTTTACACCTTCACTTTATATACTCTGCAATCCCAATGATGCTGGCTTCTTTGCTGATCTTCTCCCATGATACCCCAACTTCCAACTTCCAGTTTTCACTGGCTATCTCCCATCTCGGTAATTCTCTCCCTCTTCTTCACCTCCTGGTTTCCCTGGCTTCTTTCAGGTACCAGATAAAATCTCACCTTCTACAGGAAGCCTTTCTTAATGCCATTTAATGCTAGTGTCTTCTCCCAGTTGATTATCTCCAATTTATGCTGTATACAGTTGTTTGGAGATTGTCTCCTCCCACACCACTGGACAATAAGAGAGAGTACCTTGAGAGCAGGGCACGATTTTTGCCTTTCTTTGTACCCAGCTCTTAGCCAGATGCTTACTACAAATTGGACAGGTAATAAATGCTTGTTGACTTAACTTAAAATGGAAAATAAATATATTTCACTTTTAATTTAATGGGATATTATATGATCTGATATACTTAACTCTCATTTATTCCTGACAGTAAGGAAGACAGAGAATAGATCAATGAAATCAATTAGTTTATCTCACTAAACATTTGTAAGACCCACTTCCAAGGGACAAATATTTTGAGGTTTCACTTCCTCTCTCTTCCCTCCCTCCTCCTTTCCTTAATGAAAAGTGACATGGACAAATGAAAAGTATTAGAAAGGAGGAGCAGGAGGGATAGACAATTCAACAGGATGAGAAACACCTGAATGAAAAGTGACAAATGTTTTTAAGATTCACTATCTACTTTCTAAGGAATATCCATAGATATATTATCAAACCAAAGAAATCTGCATATCATAACTATCTAAATCAACTTGATACACTTCGTGCCAAATATCTTGCCTGCCACACAGTATAACATGATAATCTGAGGTCCATTACAAACTATCTTAGAATAATTCTATATAGGTTCCAAGTATAAATGTATTCATGGCTCCATTTCTGCTTTATATTAGCTTTTTTATGCATTAATAAATTTTAAAGTTAATAAATTATATTAAAATAACTAACTATAAAAAATAATTACCATTTCTGTCCTCTTGCTATCTTCCTTTCCCTCTCCCAATGGCAAAGTCTTGACTGCCACAATCCTATGATTATAGTTAGATCTCTACCAATGCTGAAATGCCTAACGTGATCTGATTCTGGGCTTACTTTTGTATACTAATTGCTATCTTTGTCAACATATGGGGGAAAAAAATGAGTGTTGAGGTGAGAGGGGATTTAGAACTGGTTGTATGGGCCAGATTCAATGAGTGATTAATAGTTTAATGGCAATGTGGCAGATGATCTCCACTGAATTACCCCGCAGTGATCAGTGCTTGATCCTATGTTGTTTAATAGTTTACTTGGATAAAGAAAGAGTTAACTTGTTCATCAAATTTACAGATGGCACAAAACTGGTAGAGATAGCTAACACAGCAGATGACTCAAGCCAAAAGGATATTGAGAGTAAAGCCCTGGCTGAATCTAAGAAGATTAAATTCAATAAGGAAAAATGTAAAGTCTTACCCTCAAGTACAAAAAAAATCAACTTCGAAAGTACAAATTGGTAGTGATGGTTAGATAGCATTTGTTCTGTGAAAGATCCAGGGATTTTAGTGGACCGCAAGCCCAATATTAATCAGTAGTATGATGTGACAGCTAAAAAGCTACTGTACTCTTGGGATGCACTGAGGAGCATAATTTCTAGTAAAAGGTAATATCCCTACAGCATTCTGACTTTGTCAGGCCTCATCTAGGGTATTTTATTCAGGTCTGGGCACCACAGTATAAAAATAACAGTAAGCTGCCAAATGTCCAGAGAAGGGCAACCAGAAGGAATGACCTTTAGTCCATGCCATATCAGTCATATGTTTCATTTCATATCCTTGGTTAAGCAACTGAGCATGTTTAGCTTAGAGAAGAAAAGACAGGGGGAACAGGATATATATCCTCAAGGGACCAGACACACTAGTTTCTTTTTGTCCCAGAACATAGAAATAAGAGCAATGGGTTGAAGTTGCAGAGGGGCAAATTTAGGCTCAATTTCAAGAAAAACTTTCCAGCCGTGAGTGACAGCTGTTCAAAAGTGAAATGGACTGTCTAGAGAAGTGCTGTGTTTCCCCTGGTTGGAAGTCTTCAAACAGGGGCAGAGTAACTACTTGCTGAGTATATTTCGGCATGGATTCCTTCTTCTACGTGGACTGGACTAAAGCGTCACTAAGATCCCTTCTAACTCTCAAATTCTCTCATTCTATAATATGGTGGATAATAAAGAACCTTTTAGCCTGTTGTTAATAAGCAATAAAAATCCCTAGAAAAAAGATTAAATGGAAGATATGATGACAGAAGGGGAGAATTATTAAGACTAGATTCTATTCCACAACATACCAGGAAAAGGGAAAAGTCTTGGTCAGAAATCATAGATGGTGGCAGGGAAAAGATAATAGGAAAGCCAGTCCAAAGGGCTAACAGAAGAAAAGCAAAGGAATAACTAACTAGTGAACTATCCTAGAACTAAGAAGTATTCCCTGTAGTCTATACTTTCAGGTGACCCAAATCATACACTGTTTATCTTGGAACCTTTGTATCCCCATTGAAAAACACTGTGATTGGCATAAAATAAGTAGCTGTAAATGCTTGTTGACTGATGGACTGAAACACCCCCACCTAACAGCCTATTCCTGCTACTTATTCCAGAGTCTCCAATGCAAATTTTCATCCTTGAACTTCTATAACTCCTACCCTTAATTACCTCTTCTCTGCCAAAACTCCCCATCACCCTGGATGTATTCCAAGCCATCACCAGTGATATGAGTTGAGGGAGTCTTAATTCCTACTAACAAGTGAAAAAAGTAGTAAGAGGAGTCCCTAGTACTATTGCCAAGAGCCCTAGCAGAGGTATACTTCTGGCTTCCCAAACTGCATTTTCCCAAAGAAACTTGTACATGTGGTGGGTCAGTTTTATAGGTTTTATTAATTCTATACTTCATGTACATTTTAAGTGAAATCGGTTCTTGTGGTTTAATCTACACCGGCATATAGAAGAGAATTAATGGAACATGTGTTCTTGCTACAAAACAATAATCTGGGGGACTTTTTAAACAACCCATTCACAAGCTTGGGCTGAACATAAATATATACTAAATAAGGAAATTCATAGACAGTATAGAATATGGACATATAGCGATATTTAGATGTTGCTGTAGAACAGTGAGACTGATTTGAATTTAAAAGAATACACTCAAAATTATATATCCAAAAAAATATTCTCTCTTTCAAAGGAAATAACTTGGGAGGCTTTTTGTTTCTTGGTGGAACCAACATTTCATCACTAATAGGGAACCCTAGGGTAAAGAAACCCCCTGCATAGAAACAATTCACCAACTATTCTGAAACTTACATTCTTAGAGAACAGACAAAGCACTGAGGTTGTGTCTTGCACTGAGGCACACAGTTACTATGTATCAAAGTAGAACCTGAACACAAGTCTGACACACTACCTTTCAGGACACCCATATGTTCCATAAATGAAGCCCCTGGCAGAAATGTTTCAAACTTCTCTTTTAGAACTCCCTACAGCTGCTTATAAGCCACATAAAGATATGACTTTTTTTTTCATAATTATACCTCATTTTTGTCTAAGGTCACCATTACCTAGTCTGATCGTACCTTATTCATAAGACCTAGATTCAAATAATTTTTTTTTAATTCAGTCTCAAAGGACAAAGATTCAACACCAATAAAAATTTTATCTGCTTCAGGCTTAGAAGGCAATACCAAAAAAAAAAAAAAGGCAATATCAAAGTTCCCAAAATGCTTTAATCAAAGGAAGCATTATTAGAATATATGTACACCTTCCAAAGGTTACTACTTTGAAGTGCACAACTCCTGTGAACGTGCAAACTCTTATGTTAATTTAAAAGAAATCTAATTTACTTCATTGTTTTACTCATAGTTTACATATGTATATTACATAAGCAAATGTACTCAAATATAAACACATTCACTAAAGGATGTTAATGTGTACTGTGTACATCATGTGTATATAAGTATATGTGCATGTTGTTATATGTATAACATGCACACATACCCACATATGTATCTATATTTAAGACCTTACTTTACGTAGATAAATATACTGACTTAAAATACACACACACACACACACACACACACACACACACACACACACACACACCCCACCATGTTAATGAACAGAGAGATAAACTTTTCCAAGTGTGGTACAAAGTTTTAAGTTAGATATGTAAGGATCATGAAAAGAAGACAGAAAATAGGTGTTTGAATGGCACCATCAACAAAGGAAGGATGTACTAAGAGGTAAACAGGGTCACAGGAAAAGAGGTTTTTCATTTTGTATTGAAGTCGGAGGGGAACTTGTATGTCAACTATTACATTTTGTTTTATAGAAGAGGAAATTAAACCAGACAAATGAAATTACCTCATCAAGGTCACATGGTATGTAGCAGAATTCAGGATTTGAGCCCAGGTCATACCTCGAAATCTAATTCTCTTTCTACATGCTCCCTTCCATACTCAATCACCAGTCCCACCCCCCAACACATACACTGCCTTAAATTTAACTAGAGACTACTGAAGTGAATTTTGAAGGTAAGGGATTTAAAACACTATGTATGCCAGCATGCATATGGTACAAACTGAAGAATGATTTGGATATTCATTAGTCTAGCCTGTCACTAAGTTCACTGATAAAATTAAGTGTATTGTTCATGTGGATAAAGGAAAAGGAGTGAAAACTAGGAAATGGCACACACACACACACACACAAAAAGAAAAACAGGTAATGTTACACTGGCATAGTGTATGAAATTGACTTTTTAAAAAATTAAGCAATGCTGAATGAAGACTTAACAAGCTGACAGGGTATTGTCAGAGGAGTTGGATGCTTACTGCTGAGGGAACTTGGTTGGGTGAGTCACGTGGTCTCCATCTGCTGAGCTGGATGGCTGTCTCTACGACAAGGGCATTGGTCTAGATCTCTTCTGAGGCTTTTTCTGACTATCTGTGATTTCTACAGTGTGATTCTAAAGTTCAAAAAGAAAGTGGCAGAGCTTCTAGCAACCTTGGAAAAGCTCAGTAAGGGTTTAAAGTGGAAAGATTCTGTCTTAGTCATTAACATCAGGTTAAAAACATGGTATCATTTTAAAGGTATAGGAAACTTTTTCCATACCAATGCTAGAAAGTAGGTACAACAAAGACTTTCTTTATGCCCCAAATTAAGATTTGAAATAGGAAACCATTTAAAGTAATTTATTTTGAACTGATTTTCAAAAGGAGAAAAATGTTTTAGACATTATTGGTTATTTTACAATCACAGTTTCCTACTCTTGACTTTTCCCTCAATTACTAGAGACAAAGTAAAACATAGTAATTGGGCAGATAAATGTTAAATCTAGGAAACTATCATGCTAAAACTCTATTCTAAATTCTAGTTTAAAAAAATGAGGGACCTTCACATGAAGCAGCACAGCATAGCAGAGAGTATACTTGAATTGAGAGTCAGGGATGTGGGCTCAGTTCTCATCTCTGACACCAGCTAGGTGACCTACAGCAAACCACTTAACCTCTTTTTGCCTCAGTTTTCTCACATGTAAAATGAAAATGACAATACCATGTCATCCAGCTGTTGTCAATAAAGTATCTTACAAACCCCAAAACACTATATAAATAACCGTTTTTATCAATAATATACTTGATGCTAGCCTAATAAAGAAGTTATAAAAATCATACTTTCACTATTAGGTCTTCTCATACTGAACTCGAGAATAACTGACAATTTTTCTTCAATCATACAGACAAGGATATTTTTCATGTCTGTTAACCTTAAACAGTATAACCTTCTTACTCTTATGGCCTTATTCCCTAACCCTAAAAGGCACTTAACCTTTACCTATATGTGATATCAATATTTTGCTATCTACTCCTGTGTCAGACTATCAGATTTGAAAATTTGGTTATTACCATTGTTCTGCCAGATGTATTAAAAAAAATACAATGTAAGGCCTACAAGGAAATTAGATGAATATATAATCAGAGAAAATCAAAATGGTTGATTTTAAGTCACTGGGCTGGTCCACAGTGAGTTACTGGACTTTGGTATCATTCCGTACTTTCTGTAACCTGAGCAGACATATTTTTCCATTCAAGGAGAATATGTTTAAAGAATCAGGACCTGCAAACCTCCTTGTACACTGCTAAAGTGGCACTGACCACATCGTTTGTCTTCAGCTTTTCTTTATTTAAATTCCATACTAAATTAGTTATTTCTAATCCCATTTTCTAATTTTTCCCTGAATGACCAAAGGGCTTCTACTAATTTCAATCAAAAGATAATTCTTAAAATGGAAAATACAATGGACTTGGAGTCAAAGGACAGGAATTCGAATATCACCTCTGCCACATTCTACTTGTGTGAATCATTTAACCTGTTTATCTTAGCTTCCTCATATGCAAAAATGGGTTCTTACCCGGTTTTCTCTCATAGACCCCTTTGGCATGCTGGTGAAACTCATGGATCCTCTTCTCAGAAAAAGGCTTTTTCAGTACATATGACTATAAAGAAAACCAATTACAATTGTCCCTTCCACATTGTGAGGGTTGGGGCACAGCACCTTACAATCTGGAAAATTTGTGTAAATTTTTTTCTTCCTTTCATACCAGACAATAAGTCTGAATTATTATGGTATTAAAAGATAAAACATGCTAATATAGGCATTCCTGAATTTCCAAACATTTTCTATGTTGTCTGATGGCCTCTGCATGTCATCTGCAGCTTGCATGAAACTCTTCAAAAATTCCCATTTAATTTCTTATGCTGACCTATAATATATGGAAACCAAGATGGGGAAAGTTGCCATGTGGAAGGGATAACTGTATATTCAAGATAACAAGTTCCTAGAAGGCAGGTTAAGAACCCTTTCTCATATATAAATAAGGGATACCTCTGCCATGGCCCAATAACTATCAAGGTCAGGACTAGAAGTCAGTCTAGCCATTTGTACCAAAACAAGTTGTTTCTTTTTTGCTCCCCTGATTTGGGTTCTAGTGTTGTTTTTATCTATTAAAAAATTGTTTGCAACTAATTACTAAATTTAAAAATACATTTAGAAATCTTTGCCAGTTATCTGGTCTCAATTATTATTAGAATGAAAATAGTAACTTGTTTCAACAGTTTACAAAATGTTTTCCTCACAACAAATACATAGTATTTGTACATAGTACAAATACACTCTCTATTCTACAGGTAAGAAAATGAAGGCTCAGAAAATTTACCTATGAACATACAGTTACTAAGGGCAACATCATAACCTGAACCCCTGGAGTCTCATTCTAATCCAATATCCTTTTAATATACCACTCTGCCTCAACTGTACATATTTTTTGAAACATATCTATGATTTCATTCATATAGAAAATTCTTAGTGAAGAATTTCTTCTACCAACACAGATGGTGACCTACTATGCAATATGTAGGCTCAGAAAGTTGGCAGAGGCATTAAGAGGTTCAGTGACTTGCCCAAGAACATTTGACCCATTATGTACAGGAGATGTGACTTCAACTCAAATTTAAGTTCACAGGTTGAATTTTTTACCTTGAGCTTTTATGAATTTGACTATTAAAATATGAGCTCAGACAAATGTCAGATTATTCTTCTGAACTTTTAAATTCAGAATTTTGTAGCTTAATTTCTTTAAATCATACTCTGGAGTATTTGTACTTAATGCAAACCAGCCATCTGCTACTTCAGTGGTTCTCAACCTTCTTAATGCCACGATCCTTTAATACTCGTATGTGGGCGTATTTGCATGTGGGCGGACCTGCCTGGAGACAGACAGAGAAGCTGTGTCTCGGTTCCTAAGACCATCGGAAATGTGTTTTCTGATGGTCTTAGGTGACCCCTGTGAAAGGGTCATTCGACCCCCCAAAGGGATCGCAACCCACAGGTTGAGAACCACTGTGCTACTTAATCAGGGTATCATTAGACAATGTATTGTAAGGTTTATGTTCTTAAAAACACAAGTAGCTTTCAGGGTCTATCATCATTGTTTTATTTTATTGGAGTATATTACATCATAGAAATTTTAATATTATAGGTTAAACTTACCTAAAGAACTCTGAAGTCAGATAAACAGAACACCTGGTCATAATATAAAAATGTCAACCAAAAAAATGGTTCCTTAACCTATTGTTCCCTCCATGTAAACCACATAATCAATTAAAGACTGTCAATGTTCTTTTTTAAACACTCTTAACTCCTTCTACATCTTCTTTTACATAAAAAGTCAGTTTTTTAGCAATGTTCATTTTAAGTAAAAGCTGAGGACAATTCAAAGTCACATTCAAAGCTTTCAAACAACTATACAAATAATAAGGGGGGAACTAATCTAAACTTTTTTTAAAAAGGCAATTACAAAGGAAGATTAACACTGTATAAAATGTCGGTGCATTAGATCAACAGCTTCTGGTGCCTAAGACCTTAAGCTGTTGCTAACCTGTCTAAAACCCTCAAGAAATTGACAAGTCAACTACAAACTGAACTATCTGGAGAAACTCACTATCCCGTAGAATCTGGAATTCAGATTCTATAGAGAACATCTTTCCAAGTGGTGAAGTGATGAATGCCTTCTGCAAAAGTGAATTCCCCATCTCTATATCTGTTTGATAATCAAAGAATCACTAAACAAAGGTACTTTGAGATTGTATTTACCAATGAATCCTCTCTGACTTTAACACATGCACAGGAGACATCTTGTTAGAGTAGGCTGGATTTTGTTCTACTGAGTCAAATGCTTTTGTATACTCAGACAATAAATACAGAGGAATTTAGAGTATTCTCTACTCCTTTCAGGAAACTGTTTATCAGTGATAGATATGGTCTGCTACAGAAAATTTTCGAAAACCTTATTTACTCTTTGCTAGGTGGTACAGTGGACATACTACTGGGTCTGGACTCAGGAAGCTCTGAGTTCAAATGCTACCTCAGAAGCTTACTAGCTATAAGACCTTAGGAAAGTGACTTAACTTCATTCTGCCTCAGTTTTCTCATCCATAAAGTGGGAATAATACCACCTACCTCAGAGAGGTCTAGGATCAAATGAGATAATGTTTATAAAGCACTTATTAAGCACAGTACCTGAACACACAGTAGGCACTTAATAAATGCTTGTTCCATTCCTTCCCTTCCTCATGTTTTCATCAAAAATATCTTTGCCAAATAAGTAACTCGTTCCCATAAAGATTTTATAAAGGCTATAAAGTAAGAATGTGGATTTGGTGCTACTGATGCTCTCTCGATCACCTTTTCTGAGTAACAATACCATCAGTGATTGAATTCTTGTCTCTCTTCAACCTCTGGCAGTTTAATACCCTCTGCTCCTTGAAAACCTCTTTTTTCTAGGAGCTCATGACACCACTCTGTTCTAGTTCTCCTCCTACCTGTTTGACTTTTTCTGCTGTCTCCTTAGTTGGATTTTTATCGCCTTCATGCCCACTCGGACTGCGGTACTCTAAGGCTGTGTTCCAAGCCTTCTTTTTTCTCCTTCTATATTATTTCATTTAGTGATTTCATCAGCTCCTATGGTTTCAATTATCATCTCTATGCAGATGACTCTTAAGATATACTTGTCTAACCCAATTTTCTCTCCTGACTTTCAATCTCACATCTTCAACGGCCTATTAGATATCACAAACTGGATGTCCTACAGACATCTTAAATTCAACTTGTCCAAAACTAAATTCATCATCTTCCCCATCCCAAACATTCCCCTCTGCCTAATTTCCTTTTTTACTGTCTGGGTTACCACCCCTTTCCCAGTCACCCTCGCTCACAACCTAGGAGTCATTCCAATTCCTCACTCTCTCATCACCCCTATACCCAAAAAGTTACCACGTCCTATTAATTCTGTCTTCAAAATATTTCTTATATATTATTTCTTCTCTCATTTGACTGCTACCACTCTGTTCCAGGCCTTTATCACAATATGCACTGACTACTGTAATACTTTGCTGGTTGGATTCCCCTCAAGCCTTTCCTCACTTTGATCCATCCTCTAGTCAACTATTAAAATGATCTTACTAAAAAAAGTACAAATCTAACAGTATCACCTCACTTTTCAATACACTCCAATGGCTCTCATTACCTTTAAAACTAAAATCTTTAGTATTCACATTTCATTCACACCCTCTGATGCTTAGGGCAAAACTCACAGGCTAACAGGTTTCTTTTTTTTTCCTTTTGGAGAGGGGAAGGTAGGGCAATTGGGGTTAAGTGACTTGCCCAAGATCACACAGCTAGTTTTTGGTTAAGTGTATGAGGCCAAATTTGAACCCAGGTCCTCCTGACTCCAGGGCTGGTGCTCTATTCACTAAGCCACCTAGCTGCCCCAAACAGGTTTCTAATTAAGGAAAGAGTATGACAGTCTTCTAACCATTTACAACCAGCTACAATGCTTTAGGACTTCTATGGACTTCTCCATCATGCTCCTACTTCCATGGTATTTCAGCATCCTTTTGTACACTGCCTTCCCCCATTAAATTATAAGTTCCTTGAAGGCAAGGGCTCTGTTTTTATTTGTCTGTAGCCCCAAGAACGTAGCAGAATGCTACCACATAATAAGTGCTTAATAAATGTTTATTTAAAAAATAATAACAAAAGTTTATTGACTGACTTTTAAAACCCTTTATAACATGACCCATTCTTACATTTCCAGCCTTCTTATGATACTGGCCTCCTTGCTGTTTCTTTTACACAACACTCTAATCTCTTTATTCTTAGCATTTTTGATGACTTATGACAATGAGGATATATAAGATGTCCTATATGTATCTTGTGTATATAACCGTTGACATGTGTACCTCATTAGACAGTGAATTCCTTAAGAGCAAGGGCTCTTTTGTGTTTTTTTGCCTTTCTTTGTATATCCATGGTGCTTGGCACAAGTAGGCATTTAAATACTAGTTTACCGATTTTTTAAAATCACTCTCTACCTTCTCTTCCTTCAGATGTTTTGAAGATTAATTGCCTCCTCAAGGCATTCAAAATCATGTTACGACCAGATCCTTCTCTGTGTCTGTTATGATCTAATTGCTTTTCCTGTTTTCATATATTCTATGGTTCATTTTTTTTCAAACATCAAATATTAAGGTTTTAGCCCAAATGTAGTCATTTCATTCTAATCAATGATGGAATACTTTGTTATAAAAATGTTGACAGATTTGTTTCATTTTTCACCTGTTGTTCTCCTTTTAAGTTTCATCTATGATCTGACTTACTTGAATACCGTCGAGTTTTCTATAGATTCATTTTCCCTATTACAATTTTGCAGGTTTCTAAAGCAACAAAGCTGTTAATCTTCCACTATCATCCCCCATATATTTTGCAAAATAGTTTGCATTCTAAGTCAGTATGGTCCTTATCTACCATGTCTCTCCTCTTGGAAAGAAAGCATTTGCTTACTGAGTCGTTTTTGTTGTGGTGTTTTATTTTTTTAGCTCGAATTGCTTTACATTAGACTATCACCATTTCCTAGAAATTTCTGTCAATGTCTTCTCTTATATCTATTTCCCATTTTCGAGCATGAATAGTTTGTTTGAATGATTCAGGTTGAAACTGCTGTAACTGCCTGCAGCATCTCCTTATCTTTATCCTTTCTTTCAATTTGTTGTTGATTTTCACCTCTGATAAAATAGGACAATGGTCTGATTGCACATACTAAGCCTATTCGAGGAATGAATCCCACGTTGCTAACCATCATAAAAGTTCTACTCTAGTGTCTCATCATGGGACAGAGTTAACTCTAGGTTCTCAAAGCTATGCTGGCAAATATACTGTGGTCCTTCCTACTAAGATGGAATGAGTTAAGATACTATTCCAGTAACAAATCATATCTGCTAACCAGAAACCAATCAGCCCAGATAAATATGAAGACATTCATCACTAGTAAGTTGGTCACTGAGTAATGAATTACCTGGTCAAAACTAACACATGAAAGAAAGAAAAAAAAACAAAAAATGTTCATTGGTTTTGAGGTATGGGAGATGTGGAAAAGGGTTTTTAAAACCATACATTATTTACACTGTCTACACAGCACTCACTTAACTTAGGACTCTTAATGTGAAATACCTGTCCAAACATCAATGAGTTAACATATTTCTCACTGGAGAAGTAAACCACAACACTATAAACATTCTCAATATATAAATGTACATATATATTCACACTTAATTAAAATAATTATTTTGAGATATTTATCCAAGACTTAGCTAATTAAATTAAATCTAACAACTTAAGTGCTTTGTATGTTCAAGGTACTATACCAGGCTTGAGGAACATAAAGCCTAATAAGTGACCTACTACCTGCCCCCCAAGAAACAGAGATTTTACTGGGAAATGGAGGCAGGAGTATCTACACAAATAAGTAGAATACAAAGTCAGATGTATAAAGGGGGCAAAAAAGGGACCCAGACAAGGTTCTCTTGGAAAATGTGATTGCATCTGATATGCATTTAATGGAAAAATGAAGATCCATAAGGAGAATATGTGACTTGGTAATAAATCAAGTGTGCCTAATAGGGATCCTCAAGAAATGGCAATCCTTGCCAGGATCTCACTCATCAGAAGAACATGCCCCATGAACAAAGAAGGGAAAATGAAGATTTATAGGAAACTATGAATCTCTATTACATAAAGCTTTTTTTAAAAGTATGCATTAAATTTAAAATAATAGTTCCAACATGGTTCCACTTGTCTCTGTTACCTTCTGCTCCTCCAGCATATCATTCAAAATTTTTCATTTTTGTGAATGGAAAAAAGGAGGGGTGAGGGAAAGATGGTTTCTCTTATCTCATGATGACTTGCTATGTGAACTATGTTTATCTTCTTGAATTAATCCAATTTTAATTCACTTTGGAAAGTCTAATTAGGCTTTAAATTTTTTTAAAAGTTGCGTTTTTAAAAATAAAAAACTTTCTAAATATATTTGATGACTAGAATAGCTCTTTTATATATCATAAAATGTTATAATAATAATAGCTACACAATATATACTACAGAGAAATATTTTATGGAAACTAAAAAAGTACCAGAAGAATAGAAAACATAATAGCCTAAATTTACATACTATTTTGTCATTCAATACCTTTCCTCAGCAACCAAGGAACTCAAAATATCTTCACAACATAGACAAGGAGAAATAAGTAATTCCATTAAAATATGCAGTTAGTCTGCTATGTACAACTGGAGAAACAAACTGTATGTTTGTTTATTGAGTACCTGCTATAGGCTATGGGCAAGCCACCATTTGGTATCTAATTACTTGCCTAAAATAAAAGTCATGCTTCCCACCTTTCAGCAGACTAGAATGATATATGTATTTCAGGCACTGTCAAGTAGTGATTTGTTTTCCTTTCTTGTACTTATTTACTACTAGGAAAGATTCTTGGGAGAATTGGAAGAGGAAGAGGGAGAGGGTCATTAGAAAGCAATTTTTTTAAAGCATCAACTATTAAAAAAAAACAAGAGACTTGAGTTGAAATCCCAATTTCCACGCTGCATAATCTGAACAAGCCTTTAAGCTCTGAGCCTCAGTTTTTTCATGTAGAAAATATTTGAACTATTTCATATGATTTTTATGATGAAGGTATTTTGTAAGCCCTGAAATGCTAAATAAATGTGTTATTAGTTCATAATAGTACAATACTCTTTATACTATATAATTAATTATGCCTCTATTAAAGACCTAGCCCAATGCTTCATCATGGGATGGAGATGATCTCAGGTTATCAAAGGCTATCAAGTTCTTGGAGGTTCTATTAAATGGGGAAGGTATCAAGTATAGGTCCAAACACTAGCTTAGCCAAGTCTGGATGTGTTATCTCAATAGATTCTTACAAAAACAGGTAATACAAATATTATTATCTCTACTTTACCTCCAATGCTGAATTATTCAAATATTTTTATTTACATTTCACCTTCCCCTTATTTCAAGATCTGATTTCCAGCAAGTACACAGATTTTTTTCTCTTAGTTACAAATTCTTCTATAACAGTTTGGCCAGTTCTCATTTCATTTAATTAAAACATGTACTGAGCACCTATTACATGAAAATTATTATGCTAAAGACTAGAAAATTTGCAAAGATTATGGCCCCTGCTTTCACAAGGCTTATACTCAATTTCTTTAATGGGAAGATACATCAGTAACAAAGGTGAATTTAAGTGTAAAATAAACTTATCTTTTGGTATAACTACAGGAAGTTCTGAAGCCCCATCTCAAAATAACAAATATCTAGCAACTGACAAGCTTTCTAATTTCACTGAAAGGAACCATGGCATAGTAGAGAATGATGAACTTGGAGTAAGAAGGACCTTTATTTGAATCTTTGCTTTGATACTTCCCGGCTTATGACATGAACAAGTCATCCACTTCTTTCTAATCCTCAGTTTCCTTGCTATAAAATGACAACAATAATACAGTACCTACCTCACAGAGCTGTATGAGGATCAAATGAGATCATCTTGTAAAGCATTTTGAAAATCTTAAAGTATTATGTAAATGTCAGTTATTACTATTATTTATTATTATTATTATAGAAAACTTTTAGATCTATAGAACTTTATGACAAGAGGTCCCACAGAAAAAATTAAAAACACATAGAAATTCTAATTCTGGGTCTATATAACTTCATGACCTTAGAGTTCAATGTTTCTCAAACTGTTCCTTAGAACTTATGTGTTTTAGGGGCAGCTAGGTGGTGCAGTGAATAGAGCACCAGCCCTGAAGTCAGGAGGACCTGAGTTCAAATCCGACCTCATACACTTGACACACTTACTACCCGTGTGACTTTGGGCAAGTCACTTAACCCCAACTGCCCTCCAAAAAGCAAAAAAAACAAAAGAACTTAAGTGTTTTATACAATGTGAATAATGCTTTATATGAGAATATTTCAGTTCTAGGTAACAATTTTCCCTCTAAAATATAAGCTTCAAAAATATTTTATTATGGAGAGAATGACAAAAAAGAATGAAGAAAGGCAGCATGCAGCATGGCATAAGTAACAGAATAACATATTTGGAACAAAAAGAGCTGGATTCAAATCACACCTGAAACTGTGACTACCTGTACAAAACGCAGACAAATCACTTTCCTTAATCTAGAAAACTGAAACATGTAATAATACACAACCTACTTCACAGGATTATTGGATGAATATAATTTGTCATCTTTAAAGTATTATGTCAATAATATTTTAAGTGAAAGGAACATTAAAAAGCAGCCAAACTCTGAATAATTATAAAAATAAGTCTCGGTCTCAAAGAACAGAAAACAAAAGGTAATCTCCCTCCCTCATCTTGTCAGAAAGACAGGGGGACTAAGGAGTCAAAATGTGTACTTTGTCAGATGCAGATGTATTAAAAAGTAAGTTTTCTGCTCAACTTTTTTCCTTATTAAAGGACAGGTTCAGTTCCCATGGGGATGAGGGATACTGTATCCAAATATAAATACAACGTAAAACCAAATGCATCAATAAAACTTTAAGTGCCACTTGAGTTATTATTATTATTCTATTTTTTCCCAAAGTAGGTTGAATTACCTTAAGGAAACTGCATAGTTCTTTTAACAACTGCAAATTTTCCCCTGAAACTAAGGGCTCATCTTTTAATACTAATATTCTTCCAGTGCTGTTGTTTTGGCCATGTATCATAGAATACCACAATTTCTGAAGAAACTAAAGTTTAAGATGACCTAAAGGTCAATGAAGAGGCCCATGGTAGACAAGAGGAGGCTGCAGAACGTTACAAATAAGACTTACAAAGGAGAAGTGGTTATAAAATGTATCATCAGAAAAGGGAGGAAAAAAGACTGCCCAATCATATAGTAAGATGGAGGGATAGTGCATGAACAACATCATGGGATAATCCACAGACAGACCATATGTTCTACTGGTATTTAGACAGAAATTTAGACAGAATCAAGATAATGCAAGAAAACCTCCCAACTTGTATGGATTTCCCAGGACGAAAAGGAAGATAGGTCAAGAGTTACATGGGATGGACAAGCATTAAAGGGGTGCACTATTTGCTGGAGGGAATGCCTACACTGATGAGATCATGGATCCATTCAGGTACTAAAAGTATTTTATCCCAATATTTCATTAATCTCTAGAATCATATATGTTTGAACTCAAAAGGAATTCAGAGATCATCTAGTCCATCCCCTTCATTTTACAAATGAAAAAACTGAGAAAACCTAAAGAGGGCCTTGTCTCTACCATAATGCTATGCCAAAAATTATAGTTTGAAAAACACTAATGTAAGTACAAGCTCATTTTACAGATGAACAAACTTGGGCCCAGAAAAGTGAAATGACCTGACAGGGTCACATTACTAGATAAGATAGTAGCAAACACAAAGCTAGAACTCAGGTCTTCTCTCTACTAGTGCTTTTGCCACCACCATTTCATGTTTTTAGTATTCTAAAAAAAATATTGTTTACATGCATTACCCACAGTCAGAAAGAAATATTACCAATGATTCTTGTCTCATTAAACTTGCTCCCTTTCCAGTATACTTTTAAGTAAGTCAAGCACACAAACATAAAAAAACCACAAGAAATTTTTTAAAGTATATTCACTTTATACATACATACTACGATGATTTCATTTTAACAGCAAAAGTCAAACAACACCTTTCTGTTAATAGTGGTGAAAGAGCGGTAAGAAAATTCTGATTCTTATCCAGGTTCTAACTTACTGCATGATGGGACAAGTCATTGGTCTTAGTTTCCTCAACTGTAAAATCAAGACTGAACATTACTAACCTCTACAAGAACCTTTTGGGTCAAATACTCCATGATTTTATGATTCCAATGGGACAGTAACTTTGTAATTTATCAGAAATAATGTTCCTCAAGTTAGGAAGGATTATAATTTCAAAATAAAAGGAACCATATTATTTACCAAGGTGCTAAATATTAGTTATTTTTCCCAATGATTTCATTACTTTCTTTTTTGATACCTTCACCTATAAAAGCTGTGATCTTTGATCAGAAACTTCTAAATATACATACTTTACTGTTCACTGTGGGTTTTAGAGTTACTTAAGTTGAGAAAACCACAGAGTTAATACATATGGTGCTCTATAAATTCTAAATTAAAAATCAGGATACATAAACAAACATGGCACACTTGTGTCCTTCAAATCTCTACTCTAAACTCTCCTCCTTTTGTTTCTATCAAATGGTATTTGTTTTTTAGACCATGCTTTTGGTGGCATTCCAATAACACAAATACTATGAGTAAATAGACATTTTCTCTCAAACTGCTTATTCACTAATAAAAAATAAAAAAGAAGAAAAAAATAATGGTGCCAACTTTGTATCTCAAAAACTATGACCACTAAATATTCAGACTCTTTTTGTTAGGCTCTCATCTCTATCTGGTACTAATCTAGTGAAATACCTATTACAGAATTTTATAGAGAGAATTCAATATTTAAATACATAGATTAAGATAAAGAAATACTGTTGTGAATATATGAAGTCTCATATAATAACCATTTCCTAATTTACCAACTGAATTTCAAGCTTTCATTTATTTGCTTCTTTTAAAACCAGGATGTGGCAAACTTTCACTCTAAAATTATAAATCACTTTATAAAACTCAATGAAAACTGAAACAGTTTCAAAAAATGACAACAGAAGAAATTTTAAAACTTGTTCTAAGAATAGTTGGATTTCATTTTCAGCACTAAATGTATTATTGAAAGTTACGTGTAAAACCAAGTATCTGCATATGAAATCACCTTTTCCAAAATAACATCTTATAATCTGAGATTCCTACTTGTCTTGTAATTTAACTTCTATCTCCACTAATCTATTAAAACTATTCATTGAGGTCACACGTCATCTCCTAATCACCAAACCCAAAAGCCTTTTGTCATTCTCAGGACACCTTTATAGCATTTGACACCTCTGATCACCCATTACATCATGCTAAACTACTACTTGACTGAGACCTTTTTATTTTCCCACCCCATGATATAATCTAGACATTCTCCATGAGTCTCCCCCCTCTTCTCTTTATATTCTCTCCCAAAATCAACTTCATTCATTCACAAGCTATTAGAATGACTCCCCAAAGTAAATACATAACCCTGACTTCTTAGAAGATAAGAAAGTCCGAACATACATTTCTGTCTACTAGATATTCCCAAATGGTTAGCCCTCTAGTACTTCAAACTCAATGTGCCATAAAGTACTCATCTTCTTACACACACATCTTCTTTTTCTTACGCACACACAAACACACAAACACACAAACACACACACACACACACACACACACACACACCCCATCTCATCATTCTAACTTTCATGTCTGTTAATAACACTACCGTTCTCCCAGTCGCTTATGTTAGAAATGTTGCTGTCACCTTTGACTGTCCATTTCTTCTACCCTCCAATGCTTTGTCATCTGCCAAGTCCAATTGCATTTACTTCCACAATATTCTTCCCACTGTCATCAACCCAGAAAAAGACCCTTATTATCTCTCATCTTAATATTAGCCTCTTAAGAGGTCACAAACCCTCCAGTAAAAGCCCATCTTTCACAATATTGCCTTATTAATCTTCCTAATGCATAGAACTGATTTTGTCACTCCACAAATAAAAGCATTTGAACAGGTCCCCATTTCTATTGCCAACAAAATAAAGTTCAGAATTCTTACTCTGGCACTGAGAGTCCTCCACTATCTAACACCAGCATACCTCTTCACTTTTCTTAATACCACTCTTGTTCACATACTCACTTTCGCCAAATGAATGGTCCACTGTTCTACAAATATAGTTTTCATTTTACTATTTTAGTTTATAAGATATCACAAAATCAAAAAATGTTACAGTCATGAAGAACCAAAGAGATTATCTACCCAACCTCCTCAATTTACAGATCTAGAAACTGAGGCACAGAGAGATGAAAGTACTTTCCTAAAATCACACCACAAGTGGGTGGCAGAGTTAGAACTATATAATATGGAAATTCCAACTCCAAGACCTATCCTTTAGACTACGGTATACTTCATGAAAGATGCAGCATTTGAGCTAGATGTTAAAAGAAGATCTGAAGAGGGGCAGAGATAAAGACAAAAAATGGGCATTGTTGGTATTCACATCATTAGCCATACCTAGAATGCCCACTTTCCCCATGCACTTGATTAACTTAATCACAACTCTTTTCTTCTTCAAGGTCTGATGTTTATCCTTCATAAAGAACCTATGTTTTATGTTACAATTAACTATTAATACATATCTTCTATCTACTATTTTAGGACACATAATTTATTTTATTTAGGTTTCTATCTCCATCATCTAACATAGTTTTTGTACACAGCATATACTTCATTTGCCTGCTGAATAATGAATTCTCAATATTCATCATCATCATTATATTTACATCAGTATTGTAAGAGACAGCTTGTCACAGAGATAGCTTGAAACAGCAGGAGGAGGGCTGGCCTTGGGGTCTGGAAGTACTGAATCTAAATTGAACCTCAGATGTGACTAGAGTCATGTGACCCTGGCCAAGGCACTTAACCTCAGATTCCTAATCTGTAAAATGAAAATTATAACAACACTACCTCACAGGACTATTGTAAGGGTCAGATGAGATTATATGCGTCCAGCACTTCAAAAACCTTAAAGCTCTATCTAAACATTAGTGTAACTATTACTATCATAAGCAATAACTACTAAACAATTATTTTACAAGTTCTTTTAAACAAAAAAATCATTACTTTATAAATTGTATAATACAGATCTTAACTAATATTCTTTAATGGAAAACTTTACTATGATATGATGAAGTTCCATTCTTCATAGTTCTCAAGTATCTGACAATGTACACACAAGCTACAGGACTAGACATGAAGTACAATGAAATATTTTCAACCAAAAACATTTTCTCAATGTAAAATTGTTTCAAAAGTGATAAGTATTTTAATCAAAGGTGCCATTACAAAAACAAAGTGACAATATCAGTGGAGACTGAATTTCTGAAACAGGCTTAAGAAAAATTTATGTGCTACTATAAAACTGAATTTTTGCAAAATTTTAAAAATAACACTAACAAGAAAAGTCATGTACATTATATACAAATATGTCAGAGTAAAAATATTGAAAAGTATTATGCTACTGTGCATAATTATTTTCACATATATGTATATATATATATATATACATACATATATTTATAAAAAATACTTACTCAAAGGAAGTCTTATTCTCTCAAAATGTTTTAGTTGTATGCCCTATCTTCATTGTTATTAAAAGAGACACTGAAAGACTCTATAAATGTTAAGCTCTTTTTCAACAATATAGTCTATGATAAATTCTTACAATTTGGCAATGAATAACATTTTTGCATGGATATCAATATACTATAACTACTTAACGGATGTACTGTACTTAATACATAAGTGAAGTAATGTCTAGAGTAAAACACTTTTTCCCATAAAGATACATTAAAATAACTGAGGTCCTGTATGTCCATTTCAAAACGTTGGTAACACCAGGCTAACAATTTCCATCAAACATCTAAGCCTCATTAGGTTACCCTGATGAAGATTCCCCTGGAGAACACTTAAGTTAGTTAAAACTAGTTCAAGGAATTTTGCTGAAGGATCCCTATCACAGCTAAGGAACCTGAACTGACGGGGGTAGAGGGGAAATTTAATTTACTTAGCTAAATTCACTCTCTTTCTAGGTGATCCTCTAAGTCCTCTACTTATATGATTTAAAGATCTGTTGCCTTCTTCTCCTCTTCCCCAGCCACTCCTTATCTAATTAAAAGTTCCCCAAGCCCTTCTTGGGAAATGACTTTACTACAGAGTGTTTTATAACATAAATTTCAAAGATGTAAACTCTTCCAACCTCATTTACAGAATCAAATATTAGCAAAACAAAAAGGATCACAAACTACTTTAAAAGCTTGTATATTCCTATACTAAATAATCATATAACAGGGTTCAGTTAAATATGAATTATAATTCAGTCTTCTAAATTCTATTAAGAATCAAGAGAAAAACCTGTCATTTTCTGACCAGAACTTAGCCTTGACATGTCTCCATTATTTCAAATTTATAATTCTCCTCTTACTTCCTCCAAAATTATTTTTATCAACATCTTGATAAAATTTTAATTAATCCCTATCCCTGGCCAATTAAGATACTCGTTTCAAAAGTTATTTTCAGATTATATGCTTTTAATACATATAGTAACTCTAAGTAGTAGTCACTTGCACTCACTAGGTCTGAAACAGATATCTATTTCTTTCTCATATTCAACCAATGGTAAGTTATGTTCAGAAAATTATCTAGGTTTCTTGACTATGAAGAAATGTGCAAAAATATATGCATGGAACTTAGGAAGGAAAAAACATGTTTTTAAACTGACCTTCAGTACAAGCAACAAATTCTCTATATAAAAACCAAGAACCAGACACCTGAATACTTTACAAAAACAAAGTACTAATGGAAACCTCCTCTGTTTTTACATAAAGTTTTTATAGCTTTCCCTAAAGTCTTCTCTAGGACAATGGAAAAAGTACTGGATTCAGAAAGTTAAGATTTAGGATTTAGGTTGGAAGCCAGGATCTACCATTTACTCTCTGTGTGACCTCAGTCAAACACTTCACCTTTCTGGACCTCAAGGCTTTCATTTGCAAAATGAAGGGGTTTAGACTGACCTCTGAGGTCCTCTCCGGCTCTACTGCTATGATCCATTTCTAAAATCATGAGACACTTCAGAAAATAACCCACAGAATCTCAGAATCACAAAGACTATCAGCATTAAAAATGACTTCTAAAGCATCCCTGACAAGTGAAACTCCAGCCCCATAAAATTCCAGTGTCCAGTGACAGGGAGCCCAGTACCTTCTGCCCAATCCACTTCTGAAGTTTTTAATTATTAGAAAGTTTGTCCTTTTGTGGAATTGAGATCTGCCTTTCTACAACTTCTAGAGCAAATCAACCCTCTAAAACTAATTGGAACATAGTACTTCTTCTATATGTCCTTCAAATACCTAAAGACAGCTATCATATCCCTCCCTCGCCCCTTCCCCAAGTCTTTTCTTCTTTAAGCTAAACACTCCCAGGGTCATTCAACCCACCCTCCCATGGCAATGATCAGTTTCCACTTACCTCTTCTAGGTATACTCTAATATATCAAAGTCTTGCCTAAGCCGAGAACTAAACAGGATCACTAAATATATAAATGTCCAATACCTTGAAAATACATAATTCAAAGCAAACACATCCTACCCAGCTACTACATTTCCATCTTTATTCTTATTTTCTAAATATTTCACTTTATTCTAATGATCTCTATCCACAAGTATTACAAAATATAGCAATCAGAATAAACAGCACGAGGATTCCAGCTTACCCCTCCAACAATCTAACATTCTAAAGTCCCAAATTCATTATCTAATTTCAAAGGACTTGACACTCCATAAAATATTTATTTACTTTAAGACCTCAGGTTTCTATACAGTAGAGGGGCACTGAGTGAGAAAATGTATATAAGAAGATACACAAGAATGTGTCAGGCACCAGTATGGTGCCCACAGGTAGAGAACAACGTAGAAATCCTTTATTTCTAGATTTTCTTCCCTAAAGTTTTTTTCAGATGTAACTACCATACAGGAAAATTCTTATCCCTTCTACTCCCAACTTTGTAAAGATATAAGAAATCTGATACTGCAAAACCTACAACAAAATACCTGGTAATACCAAAAATAAAAGCAGAACTAAAACCATTAAGACTGATTCTGATTCATAGAATTTTTTTTAATATCTCCAGTCATTAAAAAACTTAGAATTAAAATTTTCTGGAGTGCCAAGTTTTTAATCCATTTAATATTTACCAGCTGCTGGTTCTCCAGCAACCAAATGATAGGTGCTTCAAATAAAGAGCCTATATATTCTCCTCTTTTAGATTCCCCTAAGATTCATCAAATTCTTTCACATTTTTCAAACATAACTAAACACAACTGGGGGAAAGATATGTATAAGAAAGTCTGTATTTTTTTTTTACCAGACCAAATGACTTTATCCATGTGAAAAGCTTTCAGTGAGGAACTTCCTCTCCATAATATAAAGTCTCATAGTGTTGCTTGGGTCACTGAAAGGTTAAGCAATTTGCCCAGGGTCACACAGACAATATACCTCCGATGATGTAGAACCTGAACCCAGGTCTTGCTGACTCTGAAGCCAGCTCACTATCCATGACTCCTAATTAACTCTTTTGTGTGTATCTTTAAAGTTAGATACCCACATCTAAAGTAAAGATACCCCTTTACCACAATGTCTATACTTTTTAGCAGCTCATTTTATACACATTTTCCCATAGAGTAGAATTTACTTCTATATCATATAATCCTAGAATATAAAACAGGGTCACATAGGCCAAATGGTTCAATGCCCTGTTCTAGCACTAAATTGCTCCATTTATTGAAAGCAGTCCCAAATGTTGCTCATCAGTAAAAGGAAATGATATAACATAAAACTATTTTATGGGTTGCTTTTCTTTTCTTTTTCTAGGTAAAAAATAAAATTAAGCTCTGAATTCTGCTGTTAAAAGGTACCCTGTTTTTTAAAAGGACTATCTTAAGACTTTATGAACCTTAAACGGGGCCTGAATTAAATGAATGACCTAGAATTTTTACAATAATGTTATAGTAGCAATGCTAGAAATGCAATTAAGCTATAACTATAAAAACTCTCCAAGGATATTTTTCATTAAGGGAGGAAGAGTGGAGGGAAAAACACTTACATAGTGTCCCAGAATAGCAAATAAGAGTTTTACAAATATTTTTCTCATTTGATCCTTATAACAAATCTGCAAGGTAACTGCTTTATTATACCCATTTAACAGTTGAGGAAACTAAGGAAAACAGAAGTGAAGTGATTTGCCCAGGGTAACACATCTAATAAGTGTCTGAGGCTGGATTTGAATTCAGCCCTTCCTGACTCCAGCCCAGCAATGTATCCACCAAACCACCTAGTTGCCTCATTAAGCAACAAGACTACCCAAATATTACCACAATAATGCATATATCACTATAATACCACGTCCAGGTAAAGTCAACTAGAAAATTCCAAACAACAAATCCTAAACTCACTTTATATTTAATTAAATACAAAGTTCACAGCATGAACTCTATAATTAAGCTATCAATTGAATTCATAATGTCTAACCTTCAAAGGAAACCATTTCATTTTCAGAAAGAAATACCTCCTTTAAACTGACTGACAAATTATGATAAATTATCCACAGGAAAAGAAGAACTCATTTTGTCCTCTTTCCAAAGATCATATGAAATAAAAACTATGCTGCATCAGCACACAAACATTTAAGGAGAATAAGCTTCCCTCCCACCAAATCAGAAATTGCTTGCCTTGGCCAAGGCAGGTTGTAATGCTATAGTAATCAAACCAACTAGAGCCTTAGGAAAAGGAACCTTCACAAATATGTAGATTCTAAAATGTGTATTAGATGCTTCTTACCTAAATTCTAAGCTATGACCCTTGGTGATATTATCATAATTAAAAATTTTGGATTAATCAAGCTTTTTATAATTCAGATGCTATTAAAAAAACAAATTTCTCTGATTATCTTTTGTAATCTTTATTATGATAAAGATTATATATATGTTATATATACACAAAGAAAATAATAAACTTAAATGGCTTCAAGTTCAACTACTTAAAAATATTTGAACTTTCCCACGAATGCAGAATCTATAACACGCATTTATTTGTTGAAAAATTAAAGCAAAGTCTTTTAAACGTTGAAACCACTTACAAGTCATGGTCTGTCAACATTAATCACTTATATTAACTTTTTCAAGGTAGAACCAAGTGTTCATTATAATCACATAAAGGAATATTATAGATATGCAGTTTTACCCTACTAGAAATTTATTTTAAATGTAATAATAAAGACTATTCAACATGATTTTCTTTCTTAATCATTTCCAAACTTATTTTTTAATACTTTCTTTTTGTTAGACCTATCTCCTTCTCAAGAACACTTTTTAAATAGTTTCAAGTTTATGTGGATACAATACTTACATCATACTCTGCAGTTCAAGAGCAAAACTCGTAGATTTCCCTGTGGCTCTTCCACTACTTGAGGTAGCAATAGCTGACATGGGGCTAGCTGCAGTATTATTCATCTACATAAACAAAAAAAAATAACAAAGCTTACAAAAGTGTTTTAATTGTAAATAAAAGTATATGAGGAATGGCAGCAATTGTAAAACTTTTAATAAAGCGCAAATTGTTTTAAATATCCTATTTATTGTATAATCTATAAAAATCTTTCTTTGCTCATCAACATAAGAAAACCAGTTATGTTCTGTTTTATACAATAAATGATTATAACTACAATGTTCATTCAAGAAAGCAAGTATCCCTTAAGGATTTGATACAAAATTCATTTAGATAAGGAATGTAACTCTGTAAGACTAAGTTACAGAACAGTTGCTTGCTATCTGTATAGCTAAAGAGAGTTTATATCACATCAGATGCCAACTCTTGTTGTTTCTACTTTACAGTATCTCTTCTTCTTACTCTCTCTATTCACACAGCCACAATCCTAATTGAAGACCCATCACCTCCCATCTGAAATATTGTAATAACCTTTTAATTAGTCTCTCTGGATCAAATCTTTTGCACTCCAATTCATCCTCTACTCAACTCACAAAATGCTTTTCATAATATCTAGAAATGACCATGTCACTGCCCCCTTTACTCTGACTCTGATGGCTTCCTATTTCCTGCAGGATCAAATATAAAGTCCTTTGGCATTTAAAGCTCTTTGAAATCTAACTCTGGCCCCTCTCTAGTGCTCCATCCAAATTGGTCTACTTGCTATTCCTCACACAACTACTCCATCTCCCCCTCTATAATTTTGAACTAGCTGCTCTCATGCCTGAAGAGTTCTCTATCCTTATCTCTCTGTCTCTTAGAATCCTGTTTCCCTCAAGATTCAGCGCCTTCAGGAGGCCTTGACTTGTTTTCCCCTTCCCCTACTTCCACCAAGATGATAGAGTCTTAAAGCCTTAAGGCAGGAGTTCTTAACCTAGGTCCATTAACTTCCTTTGATTGGTTTTTTTTTATATTTTCATAACCATATTTCCATTTAAAACATTATTCTGAGAATGACATTATTCATATGGTGGCTTTAAGGTTTAGAAAGCGCTTTACAAATATTATCTCATTTTATCCTCACAACAACTCAACCAACAAGAGGTATATGCTATTATCTCCATTCAACAAAAGAGGAAACTGAGGCACAGAGAAATTAAGAGACTTGCCCTGAGTCACACAACTTGTAAGTATCTGAGGCCTGATAAGAACAAATGTACAGAATAAATACAGGGTAATTATTTTGGGGGTATCAACTATGGAGAGTTTTGAAAGACACTAGGGATTCTAACAGGTAGAGTTTAGGTGAGAGTATATTCTAGACACAGACAGCCATTGCAATAAAGTGAGAGCGTGGAGATGGGAGATGGCACATCATGTATGGAAAACAGCCAACAAAACAAAACCCAAGACCAGTTTGGCCAGAGTATAAAGAACAAGAAGGGGAGTAGGAAGAATAAGAAGATAAGTTGGGGCCAGGTTGTAATGGGGCTTCAAAAGTCAAATAGGAAATTTATATTTGATACTAAAAGCAATAGGGAACCAGTGAAGTGTATTGAGTAAGGAAGTGAAAAGGTTAGATCTCCACTGTCGGAAAATCATTTGACAGTTGTGTAGCAGACGGACTGGAGAGGCCAAAGACTTGAATTAGGGAGATTAATGAAAAGGTTACTGCAACAGGTCAGGCAAGAAGTTATGAAATAGTGAGCATGTGAGCAGAGAGAAGGGGAAGGATGTAAGACATTTTGTGGAGGCAGAAATGATATGATTAGGAAATGGACTGGATATGTGGGGGTGAGAGTGAGATATCTAGGAGAATTCTAACACTATGTACCTAAGGGAATGGAAAAATCCAAGTGTCCTATACAGAATAAGTTAAGCTCAAAAGTTAGAAGAAGGGGATTGGGAGAAAGATGAGTTTTTTGATATGTTGAGTTTAAATGCTTAAGAGACCTCTAGTCTACAATATTCAATTGACACCTGGTAATGAGCAACTGGAACTCATGACAGAGTAGGGCTGGATCTAAAGGTTTAAGAGTCATCTATATATAGATTCTTATTAATTATTATTATTAAACCCATGGAAGTTTATAAGGTCACAAAATATGTGTGTGTGTGTGTGTGTGTGTGTTTTTAAGGTATAAGAAGGCAGGGTTGGGGGAGGGGGGGAAGAGAGGGAGAGCAAGCTTTATAAAGAGTTCTAAATGCCAAACAGAAGGTTGGTTTATTGAGTATGGGAATGACATGATCAGACCTGTGCTCTAGGAAAATCATGGGTTGTAGTGAGGAAAGACTTGTGGAAGGCAGACCAACCACTACCTTACTGCAATAATCCAAGCATGAGGTGATGAGGGCCTATAGTAGAATAATGGCAGTATCAGAGAGAACCCGGAATATTTGAGAGATGTTGCAAATATGAAATAGGCTTTGGCAATAGATTGGATATGGGAAAGGGAGCATCTAAATTTTTGAGCCCAGGAAACTGGGAAGTGTCCTCAATAGTAATAGGGAAGTTTGGAAGGGGGAGGAGGTTTTAGGGGAAAATAAAATGAATTCTTCTTAGGACATACTGAATTCAAGCTGTCTACCAGACATTCAGTTCAAGAGTCTAAAAGGCTCTTACAGATATGAAAATGGAGATCAGCAGAGAGGTTAAGACAAAACAGGTTAAGACAGTGGCGGATGGCATCTGAGTGACATTAGATGAGAAGAGAAAAGATCCCTATTGGCAAACAGCCTCAATTTTTCTCAGTAAAATAGAGAGAGTGGAAGGAGGGGAGCCACAAGAAGTCTGAGGAGGTACCGGCTCAGGCTGGTGCAAACTCTATACCCATCATACTGCTCCCTCCCATTTTTTTTTATTTGAGGGTACGGTTTGTACTATTCCATCTATGAATACGATGCTAGTAATAGCTCTGCCATCTAGCTCTCCTTTTTTATTTCACCATTGAATTTTTCCCAGGAACAGCCTATTCTATTTCTCCCACTATCTCACCATCCACTAACTCCTTAACCCCTTGTAATCTGGCTACCATCCCTACTACTTGACTGAAACTTCTTCCTGAAAGATTAGCCAGCTCTATACAGTCAAATCCAATTGTTTAATCTGATTTCCTTCCAGCATTCTCTATATGCTCCCCACCCCCACACAACCTCCTCATCAAAATGTTACCCTCCTTTGGCTTCCAAAGCATAGTACTCTCCTGGCTGCTTTCTTAGTCTTGTGCATCTTCTCCTTTTAATCTTCTTTTTCATACCCCAAACCCAAACAGACTTCATCAGTGCTCTGACCTCTAGATTCCTTGCCATCTACACTGTCTCTCTTACGAATTTCATCTTCTAAAGCAGTGGTTCTCAACCTTCCTAATGCCACGACCCTTTAATACTCATATGTGGGCATATCTGCATGTGGGCGGACCTGCCTGGAGACGGATAGAGGAGTGATTTCTCAGTTCCTAAGACCATCAGAAATATGTGTTTTCCAATGGTCTTAGGCGATCCCATTTGACCCCCAAAGGGGTCGCGACCCACATGTTGAGAACTGCTGTTCTAAAGCCTCACCTACTTCGTTCTTGATCCCTGAACTCTACATTTCTATCAGCTTGCTGGATATCTTATGTGGATATTCCACTGGCACCTAATATTAAGTCCAACTTATGACTTTACCAAAAAATCTTCCTGCTCCTAATTCTCTTATGTTCATGCACTGTTCATGCATACTCCCTGTAATCTACACTCAAAACTCTGTACAATGAATGAACATTCCCACCTCTCCAACTTCAAATCCCCAAGTCCTATGAATTACCTCTACATCTCTCTGTCATCTGTCCCTTCTCTACTGTCATTACCACAGGGAAAATAATGTTGCCTTACCACAAAGGGAATCATCTCCTATGCTGTCTTTGCTTCGAGTCTCCTCCCCCAATTCACTTCAACTCCCCATTCTCTTTTTAATATTCAATCTTTCCCTCTCTTCTTACCTATTTACAAGCATGCCCACCTCTCCCACATCCACAAAATAAACCTTACTCCATCCCTTCTACCTATCATTCAAATGTCTCAGATAAATTCCTAAGAAAAGCTATCTAAATTCAGTGCCTACATTTCTGTTCCACTCACTCTCTTCTAAATTCTCTGCAATCTGGCTTTCTCTAAAGCCACTACCAATAATCTCTTAAATGTGAAAGCCTTTTCTCAGTCCTCATCCTTCTTGACCTCTCTGAAGCCTTGGACACTGTCAATCATGCTCTTCTACCTGATAATCTCCAGGTTTTCATGACATTGTTTTCCTGCTGTTTGTCATTCTACTTCTCTGACTGCTCCTTCTCAATCTCCTTTGCTGGATCTCCATTCATGTCATGCCCTCTCACAGTGGATGGTCCTCAAGGCTCTGTGTCCTGAGGCTACTTCTCTTTTCTTTCCATCCTGTTTCACCTGGTGATCTCATCAGCTCCCAAAGGTTCAACCATCATCTCTATGCTGATGATTCCCAGATCTACTCATTCAGTCCTACTCTCTCTTCTGAGCTCCAGTTCCATATCACCTTTTGAACATCTCTAACTGGATACTGCATCTGCATCTCAAACTCAAATATATCCACAATAAAACTCATCCTCCAAATTCCTCCCCTCTTCTCAACTTTCCTACTGCTTAATATAGAGGGCACAATCATCTTCCTAGTCACACCCAGGTATATACGGCTGTCACTCATGACAACCTCAGTGGTATTCTCAATTCCTCACTCACACATCCCACAGAGCCAATCTGTTATCAGTCTTGTCATTCCTTCACTCACAACATCTATTGCATGCATTCCCTTTTCTCCACTCAGACAGCTACAACCCTAGCTCAGGATCTCATCACACCTAACTTGAACTACTGCAACAGCCTG
>CM053584.1:208809669-208827809 GCA_028627135.1 Pseudochirops cupreus | reverse complement strand
CAGGCTGTTGCAGTAGTTCAAGTTAGGTGTGATGAGATCCTGAGCTAGGGTTGTAGCTGTCTGAGTGGAGAAAAGGGAATGCATGCAATAGATGTTGTGAGTGAAGGAATGACAAGACTGATAACAGATTGGCTCTGTGGGATGTGTGAGTGAGGAATTGAGAATACCACTGAGGTTGTCATGAGTGACAGCCGTATATGCCTGGGTGTGACTAGGAAGATGGTTGTGCCCTCTATATTAAGCAGTAGGAAAGTTGAGAAGAGGGGAGGAATTTGGAGGATGAGTTTTATTGTGGATATATTTGAGTTTGAGATGCAGATGCAGTATCCAGTTAGAGATGTTCAAAAGGTGATATAGAACTGGAGCTCAGAAGAGAGAGTAGGACTGAATGAGTAGATCTGGGAATCATCAGCATAGAGATGATGGTTGAACCTTTGGGAGCTGATGAGATCACCAGGTGAAACAGGATGGAAAGAAAAGAGAAGTAGCCTCAGGACACAGAGCCTTGAGGACCATCCACTGTGAGAGGGCATGACATGAATGGAGATCCAGCAAAGGAGATTGAGAAGGAGCAGTCAGAGAAGTAGAATGACAAACAGCAGGAAAACAATATCATGAAAACCTGGAGATTATCAGGTAGAAGAGCATGATTGACAGTGTCCAAGGCTTCAGAGAGGTCAAGAAGGATGAGGACTGAGGAAAAGGCCATTAACTTTTACATTTAAGAGATTTTTGGTAACTGGAGAATTGTAGTTGAGAGTTTTTTCTTTTTTGCATGGAGAATTCCATTGTTAATATGTCCTCTGCTTCAGAAATACTTTATTCAGTTCTGAATCTGCATTAAAAGGCAGATGATAAACTGAAAGTGTCCAGAAATACCATGTCATATAAGGGGAACAGTTGATGAACCAATGTTTATCTTGGACAGGAGACTAAATGGTTCCTAAGGGCCCTTCTAGCTTTGATGATCGTGTTCTCTTAAAGCAGGGTGGGGAAAGGAGTATGATGGCTCCTTTCAAATATTTGAATCATTGACCTACAGTCTCTCTCCTGGTAATGTATAGTCTGAGTTCTTTGTGCAGACACTACATAGTAAGTCTAATTATTCCTTTTTTATTTGAGGGATTAAAAAAAATCTCTCTTCAAAATATGATAAGAAATTGAGTATAAAGACTCCTCCAGCAAGTAGAGGTGTTGAGAAATGGCAGTGTATGATTTGTGGGCACTACCTCTCTTTGGTTGAATTTATGCAGAGGCTTGATGACCACCTTTCAGGGATATTGTGTGTGCATGCATGTGCATTATATATACATACACTCACATACATACATTGATCTACATAGATCAATTTATCTCTCCTATTTCTCTGCAGGGGATGGTAAATTGGTTTAGGTGATTTAACAGCCTTTCTCCTGTCCCGGTCCATTATGATGAAGTTAGAAAATTCTTTCGAAATCTTTGGGAAATTTCCTGCCTTAGGTAATAGTAATAGTTGCTTGGTAATTAGTTATAAATTATTAATCATTCAGATGTGATCGTTCAAATTATGTAACTATGTTTTCTCTGATTTATAAATAGATAAATTTGGGAACAATATGGTTGTGACTTATTTCCCTAGGGTCATGAAACAAATTAATGTCCAATTTAAGTATAGCGTCAGGCTACACCAGTGTTCTAGTTAACCAATATTAATTTCTTTGTTAGTTTTCTTTTTTTCTTCATCTCAGTTTCGGTAGTGTACTTTTTAGTTTGGAGTATTTTCATTTTCAGAATCTGGTACCTTAACTTTTGTCAAAACTTTTGTTTTTGCATAGTAAAGCAGTTCAAGAAACTGCACGTGTCACATGGTTAAATCAGAAGGTTTTTTGACGATGACTGGTGATCCCCTTGCCTGGGACAGGTTAAGTGACTTGTCCTTGGTCAAGTGACTTGTCCATGTTCATATAATAAAAATAATGATAATAATAATAATAACATTTATATGGTGCTTTAAGATTTACAAAGGGCTTTGCAAATGTAATCTCATTCGATGCTCATAACAACCCTCTAAAGACAGGTGCTATTATTATCTCCATTACACATGAGGGAACTGAGGCTGAGCTGTTAAGTAATTTGCTCAGGATCACTTAGAACCTATAAGTGTCTGATTGTTGGATCCAAGTTGGATTCCAGCTTTGGTCTTCCCACTGCAAATCCAATATTCCATCCACTTTTTCACCTAGGTGCCAATATGTGTCTTGGCAGAACTTGAACCCAGATTTTCTTCATCCTAAGGCCAACTCTCTATATTTATAAACTCATACTTCCTTTCTTATCAGATTTTGAAGAGAGATTTTTTTTTGAAAAATGTGTCTTACAAGATAATTTTCTCTTTGGAAATAAAAATGGATTTGGAATTAATCATGGATTTCAGGTTTTCATTGATTAGAATTAGATGCTAATGAGAAAAAAGTCTGATCCTATTGAGCCAGTTAACTCTGTTAAGAACTTTCTTAGACTGGACATCTGCCATATTCCTGGCCTTAAAAATGTCTTCCTACCTTTGATCACAAGGCTGCCTATTACCAACTGTCTCATCACTACTGATAGAAGAACTCATAGCATGTATCTTACTGATAGTGATCCAATAGTGTTACATACAGATACTTAGAATTTTAGAGATAGAATGAATGATAGAGATCATCTTAGACTTAAGACCTTCATTTTATAACTGTGCCGAGTGTTTTGTAGATCTAGAGGTCAGCAAATGTACAGAAACCAGTGTCATTTTTTAATTTTAAGTTTGATGTAGTAGTGGTAATTTTATTACCATGTGGTTTAGGTAGATTAACCATCTTCAGAGTTTCAGAAGCCTGAATGAAAGCCATAGAACTTTTTCCAAACTCAAAGAGCTCTTTAACCCAATCCCATCATTTTCAAATGTGGAAACTGAGTTCCAGTGAGGTGAAATGTCTTGATCAAGGTTATATACTTGGCTAATGGCAGATGTAGTATAAGAACTAGGTCTTCTGTTTGTTAATTTCTCCCCTCCCTACCCCCTCAGTTCCATTGCTTTAGAAGTAAAGACAACTCTCCTATCCTCATTGAAATTAAAATGATGTCTCTAGAATCAAAGTACATAGTTATATTCTTTGAAATTGACTGTAAATAAGTAAAATGCTTGCTTGGTAGTTTATAGATTTTTTTGCTATTTCTAAATAACTTAGAGTCTAGGCTGGAAGGCACCTCTCACCTAGCCCAGTATCCATATTTTACATATGAAACTTAGTGATTACATAGGTAATAAGTAGAATTCCTTCAGCATAATGCATTTGAATTTACTAATTAAGCTGGAAGAGATCTCAAAGCTATCTAGTTCCTTCTTTAAATTTAAACCATGTAAAAGCATATAGTTATTTATTTTCTTTTTAATACGTGTACATGTACACTTCATTTCAAAGAGTACCATTACCAGGATGGCTTTGTATAGCCAAAATGTTTTTATGTGCACAGTAATAGTGCTTTGGCTAAAATACCTTTTTATCTGACAAACAGTTCCATACAACAATAATAAGCACACCAATAGCTGATATTTATATAGTACTTTATAGTTGAAATAATGTAGAAAAATGCTTTACATACATTTTTTTCATTTGACCTTTTCAACAATGCTGTTAGGCACTACAGACATTATTAATCCCATTTTCAAAGGAAGAAATTTTGGCTTAGAGAGGTTAAGGGAGATGTCCATTGCTACACAACTGATAATTATCAAAGGTTTCCTCTTATTCCAAGTGTGTCATTCTTCCCACCATACCTAAGAAATCAAGCAAGGAAGAGATCTCAAGGTAAACACTACTTGGTTTCAGAAAAGTGCCGATGAACAGTTTCAGTCTTTCCTGACTTTGAATTTTGATGCACTCATTTGCTAATACTAATTTTTAGGTTTGATTCCTTTGAGTTACATAGTATGGTGGAGTGGATGGACTGCTGGACTTGGAGTCAGGAAGACTTGGGTTTGTAGCTTGCTTTGGACATTTACTAGATGAGTGACTGGGTAGGTCAGTTGATCTCTGGGCCTCAGGTTCTTCATGTGTAAAATAAGGGTGTTGAACTAAGTGAGAAGTACCTTCTAGCTCTAAAGGTGATGTATTGAATAGTGAAAAATTTAGTGTCAAAGCACTTGATTTGGAGTCCAAGGGCCTAAGTTCAAATTCTGGCTGTACCTTAAGATGTGTATGACCTTAGAGAAGTCATTTAACCTTTCTGGGCCTTAGTGTCCTTATCTGTTTAGCTTAGGTGATCTGTAAAGGCTCTTCCAGATCCAAATCCAGTGATTCTTTTGAAATATCTACTTTGTCACCTTTATTCATTCCTTAGTTTCTACCAGAAATCTGAAATCAAAAGCAACAGCTATTTAATCAAGACACTGCTTTTTGCCTGTCTTAGAGATTCTCTGAGAGAGATCAGGAACCTCAGAATTATGACATTAGAAGGCACATTAGAGGCTATCTAGTTCATCTTGCACCTGAACAAGAATATTCTCCATAATATATCTTATGAGTGATCATTTTATAAGTGAAATGGAATCTCCTGAGGCAACCTATTTACATTTTTGAATAGCTCTAATTTTTAGGTTTTCCCTCACATCTATTCAGTTTCAAAGTGAAGGTTCTGAAGAACAGATATTCACACTCTTGTATTTTTTTTTTTACCAATTTTTTTTAAATATAAAATTTTTATATTGACTTAATTTTCCTGTTTTCTTTGCTATATTCATCTTTAAAGTTGATATGGTTGATTAGATAGACCTTGAGGTTGGGGAATCTGTGGCCTCAAGTCCACATATGGCCGTCTAGGGCCTCGAGTGCAACCTTTTGAGTGAATCCAAACTTCACAGAACAAATCCCCTTAGTAAAAGGATTTATTCTGTAAAACTTGGATTCAGTCAAAAGACTGCACCCAAGGACCTAGGCCACATGTGGCCTCGAGGCTGCAGGTTTCCCACCCCCTGTATAAATAATAACCTTAGATTACCAGAAGAGACCTTAATGATAATCTAGATCAGCAGTTCTCAGCCTGTGGGTTGTGACCCCTTTCCCAGGGTCACAGGGGTTGCCTAAGACCATTGGAAAACACATATTTCCAATGGTCTTAGGAACGGAGACACTGCTCCTCTATCCATCTCCCGGCGGGTCTGCCCACATGCAGATACACCCACATATGAGTATTAAAGGGTCGTGGCATTAGGAAGGTTGAGAACCGCTGATCTAGATCATGCCTCATTTTGTAGATGAAATTACATACTGTAGTTATGGATAGAATCAGGAATCAAACCCAGATCTCTGGACTCCTAGGCAGTGAGATCACAAATCTAATTGTTAGGGTATAGCTGCGTTCCAGACACTGGACTAGGTATCTTGAAGGATACATAGTTGTGAGAGAGTTTAGTTTCTTCTCTCAAGGATGTATATTTATATTCTCCTGTTAATAGGAGAATTAAGATACATGTATAAGTAACTACTGCAAAAACCATTTTTAATGTCTTAACTTGGAATTCAGTTTAACAAACATCTATTTAATCTCTATTTTGTGCAAGTCTCTGTGGTAAGAGGGAAACAAAGATAGACAGTTGTCTTAGGTAGCAATGTTACAGAGTAGTTGGTCAAAAGAAAAAGACACCATTTTAAACTTGTAGTTTTTTAAGAGACTTGGGTCATCTAGAGCATCTTTTAAAAACCATTTTGAATTCTAGGGGAAACACTTATTGTAAATTAAATGTCTGCTGTTTTTTATAGGTAGCAGAAAAGTTTTAGGTTAAATTTATGGTGTAAGTAGGGATGTATTTTTTATGCCATGAACGTATACTATATAGTACTTTGGAGTCCCTTGAG
Organism: Pseudochirops cupreus; assembly: GCA_028627135.1. Lineage (NCBI taxonomy): Eukaryota > Metazoa > Chordata > Mammalia > Diprotodontia > Pseudocheiridae > Pseudochirops > Pseudochirops cupreus. The sequence goes on along the minus strand of CM053584.1, from coordinate 208,821,936 downwards.
GAGGCTTTATATACAATTCATTCATTCCCATTTCCTATGACTTTAATAATAATTTTATTACTTTAAAAGATATAAACTTGTGGTTGTATATTGACTCTTTTGAAATTTGGTTATAATATGTGATTTATTTGATGTCCTTGTTGAGTACAATCCTCAATTATAATGTTCCTATGGGAAAATAGAATTTGCGTCATGGCATTCTCTTGTATGATGTGGTTTCTGACACTGTGGTGGAAATTAGTACTGCTTGTACAAGGCATTTTACCTGCCTATAAGTAATTTAGAATATAGTTGGAGAGCATTTGATTCTGATTAATTAGTTCTTATAGAAGATGAGAGGAATTATAGCTTTTTTGGGTGGGTCTTGTTATATAGAAATTAGCCAGCAACTTCCCTTCTCTCTCTCTACAAACATCAAACTCCTCCTCCAAAATCACTAAAATAAAAGTAAATATACAACTCTTGAAGGAAGAAAGGTGTGGTCTGTGTGGGTATGGCAACTTAAAACTTTCTAACTTCTTTGTTTATCCATTTAAATGAACATGTTTCATTTTCACCCATTTAGACCTGAAATGTGATTTTTTCACAATGAAGTCATTCACTAAAGCATTTTATTTGATACTTAAAGAGTTAATAACTTCATCTGTATCCTCTAATCAAATATCAAGTATTATCTGTATTCTCTAATGAAGAGAATATATTCCATTGGCATTTTTTAAAGAAACTTCAGAGGCAGCAGTAGGAATAACTTAGGAATAGTTGAATTTCATCTGTACCATCCTCCAGAAAAGTATTAAGGTTTTGAAAAAATTCTACTGGGGTATATGGAAAACTCCCTGAATTAAGTACTGCATTCTTGTCCTAGCTTTGCCACTAACTAATTGGACCTCCAGCAGGTTACTCCATCTTTCTGGGCGTTGCTTTCATCATCTTATAATGAAGAATTTAAGGTCTTTTGCAGCTCTGAGTTTATGATTCTATGCATAAAAAGTCCATAATCTTCTAGGTAGCTTACTGGAAGGTGTCCTCCTTCCCTGTCCCCCCTGTGACAGTCTGAGTAGTAAATAACATTAGTTATTTTACCCCTTTTTGTGTCAGGAAGAGATCGTTACAGTTATATATGAAGAAATTTAAGTACTGGAATATGAAGTGTGATAGACATGTATTAAAATTATTCTCATACAGTCAATGAATAGGAGGGACCTAAGGAGATTATAATTTTTTTTTCTCCTGCTTCTAGGTATGATTACACAAAGGTATTTTCTCCTGTCAGACTCAGATCATTTTTATAATTATTATACTAAGCATACAAGAAATACTTTAAATGAGTATATTGAACTATATAGTGATCAGTCCTCTACCTAGGTTAAAGGTGTGTTGCTTTGTTATTTTGTTGTATAAGAGATAAGGGGATTGGCTATAGAATATCCAAGCCCACAGCAGAACCAATCTATAAAGTTAAACCCTCCATTATACTCAGATTTAATAGTCTCAGATTTTCTAGATTTTATACTTCATTGTTTTTGGTTTCTATAACTGTATCTGAGTGGGATATTCTTGTTTATATATGCAAATAGATCAGGCCAGTTAACGTTTTGTTTTTGCTGTGGTAAGAATATTAAAGTAGTACTGAGAAGAGAAAGACACATCTAAGTTTTATTGTAACATTTCAACCTAAATTGTTGGTTGGGGGAGATTTTATATAAATATAAACTCTGAAGAGAAAGTTGACCCGGGGCGACCTTTTTGTAGCTGCTTTCATGAAAGGGTCTGAAATTGAACTGACAGGATTGTGGCTTCTGCTCTTTAGAAAGATAATGGAATACTTTCAGCTGTCATTCATGGTTAGGCATCATCCTTTTTGTTACCCAGAAAGAAGTTTGTCTGGAAAATGGTCATCTCATGGTGGATGTTCCTAGATAACTTTGAATCTGGCAGGAAGAAGAGTATTTCTCCTCAGTGCACCAATTGATCTATAATAGGTAATGGTACTTTTGCTCAGATAAACATCAATGATATGCACTTAGTACAGTGCCTAGTATGTAGTGGGTGCTTAGTAGATGTTAACTGATTGATTAGTTTGCCAGTAGCAGGGGCTGGGGTGAGGGATAAGCAGATCACATTGATCATCCCCAGATTAGGTCAGTTCTGCTATTGATTCCGTTTCTTCCGGACAAGTAAAAGTGCCTAGCCAGAGCAGTCCACGTTGCTCCTCCCAAATCACTGTCTAGATTGGAGAGATTAATCTAATCCTAAATCCTTGCCACTATGACCATACCAGGAAAGTCAGCCAGCTCCACAGCATGCTTCTGGGTGAAAGCCATTCACTGAAGCCATTTTTCTGCTTTTACCCTTGACAATGATTGGGGTGTATTTTATTATCCATTGGTCACCTCTGCTTTTCCCCTTGCCCTGGAACTTTATTAACTATACCCTGTCTTTGCTTCCTTTGAGGTTTCTTAAAGCTATAATATTTTTTCTGCTTCCACGGATGGTTTTCTCTACTATTCTTGCCCTCACCTTCTTTAAAAATGTATGAAGACTTCCATTCTTCACTCTTTCCCTGACTGCTTTGCTTTGGGTTGCGGATGGTGAAGACAAACTTCTTTGTCTGGTGCAGGACCAGAATTATTGTAACTTCTCAGGCCAAACTCCTCCAACTTTACACAAGCAAGCCTTCCACATGATGCTGCTTGGAATGATAAGTTTCTCAAGGCACATATCATATGGCAAGACTTCATATAACCTGCAGAATGCTGAGGGACTGTCTACTGCCTTCTAGCTATGTATAGGAAAACTGACCTGTCACTGTAATGAAGTATTTCAAGCACTCCTCTACCTTTTGCTTTTAACATACTGGTCAGGGCCTCTTTTTCTTCTTTTGTGTCTGTAGGATTTTTGTTGCTTTTACCTACTCAGGGAGGTGAAAGAACTATCACCTCTTCCTCTTACCTTTTAAATTAGTTGGTTCTTTGTTTTGAGGAAGAGAGACTACTGAGTTTATCTCTGTAGCTGAAATATTGCTAATATAGATTGGAAAGACTGGAAAATATTTGCTTTTCCTGAGTGACAATGTCATTGCTCTTTCTGGACACATCTTTATTGGTGGAAACTTGACGGTAATTAAAAAAAAATTTTGTTGTTGTTTGTTTTTTGCTTTTGGAGTGGGGAAGGCTGGGCAGTTGGGGTTAAGTGACTTGCCCAAGGTCACATGGCTAGAACTTAAGGGTAAATTATAGAGATTGTTGGAAAGGGATTCTTTTTTTTCCGTTGATTATTTTGCTAATCAGAAGCGCATATAATTTGGAACCTTTTAGTCCTGATAATTAGTTCCTGTTCCCTAGAACACCTGTATGAGAAACTCCACTCTTCAGAAATCTGCACTGAGGTACCTTTTCCAGGTGTTTCTGCTTAGCCTTGCGACTATTACTTTTTGGGAGACAGTTCTGGCAACATTTTTACATCTTGGATATGTGTTGACTCTCAACCCAGGACATGAAGAAAAGAAATGCTCATAATCTGATCTATGGATCATGAATCTTCATTCGTTCTGAGCAAATCTTGGCAATTCTTCAGTTTTAAGTCCTGTGGCAACTTCTTCAGAGTCATTAGTAAAGCACTGTCTAGTTGTGCTCCCTGTAAAATGAAGGATGTTGGATGGACCAGGTTGATGGCCCTTCTAGTTCTAGAATGCTGTTGCTTGAATGACCTTTTTAGGAGGCAAGTGTAATTCAGTAGAATGAATATTGGATTTTAAGTTGGAAGAGCTAGGTTCTAGTCCTGTCCCTACCAATAATCAGGTGTTTCACTTTGAGAAAGCCGTTGCTTTTCTTTGGGCTTCAGTTTCTTTGTCTGTGAAAAGAGCTGTTTTCACCAGAAAAGGAAAAAAAGGGCGAGTTACATCATCTCCCTGTATGGCTCCTGAGGGTTCTTTCTAGCATTAAAATCTATGAATTGAGCTGCTTGATTTCTGATAACTGGAATTGCCCTAAATTTGACCAGTCCTGCTATAACTTCATGGCCTTCTTTTCGTGACTTAGCTCACATCAAGGAAACCTTGGTTGAGGAACAAATGGGAGTCTGGAAGATTGCTCATCCTCTGATCATGCTCTTTTTTGCCTTTTTCAATCAAGCCCCTCCTTCCTGCAGGACCTAGAAATTCCTAGATGCACTAAAAATATAATAGATGTCATCCTTTTCTTAAATATATCCAGAAAGATCCCAGAATTTTAAAAATAAGATGTTTTACATTAAAAAATTAAAAAATTTTTTAAGGTGATTTATATATATAAACAATTATTCTCACACTAATTAATTTTTATCACTATAAAATATCCATTTAAGCATGGTCAAATATTGAATATTTTAGTCTGGTATGAAACCCTCTATGGTCCTATAATGTCTATAGTCTCAGAAATTGGAACAGCAGTCTAGAGTTGCAATAGACTATAGATCCTAATAGTCCAGTTTAATACTATATAAGAATCTTCTATGCAATAGTAAACATTTATTAAGTGCAACCTATGTGTCAGGCACTTTGCTAAACTCTGAGGATACAGAAAGAAGCAAAAGACAATCCCTGCCTTGAAGGGATTTACAACATAAGGAACAACATGCAAACAAATGTACACAAAGAAAGCTATATAAAGGCTAAATAAGAAATTATAGAGGGAAGGCATTAGAAGTAACTGGGATTGATGTTTCCATTCCAACAAGTACTCATTCAGCCTTTGCTTGTAAACCTTCGGTGAGGGAAAAATCTAATACTTTCTGAGGCAGCTTTTGCATAGTTAGTTTGAATAATTAGGAATTATTTAGATTCTTTTATTAGAATTATTATTTCTCTTATATCAAGCCTAAACATTGGACTTTGCAACTTTCACTAATTTCTCCTAATTCTCCTCTCTTTGCCTAAAGATACCAAGCTGAGTTCATCTTCCACATGAGAGCCCTTTAAATATTTATTCATATCTCCACTGAGTCTTATTTTTGCCACCCTAAACATCCCTCCAAATGATCCTCATATAACATAGTCTAAGGCCACCATTCTGTTTGAACTCCAGAGTTGTCAATGTCTTCTTTAAAATGTATTGTTGAGAACTAAACACAATACTATCAATGTGGTCTGATCAGGCCAGTGGCATTTCCTCTCGTGTATTCTATACTTCTTTTAGTAGAATATCAACTGGTCCTATTTGCTGTCATGAAATGTCTTATGACTTAAACTTGAATTTCCAGACAAGCAGAATCTCTGTATTTTTTTTTTTGGTGGCCTGTTACCTATAACTTCTCCATCTTCTATTTTTGAAGTTAATTTTGCTTTTAGTTGTTAAGAAGATCCTGTTAAGATATTTTGTACATTTTATTATTGTTTCTTTCCAATTTTATGTCATTTTAAAATCTGACAAATAGATTATATTTGCCTTCATTCAGATGATGGATAAAATTATTAGATAGCAGAGGGTCCAAGAGAAATTCTTGAGGCACTCCACTAGACATCACTTAAAGTTTAAATTGAACCATATTCTTTAGGTGTGGTCATTCAACCAGTTTTGAATCCTGATTGTACTATAATCTAGCCCACATCCATTTTCATTGTGACCATAAGAATAACGAGAGAAATAGATACTTTGTTGAAATGTAGGTAAACTAAACTATATTTTAGCGTTCTATTGATATACCAATCTAAAATTAGGAAATGAGATTTATCTAGTGTCAAAGGTCCTTGATGAAGCCAGTAGGCTTTCTGTCATGACTATTTCCTTTTCTTAGACATTCATTAACCATCCCTTCAATAACAGAGAGTTTTGCCAGAAATCAAAGCTAAGTTTGGGCAGGTAGGTGCTACAGTGGATAAGAATTACAGACCTGGAGTCAGGAAGATGTGAGTTCAAATCCAGCCTCAGACAATTACTTGCTGTGTGAACCTGGGTAAGTCACTTAACTTTGTCTCAGTTTTTCCATCTGTAAAATGAGCTGGGGAGGGAGATGGCAAACCACTCCAGTATCTTTGCCAAGAAAACCCAAAAATGGGGTCACAAAGAGTTAAATACAACTGAAATGACTCAATTAACAAAAACCATATCTTTGATAATACAGAATTTTTGCCTGAAATCAAAGCTAAATTCATTTGGCCTATAGTTTTCTTATTGTGCTCTTTCTCTCTCTCTCTTTTTTTAAAAATTGAGACAATATTTACATTTTTCTAGCACTGTGGAACTTCCTCTGTTCTTTTTTTTTTTCTTTTTGATATTTTTTTTAACTTTTATTTATTTTGGTTTACATCATTCATTTCCACGAGATTTTGAGTTGAACTTCCTCTGTTCTTGAAAAATCTTTCAGATTATCACAAATGACTCTGGAATCATGTCCCTTAGTCCTCTTGTTACTCTGGGCTGTAGATCATCTCTGGTAATCTGAACTCATCAGAGATAAACAGGTGCTCCCTTAATATTTCCTTACTTATCTTGGTTGTGGACTCCCTGTATGCCATTTCTGTTCTGTTCTTTCCAGTTCTTTCCATACCCTTCAGCAACAGACAGATCTTATTCCCTTACCTTTTTCTTTTTTGTTGTTCACAGTGTCAGTAAATGGGCCTTCTTGGTTCTAAGTGTTTATTGCTAACTTCAGATTATTCTGAACTTTTAGTACTCCTGAAACTATTCTTTTTACAAGACCATGCCATGCTTTTATATTCATTTTTCATTATCTACCCTTGTTTCTATCTTCATGGAAAATCTTAAAATCTTAGGATCATAGATTTAGAGGTAGAGGGAACTTAAATAATCTTTTAGAATAATATTCCCTACCCCATTTTACAGATAAGGAAACTAAGGCCAGGGAAATGAAGTGATTTTTCCAGAGCCACAAGGTTGCAAAAAGTAGAGCTAGATTTGGACCCAGGTCCTCTGACTCTGAATGCAGCACTCTGTGCATCCAGATTCTTCTCTTTTGAAAACTCCTCTTTTTTTCTCAGTGGAATGGTTTACTTTCTTGGCTTCAAATTATAATTTTTGATAACTTCTTATCCCTGTTTCCCTTAGAGAATTTTAGTCCATAAGATCACACTAATTCTTCCTTTGAACCCTTTGAAACAAGCTCTTTTTGAATTTAGGGAGCTGACTATGCCCAACTTTCCTTTTTTTTTTTTCTCCTGTCACATTTTCAAAGAGAGAAGAATGATAAATTTCTTCTAAGGCTCCTATAATTTCCATTCCAGAAAGTAGTTCCACTTCAGAAATAGTTTGTGGTATGGTTGAAAAGATTTCCCAGGTTCAAATTGCAACTCTCACTTTTTGTGTGACTTTGGGCAAGTCATTTCTCTGGACCTTAGTTTCTTTCCCTGTAAAATGAAGAGGTTAAGCTAGATCAGTGGTGTCAAACTGAAATAGAAATGTGTCCACTAAGCCATATATAAGGATTCCTGAGGGCTGTATGTCAACTTAATTTTAAAAATGTAATGTTATCTATGTTTTGTTGTATTTTTATTTATTTTGCTAAATATTTTCCAATTACATTTTAATCTGGTTTGGGTTGCACTCAGGAGTGTTGTGGACTGTGTGTGCCTGCTGTGTGATTGACACCTCTGGACTAGATAACCTCTAAGATTTACTTCCAGTTCAAATCTGTAATTCTATGAACTTCCTTATTGATTGTGTATAGGTTATAAATTGGGAATTAAGTGTTGTGTGAAAGTACTGGAAAGAATATTGGACTTAGAGTCTTGATAGAACTGGGTCTGAACTCTGATTCAAAACATCACTGTGTGAGCATGTGTGTTTTGAGCCTCAGTGTCCTTATCTTTAGAATGAGGATAATAATATTTGTAATACCTTCTGTGAGGTGCTGTGGGGATTAAATATGAAATATATATAAAAGCCCTTTGTATATCTTAAAATGTTATATAAATGTCAGCTATTATTATCATCATAGGGATAGGACATGTATCTATTGTAATATTAATTGTATTTACTTTCCTCAAAAATAATCCATGTTTTGCCTTGTACTTTTAATTTTCTCCACATACTTTTAATTTCTCATCCCTGTGTGACTTTTTAACACCTTTTATCAGAAAGCTTCTGTCCGTTCAGTGGAATAGGTATTTGGGTTAGCATTATGCTGAATTCTAGGCCTGGGGTAAGAGAGAAAAGAAGACTAAAATAGTCACTGCACTGGAAAAACACAGTCTCATTGGAAGACAATATACATTTCCTGGAAATAATATAAGGAGGAAAAATGAACTGTACATTCCATACTATCAGAGCTCAGTAAAGAGAGATCGTATTGTGGACTGGAGTAGTCAGAGAGGGCTTCATGGAAGAGGTAAATAGGCCACTAGAAAGAAAAGAAGAGATAAAGAAATTATAGCTGTGAAGAAGAGAAGGAATAAAACTTGGCAATATGTAGCACATTTGAGGTACATTTAAGACATTTTCCTGAGTCAAGTGGAGTAGGTTTGATAGGTAGGGCCTTGAAAGACTTGAACCTCAGGGTTAGAAGTTTGATTTTTATTCTCTGGTCAGTGTTGGACTGCTGGAGTAACCTGATTAAAATGGTATCTTAGTAAAGTCAATCTAGAATCCTTGTATAAAGGTGGTTGGAGCAGGGAGAGACCAGTTATTTTTTTTTCCATCTGTAAAATGAGCTGGGGAGGGAGATGGCAAACCACTTATTTTTTTATAAGTTATTTTTCTAGTGAAGATACTGGACTAGGGTTTTTCCAGTGCAAATGGAAAGGAAAAGGTGGAGTTGAGCGACATTTGTTTCAAAGGAAAAAGTTACAGAACTTGGTGATTGAATGTAAGGGGTACTTGAGAGTAAGAGGTAAAGATGAACCTAGGTTATTGATAGGTAAAATGTTGCCTTGAATGTTAATTGCCATCTTTAGATATAGGTGAATTAAAGAGGGGAGATGGTTTAAACAAACCCTCAAAGCTGTGTTTTTCACCAGTGGAGAGAGTTTGGATAGGTATGCAAAATGGCAGGATGGGATTATTCTAAGTTGAGGATTATAAGCAGTGGTGCAAGAGAATGTGTAGGATATGGGTGAAAGCAGTGATTTTCCTGTACAACAAGATCTTTAGACATTATTTTAAAACGGTGCTTCTACTAATTCCATTAGGAAAATTGGTGTTTATTCTTTGGGCCATTTGAAATCTTTAGCCACTTGTTTAAATCACAAGTTAAATTTTAATTCCAATTTTAATACCTATAAAGAGTTACAGTCTAAGAGTGATGGGGCTGATATGTTTTAAAATACTTTGTTTTTCAAGTGCTTTCACACATTATGTAATTTGATCCTTAGTAGATTTGTTAGTTAAGGAAAGCTCAACAACTATTAATTTTTACATATAATCTAATCATGATCTCACCTTTTTTGCTTATCAGTGAATTTAAAATTCTGAGCTTATTTCATAGGATGTCTTGCAACTTTTGACTGTCTTCACCTTTTACTCATTTGGTCAGTTAATAAAGACTACCTTCTTAGTCTGAATATAGGTTGCCCTTAAATTTAGGATACGTGCCTAAAATGATACATGTATTGAAGGAAAACAAATACAGGTATGCATTGAGAAATGACACAAAGCTATTATGTAAAAAATATTTTTCATTGAAGGGTTTTGTTTTTCAAATTTCTTTCAGTTAAATACAGATGTTTAATTCATTTTTTATCATTACTTTTGTTATACTGTAAACAAGATCAATTTTGAACAAGCCAGATTTGAGGAAGAGCTGAACTGTGACATATTTAGATTGATGAAATAATTTTAATATTTTCATAAGAAAAAAACCAGAAGGGTGAATGTTACCAAAGAAGTCATTTTTGGATTACTTTTATTATTTATCCAAATTACTGCTCCCTTCTATTATATTTGGAATCTTCAGAAAAGCATCTTGGATAATACTTATTTATAACAGTAATGTATTTTGTTCTTTGTAATGCAAGGTCTTATTCTAGGGACTGTGCTCAAATCAGGCATTATATAGTTTCGTTGAAGTATTAACTATCCACAAGTAGATTTTTTGATATAATTGTGATAATTTATGTGTATCATGTGTTTATTCCTACATTGAGATCTGTTTTACTGGGATGGAAGCATTTATACTTATATTCAATACTTCAGTAAACTGTAATTGTTACCAGTATTCTTGGCATGAATAGATACTGTGAAAGTGTTCATCTTGACTTCTTAGTGATATGGAAAGCTTGTTATGATTTCTGCAAATAGGGCAGGTACATTTCAGGTCTGAATTGTTTGTAGTTGTCCACAAAATATAACATAACTAGGAAGTAGTAACAATAATGATAGCTGGAATTTATGGAGCACTGAGATTTACTGAGGTATGGACAGTGGTTTGCTTTTCTTTGGAAGTTTTTAGAAGAAAGAATGTTTTGATCACCAAACATTTGGCACAGGTTTTGAAAAATCACATGCAAAGTTCAAGTTACGTTAAGAAGAGACTCTTCTCTTACATTAAAATAAAAAACTAGAGCCATTATGTAGGTCTACAGAATTAATTTACTTAAGGAGTGATTCATATGTTCATACCACGTTAAAAGAAAAATAATGAGATCCAATATGCATCATTTCTTAATAAGTGGGTGGGTAGATGGATTTGATTTATTTTTTGTTATTGTTAAAGAGAAGTATAAAATGGCTATAACTATGATAATCAAGGTCCTAATATATTTAATTTTTAAAAACTTTTTTATGATTACTTGTCTTTGTTCCAGGCTACATTAATCATCAAAAGTAGAGTAGCCAACTAAATGCAATCGTATATTCAGGGTATGTTTGCTAAATCAACTGCTCAGATAGTCTAAATTTAATAAAATAAAATTATTTTACTGTAATATTTTCAGTATAAAATTCAGTTCTTTTAAATTAAAATACAAATGCCAGATTTTCTTCAGAGGAAAATTTACAAATGTGACATAGATAAAATATTTTCATAATGACTGATTTTAAGTAGTGTTGATCAGAACTATCTTCTGCTTAATAGGGTTCGTATTTAAACTGCTGCATGTTGAAATGATCTGTGCTCCATTCTGCACATCTGAATTCAGTTTGCAGAATATGGCAAACAGCTGCATTTCAGTCGGAAAGCTATAACAACTGTAGGACATTAACCCGTTGAGAAGATTACAGTAGGTTTTCAGTTCCATGTTAACTGTATTTATTAGAGAAAATTGACTTGAGTGCTTCTGCTTTTGACTGACATTTTTTTTTTAACGTCTGGAAGAAAGGAAATAAAGCATTTGAGTGATAGGACTTTGATGTGTAAAGAAGTTAATATCCAAAGAAGCTAATTATCTCAAACATCAAACAAAATTGTAGTCCAGGGAAATAATTATTTTAAAGAGTTTGATCAGCTATTGGCTCATCTTGTCAAGAAAATGCAATACACCTGTTTGATTTGTAAGTTAAATAATTTGTGAAAGGATGACCATAGTTTCAAGAAAGTATTATTGGATACTTTTCGTTTCACCATCAGTGGTTCTGATATGAAACACTTGCACCAAAAAGTTGTGGTTTTGTCAAAAGTGTCAGTCAGTAAGCATGTATTAGGCACTTACTCTGTACTAGATGCCATTAAGTGCTAGGGATACAAAGAAAAGGTAAAACATTGTCCCTGAAAACATTGTCCCTGCTTTCACATAGCTCAAAATCTAATGGGAAAGAAAACATGTGAATAACTATGTACATGCAAAATTATATAGAATAGGTGAAAAGTGATCCAGAAATGAAGAAAAGGGGGATATGTGTGTGGGGAAGGACCCAGAAAGACCTCCTGACACTGGTGGGATTTGAGCTGATTCTTGCAGAAGCCCAGGAAGGTGAGGAGGCGGAGGTGAGGAGGGGAACATTCCAGGCATGGGGGACAACTGGTGAAAAGACACAGAGTGGGGAGATGGAGTGTTGCGTGTGAGGAGTAGCAAGGAGACCAGTGTAACTGGATCATAGAGTAAGTGAAGGGTAGAGTAAAGTGTAAGAAGACTGGAAAAGTAGGAAGGGGTCAGATTGTGACTGGCTTTAAATGCCAAACAGAGGGTGTTATGTTTGATCTTGAATGTAATAGGGAACCATTGGAATTTGCTGGGCAAGGGGAAGGTGTGGCATGATCAGACCTGCACTTTAGGAAGATGACTTTGGCCTATGAGTGGAAGATGGATTAAATTGGAGTGGGGAGAGACTTGAGGTAGGGAGACCAACCAGCAGGCTGTTGCAGTAGTTCAAGTTAGGTGTGATGAGATCCTGAGCTAGG
>CM053584.1:208786944-208809169 GCA_028627135.1 Pseudochirops cupreus | reverse complement strand
ATGAGAAAAATATTTATTTGTGAAAATTTACATTTGTAACAGTTGCAGTATAATGAAATCATTATTACTATTATTATCTCATTTTCTCTAGTAATTGGTATTATTGTGACTAGTGCAGGGCAGTAGGAAGAAATAACTTCATCCCTAAGTCCAAACTAGATGAAATAAGAGTTGAAATGAAGGAATTTATAGACTCTTAGGAGGGAGATGTTAAAGAATTTGAGGTCGTTGAGAATCTTTATTTAATATAGGTATCAAAAATTCTGTTAGTATTTGTTGATGTGGTTCAGGTAGAAATAGTCCTCGGACAAATCTCCACGCAGATTTTATTCTTTTATATTTAATGTCCTCTGAACTGTTGTGCAGATTGCTAAAATGACTGCTTTTTCTAACTTAGTAAGAATATTAGGATGTAAAATTGTCTTCTGTAAATTCCCAGAAAGCATCTTAGGAACAATTTGAGTAGTAGGTAAGATGAGAGAGAATGACATGTGCCTCATCCTTTTTTCCCATGGTTTTAATTTTTCTTCTAGTATCTCCATTTTAAAATGTAACTTGGAATGAGTATCTGATGGTACCATCTAATAAAAAACACACATCTTACCATATCCCTTGTTTCTTCAGTAAGTTACAGTGGCTTCCTATTACCTCTAGGATCAAATAGAACAACTTAACCCCATACTACCTCTGTGGGTTGTGACCCCTTTGGGGGTCGAACGACCCTTTCACAGGGGTCACAGGGGTTGCCTAAGACCATCAGAAAACACATATTTCCGATGGTCTTAGGAACCGAAACATGCTCCTCTATCCGTCTCCAGGATGGTCTGCCTACGTACGAGTATTAAAGGGTCGTGGCAATAGGAAGGTTGAGAACCACTGCTCTACAATCTTCTTATAGCTTACTCTTTTATTTCTTCTGTCTCTCTGTCTCTGTCTCCGTCTCTGTCTCTGTCTCTGTCTCTGTCTCTCTCTCTCTCTCTCTCACACACACACACACACACACACTTAAGCTATTCTGAAATTCCAACTTGTGCTCATCAGATTGGCAAAGGTGACAAGGCCAAAAATGACAAATGTTGGAGGAGCTGAAGGAAAACAATCTGCTGGTGAAGCTCTTAATTGGGCCAGCCACTCTTGAAAGCAGTTTAGAGAACTATGCCCCACAGGTTATTATACTGTCCATATCCTTTTACCCAGACACATCATTACTAGGTTTGTACCCCAAAGAGATTTTTTAAAAAAGAAGAAAAGAATCTAGTTATGCAAAAATATTTATAACAGCCCTTTTCACAGTAGCTAAAGACTTGAAACTAAGGAGATATCCATTAATTGTGGGCTGACTAAACAAATTATGACTTATTAGTGTAATGGAATATTCTTGTGCCATTAGAAATGATGAAATGGATAGTTTCATAGAGAATCGTGAAGATTTCTGTCAACTGATGCATTTGTAAGTGAATAGAACTAGAATAATATGTTTTGGAGAAAAATAACTATGAAAGACTTTACAGCTCTGATGCAGTGATAAACCGTCAACCTAGAGTACTAAGATGAAATATGTCACTTATTTCTTGTCAGAGAGTTGGTGGACTTAAAGTTCAAAAGTAGACTTAAGATTTTGGACATGGCAAATATGAGAATTTATTGTGTTTGAGCATGCATATGTTATATGAATATTTTATTTTATTTTTATTACTTAATGGGAGGGGCTAAGAGGATAAGGAAAGAAAGCCTCCTCCTATCAAACTTCTCTTATGACACAAATATTGCTTTGATACCTAAACCTAAGAGAAAGGAAACAGAAAAATAAAATTGTGGACCCATATTTCTAGTGAATATGGATGTATTCAGTAAATATTGGTAGAGAGGTTATAGCAACAAAGATTATACGGTATGATCAGGATGGATTTGTTTTTATTTATTTTTAAATTACTTTTTAAAAATTAGTCTGATTTTAGTCAGCAATACAGAGATGTTTCAGTATTAGAAAAGACTATAAATGTAGTAGGTCATAGTAATAAGGAAAAAAAAATTCATGATTATATCAATAAGTATATGACTGTTAAAATAACCGTTGTGTATATTAAAATGCTAAATGAATAGGAATAAAGAGACTTTTACAAGTTACTATGGTAATTAGTATCTATCTAAAGCCAAGAATTAGTCTGATTTATAGGGCAATAATTTTAGAGACCTTTCCACTAGGATCAGTGGTAAAGCAAGGCTATCTATTATTACCACTATTATTTAGTATGGTTCTAGAAATGTTAGCTATAACAATAAAAAAGAAAAGAAATTGAGGAAACAAGCATAGAGAAACAAAATTACCAAGTTTTGTAGATATGACGGTTCAGTTGGAAGACCCTAGGCATTAAAATAAAAACTTAATTTTGATTAGAATTAATAAACTGAGATAAAACCTCAACCTTTCATAATATTACCAACAAGATGCAACCAGAAGCAACCCAAAGGGAAATTGCATTCAACTGAAAGGAGTAGACAAGATGTTTTTCACTACTGTGAGTAACGGATAGCTCTTGGCCAAATAATTGACAGAGGAGGGGTCATAGGAGACAAAATGGGCAACTTCGATTTTATAAAATTGAAAACTTTTTCACAATCCAAATCAATGAGGTTAAACTTAGAATGGAAGTAGTTAACTTGGTAAGAAAATCTTTGTAGCAGATGTGAAAGGTTTTATAGTCAAGATATGTAGGAGATTAGTGAGAAATGAGTACAACTTGTCAAACAATTTTTACAGTGACTGCAACTTTGTAAAAGAATACAATTTCAAAAAACTTAACTATGATGACTGTAATGATGCAATGGATGATGTGTCTTGTTTTCCACTTGTTAGTGGAGGAGATGAAGTGTTAGAGGTGCAGAATAAGGCCCGTTTTTAGACATTGTAAATGTGTGGATTTGTTTTATTTGATTATAACTGTTAGTTACAGGGGATAATTATACTTTATTGAGGGGAGACATACATGGAAGAGAAAGGGTTATGATAATGATAATTGGAATACTTTAAAAAAAGAAAAGAAGGGAAACAATATCAATTATACATTTTAAAAACAGCATGATGAAGTTAGAATGGAATATGGACAAGCAGGGCATTTTAAGTACCAATTTTTAAATTTCTATGTACTTAACAAGCTTATATAAGAATACATCTTTTCATATTCAATTTTTTTCTTTTTTACATATGGAAATATTCATATTTGTCTGCTTCATAATATATTTTCAGAAAAAGAAGGGAAGCAGAAAGGAAAATGAACATAAGGGGCTTTGCTTTGGGAAATTATCTTTAGAAAGTGATATAAAACTGACTATGAAGTGATTTCTTTTATCATATTCCTCATATATTTATTATATATTCCTCCCATGAAGAGGGCATGTTCATGAGAGGAAGTCTGGTACAGTGGAAAGTGTTGCCTCTGGATTCAATCTTCTGACATTATTTCATGACCTTGGACAAGTCATTTAATGTATGGTTGGAGCACATAGCCTCTGAAATGTCTTTCTATTTCTAGCACTATGATCTTATGATCTTTTACAACTATAGAGCACAGTGACTATATTAGTCACCGAATGAAGGTGGACTGGACATAAAAATTTCTGAGTTGTTTTATAGATTGATATTTTGAAGAGGATAGTGACTGTGCTTATGGTTGTTAATGTTTCTGGTTTCTGGAAGTCTAGCAGCTTCACTGAGATAGTACTCAATAATTAGATTTTCAAGGAATAGAGTATTATAAATTTTCAAAGATTTTAGCATCCTTTAATCATCATCTTTGAAACAAAATTTTACTGTGTAACTTCACTTATAAATATAAAAAAAACACAGCAATATCTGTATTCTTTCTTCCTCAATAATTGTAGAGGTGGCTGCTGATTTTATAAAATGCTTTTCTTGTTTTTGAGATATATCCTCATTAGGCGAATTTTCTTCCATGCCAGAAATGCCACTTTTAGCTATATTCAATCTTTTTTTTTTTAAGTCAGTTTCATTTTGTTTTCAGTTTCAATTCTCTTCTATTTTTCTCCCCTCCCCCACCAATTGAGAAGACAAATAAAGCCTCTCTCTCTCTCTCTCTCTCTCTCTCTCTCTCTCTCTCTCTCTCTCTCTCCCCCTCTCTCCCCCTCCCTCTCTCCCTCCCCGTCTGTCTTTCCCTCTCTCTTTCTTTCACACACACACACACACACACACACACACACACACACACACACACTCACGAAAAATAAATTCATGTTAGTCATGTCCTTCTTTTCTCTTCCACCTAACAAAGAAAAAGAAGTAGAAGAAAATATACTTCTGTCTACACTGTCATCACTGTCTAAGATGGATAGCATGTTTCATCAAGAGTCCTTTGGAATTGTGGTTAATCATTATGTAGATCAGTTTACTGGACCTTTAAGAGTTGATTATCTTTACAATATTGTTGTTATTCTACAAGTTGTTCTCCTGGTTCTGCAACAGTTCATACAGGTCTTCCCAGGTTTTTCTGAAACTATCATTTCTTTAAGCACAATAGTATTTTATAACAACTTTCATATACCATTACTTGTTTCCCTAATCTTCTTTTGATGGGTATCCCCTCAGTTTCCAATTATTTGCTACCACAAGAAGAGTTGCTATAAATATTTTTGTACATATGTGTCCTTTTCTTCTTACTTTCATCTTTTTGGGGCATAGGCCTAGGAGCACAATCTCTGGGTCAAAAGATAGGCGCAGTTTTGTAGCTTTAGGGGCATAGTTCCATAGTGCTTTCCAGAATATTTGGACTCATTCACAGCTTCACCAATAGTGTATGTATTTTCCCACATCTTCTTCAGCATTTGTCGTTTTTCTTTTTTGTCATCTTATTCAATCTGATGAATGCAAGATAGTATCTCAGAGTTGTTTCAATTTGTATTTCTCTGGTTATTAGTGTTTTAGAGCATTTTTACCATATAATTCTTGAGTTTTGATTTCTTCCTCTGAAAACTATTCATATCCTTTTAACTGTTTATCAATTGGAGACTAGGTCTTAGTTTTAGAAATGAGACTATCAGAGAAACATACAATTTCACCCCAGTTTCCTGTTTTCCTTTTGATATTAGCTACATTGATTTTGTTTGTGCAAACCCTTTTCCCCCTACAACTAAAGATATAGTTTAGAATGATAAGCTACATGAGCACTACGACTGTTTTTTAATGTCTACTGGGCATTTGTTAGTAGACTTAGAGTCTCTTTTCCTCTCTTTCCAACACATTTTCCCCCGTGTTCTGATCAAACTTATTTTTTGTTTTCTGTCTAAGCAAATGCATTTATTATATTCCTTTTTATTTATGTGAGCCATTACACATTTAATAGCCTAGCAGGGACTGCCTTTTTATTTTTAAACTGTAATTGTGGCCTTATACTTTAAGCCCCTGTAGGACAGGAAAATTATATTTGTTTCAAAATTTTCTACTACGTTTTGTACATTATTCTACAGACAGTGATAGTGGTTGAAATATTTGTCACATATTTGGAATATTAATATTTTGATTACAATGTTTCTGAAAGTTACCGTCATTCACAGCTAATTTTTTTTGGCGGGGGAAGTATTTTATATCCGATTAAAACGATAGTAACAAAATCCTAGAATTTAGAAGTTTATATAACTGGAAAAATGTCCCCTTTAATAGTAAAGCGTTTTTCTTTTGCTACAACATCCATTCTGAAAATACAATTTATTAACTTTTTTCTACAGCTTTGAAGAAGTAGTTTAGAATAATAGACTACATAGGCGCCACTTCTGTGTTTTAATGTCTACTAGACGTTTGATTTTATCAAAGACATGATTTGCTGAATGCTTGGGTGTATACAAAGTAGATTATATCTGTGAATGACCATTCCTCTCTAAAATCAAATTTTAAGGAGTATTTTCAGATGTGGGATATTTTAAGGAAATAATATTTTTGGTTGCAACTTAACTGACGTTATTTATACCATAAAGGTAGACTGTTAAACGATCAGTATTTTTATTTTTACACCAATGATTTTAGTTTTGTAGACCTTCTTTTTAGATTAATTCTATACCCAAGAGGAGTTTCAATTTGATTTACATAGGCAGAAAACCTTTTTTTTTTTCTCTTACTTACCCAAGTCCTTGGCAGTTGTTAAAAATTCTGGAGAGTATCCTAGTCAAGAGATTTGTGCTATTTTGGGCCATAGCTGCTTTTTAAATGTGTTTATAACTAACAGTTCTAATTGTCTATAATACTCTTATGTTTTGAACAAATACTTTTTTGAGAGTATTTTGAGAATATTTGGGTTCAACTTATAGTTCCCAAAGTTATAAGTTTTGTACAGGGTGTCCTCCAAATGATTTTTTTTTATAGAATCATGTTCATTTCATTCTTGGCTCTGTTTACTTCTCCATATTTCTAACCACCCCACCAGCAACCTTTTCAACTTGTAGATGCAGCTTCCCTCTGACCTTCTCTTCTGATTGGTGAGTTGTTGGTTTGGACTGCCATTTCATCAGGCAGGCTAGGCTTGCTTCAGTTCTGATTCTGCTCCTCACTCTGCACTTCTCTCTTTCACCAGAAGCCTTGAGGAATGGAAGTATTATTCCCATTTCATTCCCATCTTTCTTAATTATTTCCCTGAGTATTTTTGATCTTTTGTTTCTCCAAATGAAATTGTTTATTTCTATGTCTGGTATCTCATTGATGGATTGTTTGGTGTATCACTAAAGACCGTTGTCCTTTTCAGTTTATTTCATGGCCTTCCAGTGCATGTAACCTTAATCTACTTGATAAGGCCTAACTTCTGTTTGCATAGAAAATACAGAACTTCATACAGAGGTTGTTGTATAGGTATTCAGTTCGGTTGGGTAGACATTTACAATAATCATATGTCTAAACATGTTCTTCAATGTATTTTTCTGGTGTTTTCAGTGATATATAGAGCTACCTTATAGTGATGAAGATGTGTAATAGAATCTTTTTAATACTTTAGGTAACTGAAAACTGAATGGGGTCTGACTGACCAAATTTTTTTATGTATACTTCATCCTGAGTTAACTGTAACAAATTTGGAGAATATTTGCATATCATCTATCTCTGGTTCTATAAATTTGATACTACCAAATTTTCACATTCTTAATAGAAATTATGAAAATATTTAAAAGATGTAATCTCCTTTATGCCTAAATCTACTCCTACAGACTTAATATTAAACTTTAGTTGAAGGCTTAAAATAAACACATCTCAGTCTTTTATTGATAATTCATTTTATAGATATATATATATATTTTTATTGACTTAAAGTAGCATAGTTAATTGTTAGAATTATATGTCTATCCATTAGGTAGAATTTGGTGCAGTACTAAATGTATATACTAAGGCCTTAAAGATAATAATGACCAATTTTACATGAAATGAAACTGACAGAATAGTGGGGAGAGGGTTATAGGTTCATAGTAAATCTATATAATTCTTAACATTTGAGAATCTGTGCCAGGAGGCCCCACCCACCACCTATTTCCCCCTAGTTCTGTGGAAGCCTTCCACTACCCAAATCATGCTTCCCCCAGTTGAAGCCCGCTAAAGAAACCCTGAGATGAAGTCAGAGGCCTGAGGAGACTCAGAGCATCTATTTTCCTGCCATCATCCATGTTCATTTGAACTGTTGCGATACATTGCTGTTCCCTGTGGCTTACAAATTCCTACCAGCTGTTACTCTACCAATCCATTTATCATATTATACCTAAGAATAAGTCACCCACCCCACCCCAAATCCCACCTCCCATTCTTATATCCATATCTTTCTCAGTCTGCCTCTTCTATGTCCCATCCCCATCTGTCTGCTCCTTCCGTTGTGCCATCTGGAATTCCCATTGCATAACTAATGCACTTCACTTCATTTTGCACTATGTTCTTCTTCTGTCGTCTGGCATGTAAGGAGATCTGGCTTTTTCTGGACTGCATCCTCCCCACTGCCACCACTTTCAGGCTCTCTGTTGTCATCATTCAGCAACCTGTCCACCCAGTCAAAATTTATCATTGGATCTATATTGTGGTGCCTTTTTTCTATTGCCTTTGTCTAGGCTTTCTTTCATTCCTGACTTAATACAAGAGGACTTAAGTATAACTTTTAATACCTCTTCAAAAACCTTAACTTCCAGTTTCTTATCTCCTCAACTTCATGATCTACCCTTCCTTTTCACCTCTCAGTCATACCATCTTACTGTCACTCATAGATGTTGCAATTTCCTTCATCAAAACCTTGACATTCTTCTCTGTCACCATAACCTTCCTTCATTATATCTCTGCTTATATCCTACTCCTCTTAAACCTATTCTTAGTTCTTATTTTGATTGTCATTCCATTCACTTTCAATATTTTGCAGCCATTACCTGTGATCTGACTTCATTCTCCTTCCTTTTGAATCTTCATGTTATAATTAACCAGCTAAACCTTATGCTTTCTTCTTTTCTTGAATCTCGTGCCCCCTTGCCCTATTGCTGCATATGTTTTGCTAAACCCCAGTCCTGGATGATTCTCACCTCTCACATACTGCTGAATGGCAGTAGAAGGAAGGTGGCCTGGGTCCACTACAAATTTATATAATTCAAAAAACAAACAAATTTATGTAATTCAGCTTCAACTAGGCTATCTGTGGAGCAAGGTAAATCATTTATTCCTCTTTCTCCGACACCTCACAGATACAGTCCTCAACCTTCTATTCTTAAAATCATCTCTACTCTTCCCCCCCTTCCCCATCTCCTCACCTTCTGCGTTAAGCTTTCCCTATACTTTACTGAAAAAATAGATATCATTTACTGTGAACGTCTTCATTTTCATCTTCTTTTTCTCTCAAAACCCACTATCATTATCTTCTACTCTCTCCTTGTCTACTCCAGTTTATGATAATGAGATAGTTCTTTTTGTCGAAGTCAGACCTCTGTGTCAATCAGTACATATTGATTGTTTCCTTTGTTCCATTGCCCCAGTTTTCAACTTTGGTGACTTCCTCAATTTCACATCAGTTGCCAAGTTGTATTATTTCTATCTCCACATGGCTTATGTATTTCCCTTTCTCTCTACCCACACAGTCACCACTCTAGTATAGGCCCTCAACCTATATTCTAGACTAAGGCAGTAGCCTCCTATTCGGTCTCCCTATTTCATGCATCTCCCCCTTGCAGTCTTTGTCATACATAGCCAGCAAAGGGATTTTTTGTCAAATTCATTTCTGACCTTATTATTCCCTACTCAGTAAACTTCATTGACTCCTCATTACCTTTAGAATCTACTTTAGACTCTGATATTTAAATCACTACAAAAACTGCCTCCTCCCGACCTTTCTAGTCTTCTCATGTATCATTCCCCTGTATACACCCTCTGATCCAACCATAATGGCCAATTTTCTGACCCAAATGCAGATATTCCATCTACTTTCTCTGTGCTTTTGCCTTGACTGCCCCCATTCTTAGAATATTCCTCATCCTTACTTCTGCTTTTTGGAATCCCTGACTTCCTTAAGAACTCAGCTCCAAAATTGCCTTTTATAGGTGGCCTTTCCTAGTCCCTCAAGCTTCTAGGGCCTTCTCTTGTAAAGTTCCCTTGTGTTTATTCAATAATACTATAAGGATGATAATAACAACAGTAATAACAACTAGCGTTTGTAAAGCAGTTTAACGTTTGCAAAGTTGTTATGTGTGTGTGTGTGTGTGTGTGTGTAAAATTTAAAAAATTTTTCCACCTTGATTCTCATGATCTTATGTGATTGGTTTATATTTTATATACCCACATATGTTGGAATGTGAGCTCTTTGAGGACTCAGATTGTTTTCAATTTTGTCTTTGTATCCTTAACGTTTGATAGATGCCTAGCACATAGCAAGCAATAAATATTGATTGATTGATTATTGATCAATGATCCTCCATAGGTATTTCTATAGGACTGATATTTCACTGATATCCAAAAATTCTTAACAATGAGACATGTTAATATGAAATGTAATATAGAACATAGTGAAAGGCATATAGGATGAAGAGAAAAACAGAATAATAATTATAATCATTAATTCATTAAGAGTTTATTAGTTTACAAACATTTTTAAAACTTTGTTACATAAAAAGATGTTATTATCCCTGTTTTTCAGATGAAGAAATTGAAGATCATAGGGGTTAAATGATTTGGTAACACCTTATAACTATATATATATTAACACAGAGATTTGAACCTGGGTCCTTCCAAATCCAGTACTCTTTCTACTATATCACATTGGAATTTAAAGATCTTTACCGACTGCATTCAGTCTACCTTTTCAGACTTTTTGCATATTTCTTTAACCTCCTATGGGGATAGCATGGCATAATGAATAGAGACTTGGTCTTGGAGCCAGAAAGATTTTGACTCACATCCTGTTTGGAACATGATGGCTGTATATTTTAGGTCAGTGATGTCAAACTCAAATAGAAACAGATTCCTGTGGGCTGCATTTTGACTTAGAAAATCACAAATTAACATTATGTCTATTTTATTTTATTTTAATTTACTTTTAAAAACATTTATCACTTCTGTGTTAATCTGGTTCTAGCTACATTTGGGAGTTTTGTGGGCCCAAGCAAATTTGACACCTGTTCTAGGTAATTTTTGCTGTTGTTGTTTGGTCGTTTTAGTCATGTTCAACTCTTCATGACCTCATTTGGGGTTTTCTTGGCAAAGATACTGCAGTGGTTTGCCATTTCCTTCTCCAGCTCATTTTACAAATGAAGAAACTGAGATGAACAGGGTTAAGTGACTTGCCCAAGGTCCCACAGCTAGGCAGAATCTGAGGCCAGATTTGAACTCATGAAACTCACTAACACTATAAATTGCGGAGAAGATGCTGACTTGAATCTAGTTTCCTATAGTATCACCTCTGCCTTTATCGATTCTTCCATACCTTAAATTTATTATCTTCTGTCTCTGCTACCTTTCACTAACTTCAAGAAAATACTTTCTGTATTTATTCTTTCCTTCCTCTTTTCACTCACTTCCTAGCTCTTTGCAATCTGATTTCTGACCTCATAATTCAACTTTAAATCATCTCTCAGGTTAATAATTTCAACATATTAACAAGTTAGTAAGTCAATGCCTTTGCCTTTGTCCTTCTTGACCTCTCTGCCACTTGTATACTCTGTTGATTTCTTTTCCCTTTTGGATATTATTTATGTCTTTTCTGTTTGTTTGTTTTTTTCTGACTTCTCTTTTGTTATGTTCTTGCTTGTCTGCTTGCTCTTTCTTACTCTTTTTTACTTGATCTGTATCTATGTTCTGCCCTCTAACTGTGAGTATGCCTTAAGACATTGCCTTAGGCTCTCTCCTTTTCCTTTTCTGTACTCTCAGTGACCTCATCATCTTTCACATGTTCAGTTATAATCTCCGTACAGATAACTTCTAGATTTGTAGATCTGGCCCTAATTTCTCTCCAGACCTCTTGCCCCTTAGTACCAGCTGCAACATTATCTGCTGGATGCCCCACAGGACATCGTAAATTTAGTATATGCAAAGTAGAACTCATGAAACTGCTCTAAGAACCTGGTCTTCCTGTTTATATAAGGAGAACCACCATCCTTTTACCCAGGTTTACAGCCTCAATTACCCATGACTTCTTACTTTCTCTTAGTGCTACCTCTCATTCAGCTGACAAGTTTTGAGGATTCTGCCTCCATAACCTCTCTTCTACCCATTTTCTCCTGCCTGCTCACATCCTAGTTTGGACTCAACTTATTTCTTGCCTGAATTTTTGTAGTAGTCTTCTCATTTGTTTCTCTACCTCCAGTCTCTACCTTGTTTCAGCCTACACTTCCCCTACCCCACCAATGCTCAGTTGATATTACTGAAGCATAAGTTGTTGTTTGTCTTTCATTCTAGAAGAGGACTATGACATCATGGAGGTGATACCATGACATGCAAGCGAGTTGGATTTAAGTGAGGGAGGTATGTGCAGTTACCAGCCTTACTTTCTTTTCTGGAGCCATCCTGATCTTGTGGCAAGATACACATTAGGATGACTGGAGATGTCCCCAGATGTGAGGGAAGACCCTTGACCTTTTAAAGCTAAGGTCTTCAGCAGGTCTGTGACTGAGGCAACACCCTTTCAGTGATTAAAGCTAGGTAAAAAGAATGAGTCAAAGAATGGCCTCTTTAGCCTAGTCCAAAAAAAAAAATCAAACTAGGAGGGGAAGACCCTCAGGGTTTCTGACCAGAACAGAAACAATTCCTATTTATATTCACTCTGAGTCAATCAGGGCCCAAATAATGACCAAGTGACGTTTGGCCTGGGACTTATTGTTGACCAGTGGTAAGAGCCAGAGTGATTTGGGTTATAGGGATGGGAAACCTGCAGCCTTGAGGCCACCTCTAGGTCCTCAAGTACAGCCTTTTGACTGAATCCAAACTTCATAGAACAAATCCCTGTAATTAAAGAATTTATTCTGTAAAACTTGGACTCAATCAAAAGGCCACACCCCAGGACCTAGAAGGCCACATGTGGCCTCTAGTCCACAGGTTCCCTACCCCTAGTTTGAGGCATGATCCTTAAGAAAGAAATAAAGAAATCTAGATGGTAAACCTCAAGAAATCCTGCTACCTTTCTGAAGAGGAAAGAGAGAGAAAGACAGAGACAAAGAAAGAGAGAGAAAGAGACAGAGACAGAGAGAGAGAGAATGTGTTCTGTTGCCCAACTGGCCAGTTCTAGTTGGGTACTCACGGGGTTTAATCTTTGTTCTTTGTTCTTGAAGAGGGCTATGACATCAGGGAGGTGATGCCATGACACACTGAATCCGTTTTATAAATTTAGATTATTTTCCCAAATAGTCTATATAGTATTGGAGTTAATTGTTCTTTAAATGTTTTATGGAATTCACTTGTAAATCCATCTGGTCCTGGAGATTTTTTCCTAGGGAGTTCACTGATGGCTTGTTCAATTTGTTTTTCTGAGATGGGGTTATTTAGGTATTTTACTTCCTCTTCTGTTAATCTGGGCAATTTATATTTAGGTAGATATTCATCCATTTCCCTAAGACTGTCAAATTTATGGGCATACAATTGGGCAAAATAACTTCTAATTATTGTTTTAATTTCCTCTTCATTGGAGGGTGAATTCACCCTTTTCATTTTTGATACTGGTAATTTGGTTTTCTTCTTTTTTTAAAATCAAAATGACCAGAAATTTATCATTTTTAATTGTTTTTTTTTCTTAAAATCACCTTTTAGTTTTATTTTTTAACTGAATAATTTTCTTAATTTCAGTTTTCTTAATCTCTCCTTTGGCTTTCAGTATTTCTAATTTGGTATTAGATTGGAGATTTTCAATTTGTTCTTTTTCTAGCTTTTTCATTTGCATGCCCAATTCATTGATCTTTTTTTTCTGTTTTATTCATGTAAGCATTCAGAGATATAAAACTTCACCTAAGTACTACTTTCACTGAATCCAATAAGTTCTGGTATATTATCTCATTATTGTTATTCTCTTGAATGAAGTTATTGATTATTTCTGTGATTTGTTGTTTGACCCACTCATTCTTTAGGATTAGATTATTTAGTTTCCAATTAGTTTTTAGTCTATCTTTCCATGGCGCTTTATTATATATAATTTTTATTGCATCACAATCTGAAAAGGAAGCATTTAATATTTCTGCCTTCTGCACTGGATTGTGAGGTTTTTATGCCCTAGTACATGATCAGTTTTTGTACCACTGAGAAAAAGTATGTATATTATACCTTTCTATCCCCATTCAATTTTCTCCAGAAGTCTACCAAATATATCTTTTATAAAATTCTATTTACCTCCTTAACTTCTTTCTTGTTTATTTTGAGGTTAGATTTATCAAGTTCAAAGAGGGAAAGGTGGAGGTCCCCCACTAGTATAGTTTTGCTGTCTATTTCTTCCTGTAACTCCCTTAACCTCTCCTCTAAGAATTTGGATGCTATACCACTTGGTGTATCTATGTTTAGTACTGATATTACTTTGTTGTCTGTGGTCCCTTTTAGCAGGATATAATTTCCTTCTTTATGCCTTTTGATTAGATCTATTTTTGCTTTTGCTTTGTCTGAGATTAGGATTGCTAGCTCTGCTTTGTTTTTTGTTTTTTTTTTTACTTCTGGTGAAGCATAATACATTTTACTCCAGGCTTTTACCTTTACCCTGTGTGTATCCCCCTGTTTCAGATGTGTTTCTTATTAACAACATATTGTTGGAGTATGGTTTTTAATCCATTCTGCTATCTGCCTCTATTTTATCAGACATTTTATGACACATTCAAAGTTATTATCACTGTCTTTGTCTTTCTCTCCATCTTTTCCACCTACCACCCCCCCGTTTATGCTTTTATTTTTCCCTTCTCTCTTTCTTCCTCAAAAGAGTTTTGCTTTTGACCACTACCTCCCTCAATCTTCCTTCACTTCTATCAGCTCCTCTCTCTTTTCTTTCCTTTTTACCTTACTTCGTCTTCCTTCACTCCTAACCACCCCTCCCTTTTCTTTCCCCTTTCTCCTTGTACTGCCTGTAGGGCAAGTTAGATTCCTATTCTTAGCTGAGTTTGTTATTCCTTCCTTGAACCAAATCTGATGAGAGTAACACTCATACAAGTAAAACTCAGCTCCCTCCCTCCTTTACTATTGTATGTTTTTGTATCTCTTCATGTGATGTAATTTACCCTTTTCTGCCTCTTCTTTGCTCCTTCTCCCATTACAGTCCCTTTGCACGCATTAATTACATTTTTTATCATCACATCAGTTAATTTATACCCACACCCTCTATCCATATATATCCCTTTTAAATGTTGTAATACAAGTATCCTCCCATGTAGTGATGTAAATAGTTTGCTCTTATTGAATAACAAGGTTTCCACCCCCAACCTCTCCCTTTTTTTCCTGTTTACCTTTTTATGTCTCTCTTGAGTCTTGTGATTGAGGATCAAATTTTCCATTGAGCTCTGGTCTTTTCATCAGGAAGTTCTGGACATCCCTTATTTCATTGCATGTCCATCTCCTTGCCTGAAAGATTATGCTGAATTTTGCTGGGTGGTTGATCCTTGGTTGTAGCTCAGGCTCCTTTGCCTTATCAAATATCCTATTCCAATCCCTCTGATCTTTTAATGTGGAAACTACAAGGGCCTGTATCAGCGGTTCTCAACCTGTGGGTTATGTTCAATTTGTAACAATGAAAATACATCCTGCATATCAGATAGATTCATACCAGTAGCAAAATGACAGTTATGAAGTAGCAATGAAAATAATTTTATGGTTGGGGGTCACCACAGCATGAGGAACTGTATTAAAGGGTCATGGCATTAGGAAGGTTGAGAACTACTGGCCTATATGATCCTGACTGTTATTATGGGATGTTAGAATTGTTTCTTTCTGGCTGCTTGCAGTATTTTCTCCTTGACTTCATAATTCTGGAATTTGGCTACAATATTCCTTGGTGTTTTCAATTCGGAATCCCTTTAAGTAAGTGATTGGTGGATTCTTTCAATGACTATTTTACCCTCTTGTTCTGGGACCTCATGGCAGTTTTCCCTGATCATTTCTTGGATGATACTGTTCAGGTTCTTCTTTTTTTATTTTTTATTTTTTTTTTACACTATGACTTTGTGGTAGACCAGTGTTTGTTGGATTATCTCTCCTGGATCTGTTTTCCAGGTCATTTGTTTTGCCAATGAGATATTTTACATTTTCTTCTCTTTTTTCATTCTTTAGATTTTGCTTGACTCATTCTTGATGGTTCATAGAGTTGTTTGTTTTCTACTTGTCCAGTTCTAATTTTTAATGAATTGTTTTCTTCAGTTAGCGTTTGTACCTCTTTTTCCATTTGACCAATTTTTCTTTTTAAGGATTTTATTTTCTCCAGTTAGATTTTGTACCTCCTTATCCATTTGGCCAGTTATACTTTTTAAGAAGTTGTTCTCTTCAGTGAATTTTTTTTTCCATTTTGTCATTCAGATTTTTAAAATAATTGGTCACTTTATCTTCTACCTCTCTAATTTGGCTTTTCAAATCCTTGAGCTCTTCCAAGAATGCTTTTTGGGCTTGTGACCTGTTCATATTCCCTTTTGAAGTTTCAGATGTGGGTATAGTATCAAAGCTGTCCTCTTCTGAATTTGTATTTTGATCTTCCCTCTCTCCATAGTAAGATTCTGTCATCTTTGCTTTTCCATTTTGTGTTTTTCCCATTGTGATTGTCTATTTCCTGGCTTTTAAAGTGGATCTCTGCTTCTGGAGCACAGGGGCCTCTGTCATAAGCTTTTCTTTTTTTTTGCTTTTTCGTAGGGGCAATTGGGGTTAAGTGACTTACATAAGGTCACATGGCTAGTAAGTGTTAAGTGTCTGAGGCTGGATTTGAACTCAGGTCCTCCTGACTCCAAGGCTGGTGCTCTATTCACTGCACCACCTAGCTGCCCCATGTCCTAAACTTTTTGTGCTGTGATCTAGTGGCCTGGTTACTGACTTTATGTGCTGTGGCCTCTGGTTTGGTTAGTTAGAAGCAATATAATGCAGCTTACCTAGTGCTGATGTGTTGATGTGTGCTGAGACCAAGGCCAGGTGATGTCTTTCTGAGTTTCCCCAGGGTTACACTGAAGATCACAGTGTGAGGTGTGGGAAAGGGGTGGTCTGACCACTGGAAGTCTACACCTCCCCTAGGACTTAGCTAAATTACATGAAAGTTCAGCCACTGGTAGATGCCTATCTGGCTGCTGATTCCCCTGGCTGTCCCAAGGCATGTCTGGGGTCGTGGTGTTGGTGCTTGCCAACTCCACCTCCCTGGGGCTCAGGATCTCCTGCTGGTCCACTGAGGTGGGGCTTGCTATGATGCCTCACTTCCTGCCCTGGTCACCTTCAGCCACAGCAAGAGAGACCCTTCCCTTCAATCTCCCTAGCCTCCTGAACTAAAAATACCCCTTCTTCTGGTTACACCATTCCAGGATTTTTCCTGGGGCAATATTCTCTGGGTTTTTCAAGGTCAGCAAGGGGAGAAGAGTGCACTTATGGTTTACTCTGCCGTCTTGGCTCCTGAAAGTTCAAGTAGGTGACTTTCAGAAATTTAGTGTGTGAGCTGATAGTCTCAGGGATAGCTGCTGTCACTGCAGCAGACCCTGTGCTTGTTTCTCACCCAGCTTGGACAGACCCTGGTTCTGCACAGAGAGGTTTGGTAATCACCACTGCCATGGTGATTCAGTTCACTTGGAGCCACTGCCACTTCCCTAGGATCCTATCTAAGAATGCTGTTTTTGAGACTGAAGTTTGTACTTTGAGCAGGTACAATCACATGTAGAAAAGGCTGTGTATTTTCTTCCATTTAAACATCACATCATCATTTAAATATGCCTTACTCCACAAAATCTCATAAATATAGACCTTTTATAAGAAATTTTGTATATGACATGCTTGTTTTTTGCCTTCTCCACGACACAGTAATGAAGTTGTTTTTAAAACACTTCTATTTACTGTGCAGTTTTTGCTGGAATCACTTAGACTGAGATGGGGAAATATTTTGATGTGTTATACTGGCAATTATGATTTTTAAAAATGAAATGTATAGTTGCATTCTTAAAATTAGAGGGCAGCCAGGTGGTCAAGTGGATAGAGCATGGGCCTGGAATCAGAAATATTCCTCTTCCTAAGTTTAAATCCAGCCTCAGATGTTTATTAGCCTGGGAAAGTCACTTAACACTTTGCCTCACTCTCTTCATCTGTAAAATGAGCTGGAGAAGGAAATGCAAACAACTCTAGCAGTTTTCATAAAAAACACTAAAAGGGGTCACAAGGAGTCGGAAACTACTGAAAAATGACTGAACAACAACAATTATTATAGTTGGCAGGGTCTGAGTATTCTTTGAAAAGAGTTTTCAATCATGTATATGTTTCAGCTTGTTAAATTCATATTTTAAAGCTATTGTTGTTTCCCAATGCTTGGGGATATCCTGCCTGTGTAATTACAGGTTTATGTAGCAAATATGCAGACATGATTATTAGCAGTAGCATGAATAATTGTACCAGTTGGCTGATTTGTGGTTAGACTGTCTAGATGCAAAATTTGGGGGATTGGGGAGCAACCCCAAACAACAAACAAATAGTACCACCACTAAAGTTTGAGAAAAAAAAGACATCACAATTCAATTTCTATAACATCTTTGTTAAAATTCAAAAAGTTGCTTTTGAGTGACAGTTTTTTCTTTTTTTCTGGCACTCCTCCTTTTTCCCTTTCTCATTAATTTTTGTTTTTTCTTACCTCTTTTTCTCTGTACTTTTGCTTTTTTGTTTTTCTTTTCTGTTTTTGTTTTATTTTTCTTTTCTATCCTTTTGATATATTGAGACTTAATTATAAGTAAATACACATTAAACATTTAAAAGAATTGGAAGTATCCTCTGATGTTTAGAAAACAGAAAACAATTTGACAAATAGTTTCTGGATAGAATGATATCAGAATGCAGAAGCTAGAGGAAACCCTAGCAATCATCTAATCCAACATTTAAGTATTCTGAGGCTCAGTTTTCATGCACATAAATAAATGTGATTTTTCCTAGATTATAAGAATAATAAAGTGACAATATAGTGACAATTAAGTGGCAATAATACAACTAGTAACAAATAGATTCTCATTCTAGTGTTCTATTATAGTTGTGTTTGGTAATATTAGTTAATTTACTCAGAAGAAAAATACATAATCTAAATAATAGCTCAAAAACAGCTCTGTTTGGTACCAGTTAGGAGATACTACTATTTAAAATTTTTATCTTAATATATCTACCATTATATTGATTTTTAATAAAATAATATTTTTCCAATTACATGTCAAAACAATTTTTAACACTTGGTTTTTTAAAAGGTTTTGATTTCTAAATTCTGTCCTCTTGTTCCTCTACCTCCTTCCTGAGACAGTAAGCAATCTGATATAGGTTTTGTGTGTGTGTGTGTGTGTGTGTGTGTGTATATGTGTGTGTGTGTATATATATATATGCATATATATATGTATATATATATATACATATGCACATATGTATATATATTATTATTAATTCCATTATTAGTCATTTGTGGAAGAAAACTCAAGCCAAAAAATAAAAAGAAGGAACAAAAGTGAAAAATAGCACACTTCGGGTTGTATTCAGAAGCCTTTATTCTTCCTCTGGAGACAGATAGCATTTTTCATTATCAGTCTTTTGTGATTGTTTTGGATAATTGTATTAATGAGATTAGCTCAGTCATTCACAGTTCATCATCATGTGATATACATTATTACTGTATACATTGTACACAATGTTCTCCTGCTTCTACTCACTTTACTCTGCAACATTTCATGTAAGTCTTTCCAGGTTTTTCTGAAATCATCTTGCTCATTTCTTATTTCTTTTTTTTCCCTATGCTTATTTTGTTGTTTTTTAAAATTATTTTATTTTTAGTTTTCAACATTCACTTCCGTAAGATTTTGAGTTTTATTCCCTGCCTCCCTCCCTTCTCTCCTTCCCAAGATGGCCTGCAATCTGATAAAGGCTCTACATATACATTCTTATTAAACCTATTTTCACATTAATCATGTTGTAAAGAAGAATTATAATGAATGGGAGGAACCATGAGAAAGAAAAAACAAAACAAAAAAAAGAGAGAGAGCAAATAGTATACTTTGATCTGTATTCAAAGTCCATAATTCTTTCTCTTGATGTGGATAGCATTTTCCATGATGAGTCTTTTGGAGTTGTCTTAGATCTTGCATTGTTGAGAAGATCCAAGTCTATCATATCACACAGTGTGGCTGTTACTGTGTACAATGTTCTCTTGGTTCTCCTCACTTCACTCAGCATCAGTTCATATAAGTCTTTTTGGGTTTTTCTGAAGTCTGTCTGCCTGTCATTTCTTATAGCCCAATAGTATTCCCATTATATTCATATACTACAATTTGTTCAGCCATTTCCCAATTGATGGGCACCTCCTTAATTCCAATTCTGGGCCACAAGAAAAAGAGCTACTATAAATATTTTTGCACATGTGGGGCCTTTTCCCATTTGTATGATCTCTTTGGGATACAGCCTTACAAGTGGTGTTTCTGGATCAAAGGGTATGCACATTTTTATAGCCCTTTGGACATAGTTCCAAATTGCTCTGCAGAATGGTTACATCAGTTCACAACTCCAACATGTTTCTTATTTCTTATAGCAAAATAATATTCCATTACAGTCATATACTATAACTTGTTCAGCCATTCCCCAATTAATGGACATCCCCTCAGTTTCCAATTCATGGACCCTACAAAAAGAGCCACTATATATATTTTTTAACAAATAGATTCTTTTTTTAAAAAAATCTCTTTGGGATATGGCCCTAGTAGTAGTATTGCTAGATCAAAGGATGTGACAGTTTTATAGCCTTTTGAACATAGTTCCAGATTGTTTTTCAGAATGGTTGAATCAGCTCTACTGACAATTGCATTAGTGTTGCATTTTTCCACATCGCATCTGACATTTATCATTTTCCTTTTCATTTCATTCCTTATCATTTTCTGCATAAGCCAATCTGATAGGTATGAGGTGAAACCTCAGAGCTGATTTAATTTACATTTCTCTAATAGTGACTTAGACCATTTTTACACATGACTATAGTGAGCTTTTGTTTGTCTGAAAACTGCCTGTTCATATCCTCACCATTATATTTTAAAAGCTTGATCAATTCAATTCAACACACATTTATTAAACATCCTTGGTAGGTACATGTATAAACGCTGTGATAGCTACTAGGGATGTACTCAAGTGCATCTCAGTTCTCATAGATTCGAGAGTTCCTTCTAATGATATCAACTTATGCCTCCCACTTCATTCACCACAAGGTGTCCAGAGACCTCCCTTGCTTTCCCTGGACCTTACAGCTCTTTAGCTGTCCATTTGTTATGCTTATTATTTTATTTGATATTTCATGACATTTGACTGCACATCTTCTCTTTTAATCATTTAGTTTTCTGTCATTCAGATTCCCAGTGATAGCTTTCACTCCTGGCCTTCTCCAGAGTTTCTCACTGGATCAACATTGCCCCTTATTTATTTACTTATTCATTCGTTCGTTTATTTGCCTATTTATTTGCTTATTTTTTAATTCTTTGTAGGCAATTGTATTTAATGTCTTGCTGTCATAATAGCAACATGGTAAGAATGTTAGATAAATAAAGCATTATTAAGTGCTTACTATGGGCCAAGAATTGTGCTATATTGTATTAAAAAGATATATGTTTCTTTTTATGGGAAGTTTGGGGGTCAGTACAGAATTGCAATTTCCCTAAAGCAATCTAACCCACTTTGTTCCTCCTATTCAACTCTGAGCCCAATCTATTATACATCGGTACTCTCAGTCCCATATTCAAATATTAATGGATAAGTTCTTAATATGGGATCCACAGAAGCCCAAAGGGTGGATAGCTAGATTTGTACAGACCTGGGAACTTGGATAGAATAAAATATATGTATGTGTGTGTGTGTGTGTGTGTGTGTGCGTGTGTGTATATGTATATATGTTTATACACACACATCTTTATGTTTATTAGTCCTTAACTGAAATTTGACATTTTGTTATTTATTCTGCATATAGCTTATTTATATATACTTGTTACTTATTGTCTTCCCCATTAGACTGTAAGCTCCTTGAGAGCATGGACTATTTTTTTTTTCACCTCCTTTTTGGTATCCCTATTGCTTATAAAAGTGCTTGAATATAAGAGGCACTTAAATGTTTATTGATAGGCTGAGTTACGAATATAGACAATAACTATTATTCTGAGAAGAGTTACATAGGCTTTACCAAACTGCCAAAAGTATCCATGACTCAAAAAAATAATAAAAACTATAGACTTTCTATCCACTTGCATGTAGAAATCTTGACAATAGCTGTTTTTTATTTATTTGATCTTTGCTCTGTGGATCAACAGACCAAATTTCTTTGAGTGATTACAGATCTTTTTAATATGCAGTGAAAAAAATATATATACTAGATAGTAGCAGAGAGTAATCTTAAGAAAATTTGTGAATTAGGAAAAAATCTTTGTATGAAATATATCTGATAAAGGTTTGATTTTCAGGATATATACAGAATTAGCACAAATTTGTAAAACCAAAAGCCATTGTAAAATGGATAAATGGTAAAAGCATATGAATATCATGGTTTGGATTAATTTTGCTTTGGACTTGAGTCAAGTATAAATGTATTCAGAGCCT
>CM053584.1:208771172-208786444 GCA_028627135.1 Pseudochirops cupreus | reverse complement strand
ATCCGCTCCTCCCGTGTCCAGATGCCCTGGGGCACAGCCGCGGCTTCAGGCCAGGCTGGTTTCGGTTCGCAGTGCTGATGTGGTTCCTCGTAGCCGAGCTGACTTTAGTGGGAAGTATCTTTGTGTGCGTTTTGGAGTTCCAGGATTGGTTTAGAGTCCTATTTTGTGGGTATTTTGGGGTGGCTATGTGAGAGCTGCGATGTGTTGCTGCTACTACGCCGCCATCTTGGCTCCACCCCCCAAAACATTTGATTTTAAAACTTTAAATTCCAGATTCTTTCCCTTCCTCACTTATCTCCCACCCTTACTGGAACGATAAGCAATTCAATATAGGTGGTACATGTGTAGTTACGCAAAACATTTCCATAGTGGATATATTGTAAAAGATTGACTATATTTCCCTCCATCCTATTCCCCCCAGACTTGTTATATTCTCTATCTTGTCCCTGTCCCTTTACAAAAGAGTGTGCTTATAACTACCCTCCACAACCTACCCTCTCTTCCATCATCCCCTTCTCATCCCCTTCCCCCCTATTCTCCTGTAGGACAAGATACAAAATTCAGAGTGTATGTCATTCCCTCCCTAAGCCAAATTCAGTAAGAGTAAGGTTGGCCCATTCCCTTTGCTTTCCTGTTCTTCTCTTCCATTGTAACAGTTATCCCTTGCCTCTTCTATATGAGATAATTTACCCCATTCTGTCTCCCTCCATCTCCTCTCCTTATATTCTTCTCTCACCTCTCAATTTCACCTTTTAAATATCATCCCTTCCTATTCAATTAATCTCTTGTCCTCTGTCTATGTATACCTGCAGACATATAAACACACACTCATATATGTATTCATATGCATATATACCCTCCCATATGGACATATATGTATGTATACACGCGTATATATGTGTGTGTGTATATATTTGTATTCCCTTCAGCTATCCTCATACTGAGTAAAGTTTCGTAAGTTACAATTATCATTTTTGCGTGTAGTTATGTAAGTAGTTCAACTTTGATAAGTTCCTTATGATTTCTTTTCCCTGTTTACCTTCTCATGCTTTCTTCTTGTATTTTAATGTCAAATTTTCTATTCAATTTTGTTTTTTTCCTCAAGAATGCTTGAAAGTCATCCACCTCATTGAATGACCATATTTCCCCCTGAACATTATACTTAGTTTTTCTGGGTAGGTGATTCTTCATTTTAATCTTTGATCTCCAGAATATCATATTTCAAGCCCTTCGATCCCGCAATGTATAAGCTGCTAGATCCTGGGTTATCCTGATTGTGTTTCCACAATACTCAAATTTTTTCTTCTTGGCTGCTTGTAATATTTTCTCCTTGGTCTGGGAACTCTGGAATTTGGCTATAATATTCCTAGGAGTTTTCTTTTTGGGATCTTTTTCAAGAGGTGATCTGTGAATTTTTTCAATTTCTCTTTTGCCCTCTGGTTCTAAAATATCAGGGCAGTTTTCCTTGAGAATTTCTTGAAGGATGCTTTCTAGGTTCTTTTTTTGATCATGGCTTTCAGGTAGTCCAATAATTTTTAAATATCTTTCCTGGATCTATTTTCCAGGTCATTGGTTTTTCTAATGAGATATTTCACATTACCTTCTATTTTTTCATTTTTTTGGATCTGTTTAATAGTATCTTGGTTTCTCATAAAGTCATTAGCTTCCATTTGCTCCAATCTAATGCTGAAGGAATTATTCTCTTCACTGAGCTTTTGAAATTTTTTTTCCACCTGGCAAATTTGACTTTTTAAGGCATTCTTCTCCTCATTGGCTTTTTGGGGCTCTTTTGCCATTTGAGTTAGTCTATTTTTTAAGGTGTTATTTTCTTCAGTCAGGTTGTTAATTTTCTTTTCATGATTTCCTTGCATCATTCTCATTTCTCTTCCCAATTTTGCCTCCACTTCTCTTACTTGATTTTCAAAATCCTTCTTGAACTCTTCCATGTCCTTTAATCAGTTTATATTTTTCTTGGAAGCTTTTGGTGCAAGAGCGGTGTTGACTGTGTTGTCTTCCTCCCATTCCAGACTTTGATCCTTTTTGTCCCCAAAAAAGGAATCTAAAGTTGGATGGCTGTGCTTGCTTTGCTTCCTTTGCTTGCTCATGTTGCCACTCAATTATTTGACTTTTGAGCTCTTTGCCACAATAGAACTCTGCTTCCAGAGGGGAGAGCTTTGTCCCAAATTGCTGGGGTTTTCACAGCTGCTAGAGCTATTAGGAGGGCGCCATCTCTACAGCCCCTGCCAGTTTTGGCTCAGTGGTCACACACCTCAAGACCACCACCCAAAACCACGATCCAGATCCAGGCAGATTAAGGCATGAGCGCTTAGCTTCTGAATGGTCGCTTGCCCCACTACAATCTGCAGGCCAGGAGCTCTGAAGTAGCCACATGGAGGTGGCTTCAGCACCTTCTCACTCCAGGGACAGAGGCCGGACCACACTCTGTCCTCCCCCAGATTTAGCAGGGTTCCACTGACCTTTTACTTTGTCTTTGGCATCTATGGGTTGATAATTCTGAAAACTACCATATCTGGTGATCCACTGTCCCAAATGCTCCAGCCATGGCTGGTCCAGACCGCCCTGGGGTTAAAGCTGTGGGCTCACTTGGGGCTGGGATGTGCTCCCAGCATGCTGCAATGGACCCTTCCTGTCCACCTGTTATGCTGCCTTCAGTGGGAGATTTCTTTCTCTCTGTCACTTTGTGGGTTCTGTAGCTCTAAAATTTGTTTAGAGTCATATTTTATAGGTATTTGGGGTGGTTATGGGGGGAGCCATGGAGTTTTACTGCTTCTGTGCTGCTTGTAACATATGTGTGTGTATATATATATGTGTGTATATTGTAATATAATATATGTAATATATATAATAATATAATATATCATATAGATAAATACTTGAATAGATGTAAAATTTGGTAAAGTCCTTTATGAAGCTTTCATTTTGGGAAGGGCATACAGCGGTTCTTAACCTGTGGGTTGCGACCCCTTTGGATTGCCTAAGACCATCGAAAAACACATTTCCAATGGTCTTAGGAACCAAGACACTGTTCCTCTATCCGTCTCCGTGCATGTCTTCCCACATGCAGATACGCCCACATATGAGTATTAAAGGGTCGCAGCATTAGGAAGGTTGAGAACCCCTGGCATAGAACATCTACAATGAAAAAAAACCCAGCTTTTGTTTTCTTTCAATTTAATTCATTTCTCCTTGGATTATTAGGATTTCTATTTTGATATTTGATTGGGGAGTTTTATTGTTTTTGATTTTCTAGTTAATATATTTTGTATATTATATATATCTAGTATATATTGTATATATACAATATATATTACATGTATATAAATTTATATATATGTGTGTGTGTGTTTATATATATGTATTTATTTGTTTGTTTGTTTGTTTGTTTTTGTTTGTTTGTTTTATTTCCAAGCTTTCTGTTTTCCTTCTAATCTTTAATGTACTGGTTTTCTTTGTATAAGAACTTGTAAATTATTTTAATATAATCAAAATTATCCTTTTTATATCTTGTAATGCTGTCTTTTGTTTTGTCACACATTCTTTCCCTTAGCCATAGATCTGTGACAGGTAAACTATTCCATGCTCCTGAACTTGTCCATGGTATCACCTTTTATGTCTGAATCATGTACTCATTTTGACTTGTCTTCATATATTGTATGAGATGTTGGTTTGTTCCTATTTTCTGCCAAACTGCTGTCTAGTTTTCTCAGAGGTTGTTGTCAAATAGTGAAGTGTTCTCCCAAAAAGTTGAATGGATGCATTTATAAACACTACGTTATTATGGCATTTGCTAATACGTGTTACATACCTAATCTATTCCACGGATCCAGCACTCCCATTTTTTCACCAGTACTGAATAAGTAAATTAACTTCGGGTTAGAATTGTCATTTTTATTGTATTTGTTTAGCCTACTCATGAACAATTGCTATTTTTCCAGTTTAGATCCGAACTTATTTGTGTGAAATTTGCTTTATAATTGTATTTATATAGTTCCTGGGTTTACCTTAGTGGGTAGACTACTAAATATTGTCTATTTTCTACAGTTATTTTAAATGGAATTTCTCCATCTACTACTGCTGGACTTTGTTGTTAACATGTAGAAATGCTGAGGATTTTTGTGGCTTTATTTTATTTATTGCAACTTTGCTAAAGTTAACAATTATTTCAATCAGTTTTTTTAGTTGATTCTTCAGGCTTCTCTAAGTATAACATCATGTCAGATTGATACATTTTTTTAAAAAGTGCTGCAAAATACCTGCTTGCAAAGTTCATCTGGTTAATCCTTTTCCTCAACATTTTTACCAGTATCACTGTGAATCGTTTCAGAGCATAAAAGAAATATTTAGATATAAATCTTAATTTCTCAAAGACTAACATTAAATGAAGTTAAGTATATAGTTCTGTACCTTGGTTGTAATACTTCTGCCTGAATATTTGGTTGGAGCAATGTAGCTGGAAGGTTTTATATACTAGAAGCTCAATATGAGTCATCAATGAGAATTGGTAGCTAAAAATGCTAATGTCATCTTAGCCTGCATCCAATGGACACTATGTGAAAAATGAAGAAAATGGTGGTTTCCTTGTACTCTTTCCTGATTAGATTGTATCTGGAGTATTGCATTCAGTTCTGGACACTGCAGTTTAAGGAGAATGTAGGTAAGATGGATTATGTCCCTGTATAATGTGGGGACCAAAAGGTGATTGCTATTTGAGGTTAGGTTGCAAGCATAGGGAATGTTAACCTGAAGAAGAGAGAATGTAGGTGTTGGACATTTTAACAGTCTTCAAGTATTTTAAGGGCTGTCATTTGGGAAGTCTTATTTTGCCTGGTCATAGACGGCAGAACTGGGAGGAATGATTGGAAGTTTCCAGGATAAGTTTCTGTTCCAGTGAGGAATACTCTAAACAATTAGATTTGAACACAAGAGAGAGAGCTGACTCCTTAAGTAATCGTTTCCCTTTTATTGGAGCCTTTAATCAGCGTGTTTATTTTGACGATTATATAAATAAAATTTAATGGTTTTTAGCAATGCATTTTATTTTCACATTGTGTAAAATTCTTTGTCTTGAGAGATTCAGAGGGAAAATTAATTGTTAGAGATAATATAAACAGAGTTCCTGATGAAGTCTATTCCTGATCTTTAAGATCAGTCTAGATGACATCTGAGATCACTTCTATCTTTATGATTGTGTGAAATAAATACACCTGAAAATAGTTTTTAGAAAGTATTTTCTTTTGAAAACTATTTCCACACAATAAGCTCTGAGTAGATGTTATTTTTACCAGTATAAATTTTTTTCCAACAAGTGAATTCAGGATACTGAAACTATTCCCACAAAGTTAATCTTGCAGCTAAAATCTTAAAGGCTTTATTTAGGTTTCTAATTTTTCTCTGACCCTTAAATACTTGACAGTTTCTCAAAAGCACTGGTTGGAGTCAGCTGATTGTGGGAACATTGGATACCAAATTTTGGTTTCTGAAAAAATTATTGCATTAGGAAAAACTTTCAAATGACAGTTTAAGTCATTATGTACTTATTGAGTTCCTACTGTGTTTAGAGTTCCTTGTCATATAAATAGATACTTGAGTAGATGTAAAATTTGGTGAAGTCCTTTATGAAACTTGCATTCTAGAAAGGGCATAGAACATCTTCATTGAAGAAAAAAACAGCTTTTTTTTTCTTTCAATTTCATTCATTTCTCCTTGGATTATCAAGATTTCTATTTTGATATTTGGGGAGTTTTAATTGTTTTTGATTTTCAAGTTTTTAAAAATTATATGTCTAATTCTTTGATTTTTTTTCCCTCTCCTTTTATTGATCAAAGTGATTAGAGATAAAAAATTTTCCCCAAAATATTGTTTGGTCTGCATCCCACAAGTTTTGATATATTGTCTCATTATTGCCATTCTCTTTAATGAAAAAATTGATTATTGCTATAATTTGTTCTTTTATCCAGTTCTTTAATATTGTTACTTTCCAATTTAAAGTTTTTGCTTGAAAGGTCTTTTATTGAATATACTTTTTATTGTGATTGATAAATATTCATTAATCTTTTTGTTTTTCTGCATTTGTTTTTGAGGGTTGTATACCCTAATACATAGACAGTTTTTGTAAAGGTGCCATTCACAGCTGAGAAATAGGTATACTCCTTTATATTTCCCTTCTCTGGTCTTCAGAGATCTATCATGTTAACTTTTCTAAAATTCTGTTCAGGTCCTTAATTTTTTTGGGGTGGAAGGAGTTAGATATGTTTGAAAGGGATACATTGAAGTCACCCACTATTATGGTTTTACTGTCTATTACTCTCTGTAACTCATTTCACTTTTTCATTATCAATTTGTAGATAGGCCTTTTTATTTATGTTTAATATTGCTGTTAATTCATTGTCTATGGTACCTTTCAGCAAAATGTAGCTTCCTTGTTTCTTTTAATTAAATCCATTTTTGCTTTTGCTTTGTGTGAGATTATGATTGCTACTCTTGTCTTTTTTACTTCAACTTAGTCATAATTAGTTCTGCTCCAGCCTCTTATTGAACTTTGTGTATTTTTCAGTTTCAAGAATGTTTCTTGTAAACAACATATTGTTGGATTCAGGTTTCTACTCCATTATGCTATCCTCTTCTGTTTTATGTGTTATCCCATTCACACTTACAGTTTTGCTTTCTAATTTTGTGTTTCCCTGCATTCTAATCTCTTATATTTTTTCTTCTCTTTCCCCATGTTCCCTCTGTAAAAACTTATTTTTTTGAGCTCTCTTAATCAACCCTCTCTTTTATCCCCCTTCACTTCTTTAAGTCCTTTCCTTATATTTTCTTTTTCGGTAAAATGTATTTCTTTATCCAACTGTGCATGTGTGTGTGTATAATTCTTTCCTACTTTGACTAGTTCAGATGAGAGTTAGGTTCAAGTATCAACATCTTCCTTTGTCTTTCCTCCATTGCCTCTTTGTTGTGTAGGCCTTTACTTAAACACTGGATTTATTTGAAAATTTCCCTATATTCTCTTCTCTTTTTCTTCTCTTTTGGTTTGTTCTGCTTTCCCATCCTTTCTATTCTTTTGAGATTGAACATAACATTATCTGAATAACTTTCAGGCCTGACTTTCAGTGTCCATTTAGACACTGACCCTGATGATAGTAGTCATCAATTCATCTTTATTGTAATCATCATCTTCTCTTCTTCCTTGTCTTTTGATTTTGTTTCGTTATTTCTTGATGTCTCATGTATTCATTAGCTTCTCTTTGGTTGGTAATTATTTTCACAGAGGTATTTTCTTGGGTAAGGTTTTGATGCTCTCGTTTCAAACTATTGAATCTCTCTTCATCTTTCTTCTTTCGCTCTTTGACCTCTCTTCCCATTTTTTCCTTTATCATTCTCTTTGGTTTAAGATAACTTTAGCTCTTTTTAACTCTTGCTTTAGCTCTTCCAGTAATTCTTGTTGGACTTATGTACAAGTTATATTTTTTTCTGAGGTTTGCTTTATAGATGTTTTTGAGTCATTTTCGTTTAGGTTTCTACCTTGTGCTTCCCTGTCACCATTGTTTGCTCATTCTTTTGGTCTTGAATTCTTGATTTTGAAATTTATATTATTATAGGGCTTTGCACTCTTGGGAAGGGTATCTGTTATGAATTACTGTCCTCTACCTCCTTCTGCTGCTTTTGTAGCTCACACTGTTGGCCTGTAAGCTTTGAATGTTCTCAGAGTGATGTGATCTAGTTCTGCTTACTGACTTCCTGGTCTGA
Organism: Pseudochirops cupreus; assembly: GCA_028627135.1. NCBI lineage: Eukaryota > Metazoa > Chordata > Mammalia > Diprotodontia > Pseudocheiridae > Pseudochirops > Pseudochirops cupreus. Next base: position 208,778,680 of record CM053584.1, on the reverse strand, counting down.
ACTCTGTATGTTCATGACCCAGATTTGGGTCTGTCAACTTGGCCATGTCTGGGAATGTCAGCTGACTGCTGCTGCTGTTGGACTCTGCCACTGTAAGCCTGTTAGGAAGCCCTGCAGGTTCACAGCAACTGAATTGTAACCTCCCATTTGGCCTGGGACCACTACCCCAGATATTCTATTTCAGGTCCTCCTTTTTCTCCCTTTCATTCTCCTTCTGTGCACACAGGGTATCATACCTTTCTTTACCTGTGGGTATTCTGCCCAAGGGAATATAAATTTTGATCATTGAAACCTCGAGACGTATCTTGGGGTTTACAGACTAGATTTCTTTCTTAAGGAATATTCCTTAAACCCTAATCACTCTGACTTTCATTGATTGAACAACAGTAGATTCCAGCCCAAGCCTCACTTTGTCATTGTTCAAACCCCAGTGGATCAAAGTGAGGATAAATAGTCGTTGTTTCTGTTTTGGCTGGAAACCCTCAGGGTCTTCCCCTCCCAGACTGATTTTTTTTGGAAGGTTCTTTTATACCTTATTTTTTTAAAATTAACTTTTGTTTATTTTTAGTTTATATAATTGATTTCCCCAAGATTTTGAGTTACAAATTTTCTTCCTGTCTTTCCCCTACTCACCCCTCAAAACAGTGATCCCACTGTATACCCCCTTCCCCAATCTGCTTTCTCCTATATCCTCCTGCATCACCCCTCTGACTTTCTGGTAGAGCAAGATGGATCTCCCTATCCCAGTGCCTGTATATCTTATTTCCCAGTTGCATGTAAATAATAATAATTATTATTATTATATATACATACACATACATATCTATCTATATCTATATATCTATCTATATGTATGTATATATATTCTTTCCCTTCCTCCCTTGTCACCCACCCCTACTGGAGAAAGACAAGTAATTCAATACAGGCCCTACATGTGTAACTACCCAGAACATCTCCACAATGGACATATTGCGTATTTCCTTCCTTTCTATCCCGCCCTCCCCTTGTTCTATTCTCTACTTTTCCCTGTCCCTTTACAGAAGTATGTCTTCTAACAACCCTCCACCCCTCCTGCCCTCCCCTCTATCCTCCCACCTCTCATCCCGTTCCCCCCTACTCTTCTGTAGGCCAAGATACCCAATTTAGAGTGTATGTCATTCTTTCCCTAAGCCAAATTCAATGAGAGTAAGGTTAACCCATTCCCTTTTGCCTTCCTGTTCTTCTCCTCCATTGTAACAGTTATCCCTTGCCTCTTCTATATGAAATGATTGACCCCATTCTGTCTCTCCCTGTTTCCTCTCATTCTATTCCCCTCCCACCTCTTTATTTCACCTTTTAAAAATATCATTCCTTCCTAGTCAATTGATCTTGTGCCCTCTGTCTGTGTACACATATAAACACACACTTCCATATGTATTCATATGCATGTAGACATATGTGTATGTATACATATATATACATTTATATTCCCTTCACCTATCCTCATACTGAGAAAAGTTTCATAAGTTACAGTTCTCATTTTTCCATGTTGGCATGTAAATAGTCCAACTTTGATAAGTTCCTTATGGTTTCTTTTCCATGTTTACCTTCTCATGCTTCTTGTATTTGAATGTCAAATTTTCTATTCAGTTCTGTTTTTTTCCTCAAGAATGCTTGAAAGCCCTCTACCTCATTGAATGACTATATTTTCCCCTGAAATATTATACTCAGTTTTTCTGGGTAGGTGATTCTTCGTTTTAATCTTTGATCTCCAGAATATCATATTACAGGCCTAACAATCCCTTAATGTAGAAGCTGCTAGATCCTGGGTTATCCTGATAGTGTTTCCACAGTATTCAAATTGTTTCTTCTTGGAAGCCTGTAATATTTGCTCCTTGATCTGGGAACTCCAGAACCTGGCTATAACATTCCTAGGAATTTTCTTTTTGGGATCTTTTTCAAGAGGTGATCGGTGAATTCTTTCAAGTTCTATTTTGCCCTCTGGTTCTAAAATATCTGGGAAGTTTTCCTTGAGAATTTCTTGAAGGATGCTTTCTAGGTTCTTTTTTCGATCATGGCTTTCAGGCAGTCCAGTAATTTTTAAATTGTCTCTCCTGGATCTATTTTCCAGGTCAGTGGTTTTTTCAAGGAGATATTTCTCATTGCCTTCTATTTTTTCATTTTTTTGGATCTTTTTAATAGTATCCTGATTTCTCATAAAGTCATTTGCTTCCATTTGCTCCACTCTAATTCTGAAGGAATTATTCTCTTCAGCAAGCTTTTAAGATTCTGTTTCAATCTGGCAAATTTGACTTTTTAAGGCATTCTTCTCCTTATTGGATTTTTGGGCCTCTTGCCATTTGAGTCAATCTATTTTTTAAGGTGTTATTTTCTTTGATCAGGTTGTTGGCTCTCTTATCATGATTTTCTTGCATCATTCTCATTTCTCTCCCCACTTTTTCCTCTACTTCTCTTATTTGGTTTTCAAAATCCTTCCTGAGCTCCTCTATAGCTTGTAATCAGTCTATATTTTTCTTGGAAGCTTTTGGTGCGGGAGTTCTGACTATGTTGTCTTCCTCCCGTTCCATGCTTTGGTCCTTTTTGTCCCCCAAAAAAGGAATCTGAAGTTGGATTGCTGAGCTTTCTTTGCTTCCTTTGCCTGCTCATGTTGCCAGTCAGTTACTTGACTTTTGGGCTCAGTAGAACTCTGCTTTCAGAGGGGAGAGCTCTGTCCTGAATCACTGGGGGTTTTGCAGCTGCCAGAGCTATTAGGAGGATGCCTTCTGTGCTGCCCCCACTAGCTTTGGCTCCCTGGTCATGTACCTCAGGACCACCACCCAAGACCACAATCCTGATCCAGGCAGCTCAAGGCAAGAGCACTTAGCCTCTGAATTATTGCTTGGCCCCCCTGCAATCTGCAGGCCGGGAGCTCTGAAGCAGCCACTCAGAGGCGGCTGCAGTGCCGCTGCTTCAGACTTCCTCTAGCTCTGGAGGCAGTTGGCCAGACCCTCTCCCCCAAATTTAGCTGAGTTCTACTGACCTTTTCCCTTTGTCCTTGGCTCTTATGGGTTGGTAATTCTGGAAACCACCACAGCTGACAGTGATCCACTCTCCTGAATACTCCAGCCATGGCTTCTCCTGGACAGCCTGGTGCTAAAACTGCATGGGGCTGAGCTCTGCTCCCAGCACACTGCCATTAGCCCTTTCCGTCCATCTTCTGGGCTGCCTTTAGCCGGAGCCTTGTTTCTCTGTCATTTTATGAGTCCTGGCGCTCTGAAATAAAATCACATTTTATAGGTATTTGAGGGATTATGGTGGGAGCCATGGAGTTCTCCTGCTTCTATGCTGCCATCTTGACTCCGCCCCCTCTCCCTGATTGATTTTTGTTTTTTGTTTTTGGCTAAGCTGTTCTTTGCCTCATTTCTTACCTAGCCTTAATATCTGGGGACACCTCCAGCTATCCTGATCTGTATCTTGCAACTGGATCCAGATGGCTCCAGAAGAGAAAATGAGACTGGTGACTTTGCACAGCCTTCCTTTTCTTAAGTCCATTTCACTTGCAACTTGTGGCATCACCTTCTTGATGTCATGGTTCTCTTCAAGAACAAAGGAAAAACAACAACAACAACCACCACATTGTACTCAAGACTGCTACTGAGTACCTGTCCTGCTCTTTGTATCAAAGCCACACAATTGTTCTACTTTGTATACTTGTTCCTTGCTCAGCATACAGCTTAGGACCTTTCCTCTCCATCCTGTATTTTTGACCCAGAACTGAGTGTGGGTGACAGAGCTACCAAATTGTTCCTGTTCTTGCTCCGTCTTAGATAAAGAATTTCCTGGGATCACTTTCTGTACCATCACTTCTTGCCCTAATGCTCTCTTTTAGCTCTTACTCAGTTTCTGCATGCTAGAATGCTCTGTGTAGAGTACTTCTTGTCAGACCTCTTGCCCCATATCTGCTCTATCTCCCTCAGCTGGAAAAAATGACTCTCTGTGATTTTTGCTTGACTTTTCTGATCTTCATTTAGTTCGGTGTGGTTTCCAGATCTTTGTTGAGGAGATTTAGTGGGGAGCCAGGCTGTACTACTTTCTTTTGATCTGCCATCTTGACTGCATCCTTCCCAGTGGTCATCCATCTTGACCTCTCTGTAGCCTTTGACACTGTTAATTGCCTTCTCCCTCTTTATGCCTTCTTCTGACTAGGTTTTTGTGACACTGATCCCTTCTGGCTCTCTATTCTGTCTGACTACTCCTTCTTGGTCTTCTTTGTTAGATATTTAACTCAGACATACCCAATCTGTCCTAGTCCCCCTACTTCTCTCTCTACACCAGGGATTAGCAAAATTTAACTCATGGGCCAACTTTTTGTATGATCTCCAAGCTATGAATTCTTTCTTTTTTCTTTCAATTATCCTGTCTATGTGGATAACTCCCAAATCTTCCCTAACACTAATCTTTCTGCTGACCTCTAAACTCATACGTACAAATGCCTGTTAAATGTCTCAAACTAGATGTCCACTAGGTATCTTAGAATCAGCACGCACAAATAAGTTCATTGTCTTTCATCCCAGTTCTTACCTCCTTCCAGATTTCAGTATTTTTGTCTAGGGCTTCATCATCTTCCCTGTCATTCAAGGTTATGCCTTGGGTCTTCGATGGCATTCGTCAGCTCTTCCCTGTCTCTCAACTCTCTTCCCCTCTGCCTATATCCAGTCTCTTTCTAAATCTTACCGATGTCTGTCTTTGTAACTTATAAAGTTTATCTCTTGAACGTGACCTTTCTTCTCCCGTGATAATCATTTAACATTTTTTAATGCCAGGCAGTCCGCTGAGTGTCTGGAATACAAAAAGAGGTAAAAGATAGTCCTTGCCCACAAGGAGTTTACGTTCTAATGGGAAGGACAACTGGTAAACAAATGTACAAAACAGACTGTAAGCTGGGCAGCTAGGAGGTTCAGTGAGTACAGGATTGGGCCTGTGGTCAGGACGGCCTGTCTGCCTGAGTCTGAGTCTGAGCTCAGACACTTAGCAGCTGGGTGACTGTTGGCAAGAAACTCAACCCTTTTTGTCTCAATTCCTCATCTGCAAAATGAACTGGATAAGGCGATGGAAAATCACTGCAGTATTTTATTAAGAATACCCCAAATGGAGTCTCCAAGAGTTGAACGTGACTGAAACAACTGAAGAACAACCAAAGCTAAATATGGGATAAATGAAGTAATTAACCGAAGGAAGACACTAGAATTAAGAGGGGTTAGGGAAGGCATCCTGTAGAAAGTGGGATTTTAATTGATATTTAAAAGGAAGCCAGGCAGGTCAGTAGTCTCAGAAGAGGAAGAAGAGTGCTCCAGGCATAGGGGATAACAGGGGAGAATGCTTCGAGCCCAGAGATGGTGTGTCTTATTTGTGGAACAGTCAGGAAGCCAGTGTCCCTAGAGTAAAAGAGTACAAATTAGTGAGCAAGGTATAAGAAGAATGGAAAGGTAGGAGGTGACTAGGTTATGAAGGGCTTTGAATGCAGAACAGAGCATTTTGTATTTGATGCTGTAGGTTATAGGAAACTGTTATGATTGGATGCATGCTTTAGGAAAGTCATTTTAGTGTCTTATTGGAGAATGAATTGGAGTTTGAAGTACTTGAGGCAGGCAGACCCACCAGCAGGATATTGTAGCAATCAGGGTATGAGGTGAAGGTGATGTGGGCTTGCACTACAGTGGTAGCAATATCAGAGAAGGGAAGGGAGTATACCCCAGAGATGTTGCAAAGATGAAATTGACAGGTATTAGCAGTAGATTGGATATGGGGGTGTATGAGACATTGTGAGAAATCCAGGATGGTTCCTAGGTCGTGAGCTTGAGGGATTGGGAGGGTGCCGTTGGTCTCTCCAGTAATAGGGAAGGTAAGGGCAGAAGAATGTGGAGGATGGGAAATATTTCTACCTTTCTAGAGCAGACCTTCGTTACCTTCTGCTTAGACTACTGTAGTAGCCAAGTAGTTGGTCTCCATTCCTGAAGTCTTTATCCAGTTCATCCATCCTCAACTCAGCTGTCAGAATTAATCTTCCTAAATCTCAGATCTCACCTTGTTATCCACACCTCTTGCTCCCTTTCACCTCTAGAGTCTAATATAAAATCCTCTGTTTAGCCTTCAAAGCCTTTCACAATCTTCTTTTGCCCTCTATGTTTCTAGTCTTTTTATACACACCTCCCCAACCCCTGATCTCTTACCAAGAACTATTACCATGTTCTAATAGCTATGACATTGGCTTTCTTGCTTTTTCTTGAAAGTGATACTCTGTCGCTCAAATCTAAGCATTTTCATTGGTTGTTCCTCATACACAGATTTTTCTTCTTCATCTGTGCCTCTTGGTTTATGTAATGGCAAGCAAAGCTCTTTGTTTCAGTTCAAGTATCTCTGAGCCTTGCCCCTTATTATATCGTCTTTGTTAAGAAACAGAACATGTGAAGCTCACAGTGGGAGGGACTTCCCAAAAAGGTGTGTAAGAGATTAAGACAATGTTGGTGGGAGGTGGGAGATCTTTGTACTTTGTATTCTGAATGATATCTTTTGTTTAAAACTATGTGGCCACTTTAGTGATAGGTTGTTATGTTATATCATTGTGAATGCTGTACTTTGGTTTCTGTGAGTGTTTTACTTTATTGCTGAATAAAGAGTTCACTATACTATGTGATCAGAACTTAAAGCTATTCACAGAAGCAGTCCTCTGGAAAGCTGCTTGTGCTTGGCTTTACAGCTTCCTTCAAGTTCCAGCTATATTTCTATCTTCTACACTAAGTGTTTCATAATTCTCTTAATTCTAGTTCCTTCCTTCAGTGGATTGTTTCTCATTTATTCTATTTACAGCTTGTTTGTACATTTTTTTTTTTACATGTTGTCACCCACCATCAGACTTTGAGGTCCTTGAGAGCAGAGACTGTCTTTTTGCCTCTTTTTGCATCTCCAGAGCTTAGCACTTTGCTTAGTATACAATAAGGGCTTCACAAATGCTTATGACTCATTGATTTTTCTTTTTTCCTTCTGTCAGCCAAGTAGCTTGGTTATTTTCTGAATATAGTGTTATAAGATTTCAATCCCCTAGTTTCTTAAACCAGAGAACAAGTGTGAAGGGATTAATTGACTTGTCCAGTTCCACTGCTAAGGAAGTGACATTGGATACCATTAGAGGTCTTCTTATTCTACATCCATTGCTTATTGTAATGGACCATACAGTAAAGGCTTGGTTTACCAGGAATGGAACTAACAAAAATCACTGATTTAATTTTGGAGACTCATACAATAATACATATAGCATATCTTGTAAATATTGAACTCCATGAGAGGCAGCATGATCTTAAAGAGCTGACCTTGGAGTCAGTAAGCACTGATTCTACTGTTTTTTTTTTAAATTTTATTATAGTTTGCATCATTCATTTCCACAAGATTTTGAGTTACATATTTTCTCCCCGTCTTTCCCCCGCCCACCACCCCAAAACAGCCATCCCACTGTGTCCCCCCTCCCCCAGTCT
>CM053584.1:208724809-208770672 GCA_028627135.1 Pseudochirops cupreus | reverse complement strand
ACCGTGATTTTTTTTTAAATCTCTGTGGGGCTCTGCTTCCAGAAGGGAAAGCTCTGTCCCAAATTGCTGGGGTCCTCCCGGCTGCCATAGCTCTCAGGAAGATGCTGGGAGTCCTCCTAAACACCTCCGGCAGACTGGATAATAAAGTCTCCAAGACGGAGGGCCAAGACGGTGATCCGGATCCAGGCCGCTCAACGCGAGAGCACTGGCCTGAAAACAATCGCAAAGTCCCCTGGCCTCTCTGCAGGCCGTGGGCGGGAAGCTACAAAGCAGAGGCGGGTGCAAAACCTCTGCCTTTTGCTTTTCCGTTCTGGAGGCCTTTCACAGGACTGCTTATCTCCCCCTTTCACAAATCCCACTCGCAGCTGCTGCTTATCCGCTCACCTGAGAGGCTCCTCCACTCCTCCCATCCAGTCGCCCCGGAGGCATAGCCGCGGCTTCAGGGCAGGCTGGTTTCGGTTCGCAGTGCTGATAGTTCCTTGTAGCTGAGCTGACTTTAGTGGGAAGTATCTTTGTGTGCATTTTGGAGTTCTAGGATTGGTTTATAGTCCTGTTTTATGGGTATTTTGGGGTGGCTATGTGAGAGCTGCGATATGTTGCTGCTGCTACTCCGCCATCTTGGCTCCGCCCCCCTGATTCCACTGTTGCATTTGAAGTATCCTATCTCTGTGATCTTTGGGAAGTCACTTTATCTCTTAGTCTTCTATGAAACTCTCTCAGAGTACAACTTACAGATGAATCATGCAGTAAGTTATAGATGATTGCTGATCTGTATTGATGGAGGGGGTTTCTGTAGGGATTTTTGTACATGGATGAAATTAAGGCATGGACCTTCTCTCTGGTGCCCCCACCCCCTTGAAAGTCGCCCCTCTATATAAACCTCAGGTTTTTATGTGGGGATAAGGTTATAATTTGTTTTTTCTTCAAATCAGTTTTTCAAATCATTGATTTTTTTTTACTTGATTATGAAAATGACAGTCTTTTTGTTAGTCCTTAAGCTCTATTATTAATGATTCATGTGTCTGTGAAAAATTCTTGAAGCAGATCTCACAAATTTTAATTTAAGGAAAACAGACATTCACCGTGTACTTCTCTACTTATTGTAATGTATCATGAGAAAACTGTTTCTTTAAATTTTTTGAGAGTTTTACCACTTGATGATACCATTAATTTTCAAGCCACTATCTGCCATTCTTCTTAAGCTATTGCTTTTCTTTTAAAGCTTTCTGTAAAATTTAGGCTTCAGGAAAGTTAACATTAAATATAAATATTCCTGCCTTGCCTTGCCAAGTAATACTATTTCTGATCTGTTTTTAAAATGCTGATTGTATGGTAAATATAGTTGTTTTTGCCAAGACCACCAGATTTCTTTTCAGTGTTGTCCGAAGAGGGTCCCTAATTATAGCCAATCTAGTTGGTATCCATTATTATCCTTTAGATACCTTCTACTTTCCCTCAAATGTGATCATCTGCTATTGTATCATGTTACATGCATTTTTTTCATTGACTTTTTTGTGATTTTCTGAAGTCTAAATGAGCAGTACTGAAAGTTGATTTATAAAAACTTAATTACATTGCTTTAATCATCTTTGTTTTAGAAGGAAATATCCAGACTTCTTTTACTTTTGTGTAATTAACTTTTTTGTTTTTTTTACTTTTATCTGAAAGAATTTTAAAAAAAACCTGCTTCTGTATTTGCATAAGCATATTGGTTGGTAAAAACTGGATAACTGGACTTTTGCAGAAGTTGTATATTTCTCAGTTTGTGTATATAACTGTGTATATTAAATAATAAGCAGTACCAAATTGAAATTAATATTTTAATCTCCCAGTAGTCCCAACTCTTTTATGAAATCAGTAATGAGTAATGATTCCTTTTTAAATGGATACCAGAGAAATAAAATAACTTGATTTTTGGAGAAACATTTTTTGAGATTCTTTAACTCAGAGCAGCTTTAGTTTCCCAAATTCCATTTTTGTTGACCAGTCATCTATCATGTAGACTGTTTGCCTTCAGTTATTTTGAATGGGGGAAAATAGCCAAGTTACTTCATTTATAGATGTGGTTTATTACACATTTAGTTTGAATAGATACATTTTTGTGAGGAAATTAAAAGAATTCATAGCCACCTTTCCTCCCAGAATAAGTGTGGACAGGTGTTCCAAATAGATTTTTCTCACATCCCCTCCTCTCATGCCCATCCTGTCCTATTGGATCACCATCTTGCCTATGGCATCTCTGTTTTAAATAAATACTTAATATTTAATACTTAATACTTAATGCTTAAATAAATACTTAATAAAAAATAGCCGTATGGGGAAAATTAATTCCCATTCACAGTTTTAATTTTATACCTTAAATGAATTGAATGTTAGTCTTGCTTTTCTAGATAAAAAGTTGATCTCACATCTGTTGTGTAGATGGTATGGGAATTTACATGATCCAACATGGTCCACTTTAATGTACTCCTTATTTAATTGAGTAAATACATTTCTAGAAAGTTGAGTTTAAGATTAGTTTTTATTAAACTATTTATCAATTGAAAGTGAGGTCTCAGGGGCAGAGCCAAGATGGTAGAGTAAAAGCAGGGACTTGTTTGAGCTTACTCCCAAACTCCTCCAAATACCTGTAAAAAATGACCAAACAAATTCTACAGCTGCAGACCCCACAAAATGACAGAGTGAAACACATTTCCAATGTGTTTGGAAGGCCAATAAGAAGTATATATGGCACCAGGCTAGGAGCAGAGCACAGTCTGGCATATGTCGGGCACAGATGGGGCCAAAGCAGGCCTCAGGGGACTGAATTGCTGGCAGCTGTGATGATTTCCAGACTTCTCAACGCATAAATACCAGGAACAGCATGGAAGGTCAGTGGGGGAATTCTGTGGGACCTGGGTGAAAAAGGACGGCCAGTCTGGTCCCAACCTCAGGGTGGCAGAGGTGGCAGTGGTGGTAGCTTCCAGAGCTCTGGACCCACAGACAGCGGGGGATTCAGTGGCTGATACAAAACCCCAGAAGCCTGGGACAGTATACCCACCCCCACTCCCACCCTTCCACCACCCCCACAGGAAGCAGAGTCCTGCCTTGACAGGGAATTAGAAAGTCAAGTACTTGCCTGGGAAGATGAATAAACAGCATAAAAAAGTCAGACTATAGAATCTTACTTTGGTGACAAAGAAGATGAAAACATACAACCAGAAGAAGAAGACTAAGTCAAAGCCCTACATTGAAAACCTTCAAGAAAATATGAATTGGTTGCAGGTGATGGAAGAGCTCTGAAAAGATTTTGAAAATCAAGCACGAGAAGTAGAGGAAAAATTGAGAAGACTAATGAGAGTAATGCAAGAAAATCATGAAAAGCAAGTCAATGGCCTGCTAAAGGAGATCCAAAAAATACTGAAGAAAATAGCACTTTAAAAAATAGACTAGAACAAATGGCAAAAGAAGTCCAAAAGGCCAACAGGGAGAATACCTTAAAAATCAGAATTGGCCAAATGGGAAAGGAGGTGCAAAAGCTCACTGAGGAAAATAATTCCTTCAAAATTAGAATGGAGCAAATAGAAGTAATGACTTTATGAGAAATCAAGAAATTACGAAACAGAACCAAAAGAATGAAAAAAAAATAGATGGCAATGTGAAATATCTCATTGAAAAAACCACTGACCTGGAATATAGATCCAGGAGAGATAATTTTAAAATTATTGAACTGCCTGAAAGCCATGATCAAAAAAAGAGCCTAAACATCATCTTTCAAGAAATTCTCAAGAAAAGCTGCCCTGATATTCTAGAACCAGAGAGTAAAATACAAATTGTAAAAATCCACTGATTGCTTCTTGATAGAGAACCCAAAAGGAAAATTAGAAATATTGTAGCCAAATTCCAGAGTTCCCAGGTGAAAGGGAAAATATTGCAAGCAGCCAGAAAGAAACCATTTTAGTCTTGTGGAAACACAGTTAGAATAACACAAGACCTAGCAACTTCTACATTAAGGGATCGAAGGTCTTGGAATATGATAGAGGTCAGAGGAGCTAGGATTAAAACAAAGCATCACCTACCCAGCAAAACTGAGTATAAACCTTCAGGGGAAAAAATGGACATTCAACAAAATAGAGGACTTTCAAGCATTCTTGATGAAAAGAGCAGAGCTGAATAGAAAATTTTACTTTAAAATACAAGACTTAAAAGAAGCATGAAAAGGTAAACAGGAAAGAGAAATCATAAGGGACTTAATAAAGTTGAACTGTTTACATTCGTATTTGGAAAGATATTTATAACTCATCAGACCTTTCTCACTATTAGGATAGTTGGAGGAAATAAATAGATAGGTAGATGGCACAGGGTGAGTTGAATATGAAAGGATGATATCTAAAAAATAAAATTAAGGGGTGAGAGAGGAATATATTGGAAGAAGGAGAAAGGGAGAGAGTATTAGGTAAATTATCTCACATAAAAGAGGCAAGAAAAAGGCTTTGCAATGGAAGGAAAGAGGGGGGAAGTAAAAGTGAATGGGTGAACCTTACTCTCATCACATTTGGCTTAAGGAGGGAATAATATATACACTCAATTGGGTATTTTACCGACAGGAAAGTAAAGGGGGTAAAGTAAATGATGGAGGGGCCCAATGATAGAAGGGAGGACAGATTGGGGGAGGGGTTGTCAGAAGCAAACATTTCTGAAAAGGGACAGGGTCAAAGAACAAAATAGAATAAGTGGGGGGCAGGATAGGATGGAGGGAAATATAGTTAAACTTTCACAACATGACTGTTATGAAGTGTTTTTCATAAACTACACATGTATAATCTATATTGAATTACTTGCTTTCTCAATGAGGGTGGGTGGGAAGTGAAGAAGGGAGGGAATTTCTAACTAAAAGTTTTAAAAAACATGTAAAAAATTGTCTTTACATGCAACTGGGAAATAAGATATACAGGCAGTGGGGTAGAGAAATCTATCTTGCCCTGTAAGAAAATAAGGTGAAAGGGAATAAGTGAGGGGGTGTGATAGAAGGGAAAGCAGACTGTGGGAAGGGGTAATCAGAATGCATGCCATCTTGGGGTGGTGGATGGTAGGGGAGAGATGGAGAGAACATTTGGAACTCTAAATCTTGTGGAAATGAATGTTGAAAACTAAAAAAAATTAATTAAAAGGAAACAAATCTAATTATATTTAGTGGCAAAAACTCAAAAAGCTAATTATCTGGAAGAGAAGAAAGTCTTTGAAGGGCTATAAGGCCCTTCCCCAAACTTCCTCTCCCCCCCCCCCCCCACTTAATAAGGTTATTTTACAGTGTTCCCCTTCCCCAGTTTTTTCTAAATAAGTATAAATGAATACTTAGGGGAAAAAAAGTAATTCAGGTTTTTCCTACACTTTCCTTTAGCTTAAAAATAAAACAAAGGAACAGAAATAAAAACTCACATTTGCTAGAGCTTTAAGTTTTGTGAGACACTTTACTTACCTTAAGTGCATTTTTATTATTTATTTTCTCGGGTACGTAATGTGTTTGAAAATATAATTCTCAGAGCTCTCTGTTTTGTTTATGAATTGAAAATGAATTAAAATACATGGAGTAAATAAGCTTCTTCATGTAACTTTTACTTATAGATCAAGTCTGTTTTTTTTCTTCTTTGTATTTCCCATTAAAATTTTAAACGAAGTGCTTAATAAATATTTTTGAAAGAAAACAAATGAATAATATGTTGAGACCTTATAGGACCTTTTTATGTATACACATTTATTTTGTTTTGTTATATGTTATTAAAAAGATTGCACTTTACAAATAAAAATGATGATTTTTTTTTTTATCTGTTTGTACAAATGTAACTTCTCCTGACATCTAGTCTGACATTCCCAGGGGACTTTTGGACATTTTCTGCTGGGTAGTTTTAGACTAGATAATTTTAAATGATGTATCTTAAACTTAGCAGTGTTCAAGACTGAGCATGTTATCTCTTCCCTAAAACCCTCTTCCTAACTTCCCTATTATTCTTAAAGGCACCATCATTCTCCCAGGTGTCATCCTCAAATTCTCACTCTCACTCACTTCCCATTTCCCTTATGTTGATTCTATCCTAGCAGCATCTCTATCTTTTCTCCCCTGCTACTGCTGCCAAAATCATTCTGATGCAGATCCATATCACTTCGTGCTAGACTATTGAAATACTCTCCCAAAATGTTGGTGGGTGCCTCAAGTTTCTCCTTACTCCGGTTAATTATCCATTTTGCTACCAAAGTGATCTTCTTAAGGAACGTAACTGACCATAAGTTACCACCTTATTCAGTCCACTCCAGTGGCTCCCTAATACCTCTAGGATCAAATATGATAATCTCATTTTGGCTTTTAAAGCCATTCACAACCTGGATCTGCTTCCCCTTTACACTCTTTTTGTACATCACTCCTCTGTATACTCTGCTACTTGACAGTTCATGGACACTCTGGCTCACCTTGCTGTTCTTCTTACATGAAACTCTATCTCCCCTCTAGGAATATTTTTACTAGTTGTCCAGCATCCTCATCTCTACCTTCCCTGGTTTCTTTCAAGACCCAACTAAAATCCCACCTGCTGCAAGAAGTCCTTCCTAAACCTTCTTAATTCTAGTGCCTTCCCTTTGAGGTTTCCCCAAGTTTATCTTGTATGTATCTTGTTTGTACATACTTATTTATATCTGTTTTGTAGTCACACACACTTTCCTCAATTAGAGTGTGAATTTCTTGAGGGCTGGGACTCTTGGTCTTTCTTTGTCTCCTCTGTGCAGTATCTGGTAAATATTAGGTGCTTAATAAATGTTTTTTTTAGTGGTTATTGACTAAAAATTGTCTGACTAAAAACTGACCAAAAAATGATCCTATTTTGTTGTAGTTATTTGATCAATTTCAGATTTCCTTAGTGTGTATTTCAATGATTTTTGTATATGTTCCTTTAAACTTCCACAGAGTATCAATTCACTGAAGGCCTTTTTTTTATTCTTTTAATGTTTCTGAAATACTCATATAATATTCCAAGCCTTCTCTCTATCTTATTTAACCATGACTGAATTACCTGCTTTTCCTGTAATATTAATCCTGACTAATAATGCATTTTATGATACATGTCTATTATAGGTAGTCTCCTTTATCTTTTCATTATTTTTTATATTTTTTATAATTTTAGTTTTCTTGACATCATTGTGTTTTGTTATTCATACCACATGGCATCATTTTCAGATATTGGTGTCAAAATGAAGAATTTTATGGTAGCCAACACTGTAGGGTAATTTAAAGTATTGAGGAGTTTATCACATGCAATCCTTTTTGAGCTCATCCTACTAACTCAGTTTTATTCCTAGATTTTTGTGTATCTTCAGTGCTTGTCCAAGATTATACATAAATGGGCTAGATAGGTCTCTTGTCAGCTGTAATACAACCAATCCTTTTTTCATCCACTTTGGTTTTCCATTTTGAGTGATTAGAAAAATTCTTACTTAATTATTGAAAACTACTGTGGAACCTTTATAGTGTTGTAGGGTTGGAAGTAATTAATAAAAAAACTTTTGGAGAAACTCATGAATAGGGAAAATTTTTACTTGTATATTGTATAGTACATACCTATAATATTCTGTCAAAATGAAAGACACCTTTGAAAAGCTGATATCTATCCGCATAAGACCTTTTTTATTTTACTGCTTAATGGGTTGTTGAAAAAGTTGTATACACGTCTCCCAGAGTCTTTTATGATTTTGATCCTGATACATGAGTTGGTAGCAGTTTACTCTACCATGCCAAATGCTTTCTTAAAATTAGCACACTATAAAGTAGTTTGTGGTAGATAGTAATTGATTTGGAAAGCATTTATTGAGTGCTTACTACATGCAGTGTAACTTCACTAAAGTCCTTCAGTCCTTTTTTATGACTTTGAAGGGATCATGGGTTCACAAAAGCTATGCCATAGAAAATTAGCTCTGGGAGAGTCTGCCAACCTATAAAGTCGTCTGGTCCTACCCAGTCAAACAGATAAAATGGAGCAGTACTCCAGATGTTGCCTAAGCAAGGCAGAATATAATGGTGCTTGTACCTTCTTTGTTTTGGATCTTATGCCTTTCATAATGTACACTTTGAACTCATTAGATTTTTTTGGCTGTCGTAGTCATACAAATGACTCATACTGAGCTTCTTTTCTGTTAACAACTCTTGGTCTTTTTCTGACAACCAAAATCTAGTCACTTGGGAAGTTTTGGTCTATCTACAGTAGGACAAATTTGGTAATTGCATTAATCTAACCAGAGTGCCCATGGTTTTTAATAGAGAAATAATAAAAATCCAGTTAATATCTGTTCTTAATATCCCAGTAGGATTTTCTTGGGGATGTTAACCAAAAATCACAATTCCATAAGACATGGGTAGTAACTTGATTTATTACAAGGGAGAGGCACATGCATATGGGAACTTATGCCAAGGAGCCCACCCTACAGACAATGCTGTGGATATTTATGGGGTACTATAAGAAGGGGAGGTCTCATGAAGGAATGGAGAACAATCCCCTCCCAAAAGGGAGTGGTATGGGAAGAGGAAGGGAGCAGTAAGGATGGGTGAGTTAGAGGAAACAGGAGGGATTGGCAGCATTGAACCATGGAGTGAGGATGTTCTGCTTATCTGAAACGGTCCCATTTACACAGTTTATCGGTCTGGGCAGACTGACTGGAGCCAGGATTGTAGCTGACTTGGCTTCAAAGGCACTGAAAGTTTAATAGAGTTCAATTGCAAAAGATCACTTATATTAGTTTAGGGGCTTCATCTCTAGAAAATAGGGCAACTCAAGAAAACAAGTTCAGAAATACAAGAGGACAAAAATATTATTGAGAAGCTATAGATGATATGGAAAAGAGAGGGACAAGTAGAAGGTATTTATTAAATTGAGTTAAAGAATGAGCGAATAAATACCAGTCTCTTCTGCATTATTAGTAAATCTGTATATCAAAACTAGGACCTAAGTGGACCTTTCCAAGTACAATACTACAGTTTTTATAGCTTGAAAACTTCTTACTGCAATAGCTTTCTGGTGGGTCTACCTGCTCCAAGTCTCTGCCCACTCCAATTCATCCTCCATTCAGTCACTAAATTGATTTTCCTCAGATCTGACTATGTCACTCCCCCTAATCAATAAACTCCAGTGGTTCTTCATAGCCTCCAAGATTAAACACAAAATAATCTCCTTGATGTGATCATTTTTACATCTTAGTTCTACAGAAATACTAATAAGGTAAATGGAACTGGAGTACTTAAAGTAATTATCTGACTTTTCAGTAGCATCACTATTATAATGTAAACTTGTTGAGTCTCAGCCTTAGACAGTTTAAGTGAAACCGTGGGCAAATCACTTAAATTTTTTTTATTAGCCTCAGTTTCTTCTGAATCTTTTGAAGTTCTTGACAAATGAAAAGTAAATGGGCTAATAATGAAGTGATCTTTTCATCCAGGCAGGAAATAATTTAGGATTTTGTTCTGTTGCTGAGACTTTAGTTCTCCACTTTTTTTTTTCACCCTTGGTGACTGCAGTTAACATGTATATAAACTGAGTACAAATGCGTTTATCTGAAGACTTGATGTACTGAAGAAGTCCATCTAAAATATAGTAGACAGCTTTTAAGAGTGAATCTTTTGTGTTTTGGCCTTTATTTACTCTTAAACATTAAAATGCAAATGACCTTTTATATGGGGTTTTCACTGCCTAAGATAATAGTGTAACTGCAAATCATATTTAGAAATGATTGCTTGGTTTCTGGCTATGTTTCAGCATTGCACTAAGTACTAGGAATAAAAGACAGTAGAAAATAGCCATTGCCATTAAGGAGCTTACATTCTAATGGTAGAGACAAGATGTAGACAAATAGGTATGTAGAAGATACAAGCTAGGTACAAGGATAATCTTAGAAGAAAAAATGCTTAAAACTTGGGGAGTCTGGGAGTAAGGGTGGCAGAAATAGCCTATAGAAGGTTGTATTTTAGTTCAGACTTGAAGGAAACCAGGGGTTCTAAGAGGTCAAAGAGTAAGAAGGCTGAAAATGTAGAAAGGTGGTAAATTCTGAAGAGTTTTTTGTCATATATTTCATCTTGGAGCTGCTGAAGTTCAGTGAGTGGTGGAGGGAAGTATGACATGGTTAGACCTATGTTAGGAAAAATCATTTTGTGACAGTTGTTTGGAGGTTTGATTGGATAGCTAGCATTTATGTAATGTGTTAGGGTTTATAAAGTGCTTTACATGTATAAAGTATATCAAAAGTCTTAGTGTTCTTTTATAACTTAGCTTTTAAACTCCTCAGATACTTTGTTATTTTATTTGAGCTTCACAGCAGTTTTATAATATAGGTGCTGTTATTCCCGTTTTGCCAATAAGGAAACTGAGACCAAAAAAAAAAAAGGTTAAATTACTTACCCCAGGTCATAAAGATAGTAAATGTCTGAGGTAGGATATGAGCTCAGGTTTTTCAGACTCTAAGTCCAATACTCAATCAACCACATCTAGCTACGTCCCAGCTGGAGTGGAAAGAGACTTGAGATAGACTAACCTTTGAGAAGGCTTGTGTGTGTGTGTGTGTGTCTGTCTGTGTGTGTGTGTGTGTGTGTGTGTGTGTCTGTGTGTGTCTGTGTCTGTGTCTGTGTGTCTGTGTGTGTGTGTGTAGGTGGGGGTAATGCATATCAGAGATATTGTGTAGGTAGAAGTAACAAGAAGGTTTTTTTTTTAAAGGTATGTATATTGCCATCTGAAATAACAGTGTTATCAGAAAGTATGGTGTATATCTAAGTAAGATTTTATATTGGGATCCTTGTTTTTTGTTGAATAGACTATTGGTTTTTAGAGACAAAGGTTTCTGTTCATTCATATTCTGCTCTTCATGACACCATTTGGGGTGTTCTTGGCAAAGATACTGGGGGTAGTTTGCCATTTCCTTCTTCAACTCATTTTACAGACAAGGAAACAGGCAGAAAGAGTTAAGCGACTTGCCTACTGTCCCACAGCTTGTAAGTATCTGAAGCCAGATTTAAACTCATATCTTCTTGGCACCAGGTCCAGCACGCTATCCACATCATCCATAATAACAGTTATTGTATGATGAAGAACTGTGAATGTCTTAGCTATTCTCAGCAATACAGTAATCCAAGACAATCTTAAAGGACTAATGATGAAGCATACTATCTGCCTCCAGAGAAAGAACTGAAATTGATTGAATACAGACTGAAGCATGCTATTTTTCACTTTCTTTCTTTCATTCTTTTTCCTTTATTTGAGTCTTTTTATACAGAATGGCTAATATGGAAATGTTTTAGATGGCTGTACAGATATAACCTGTATCTGATTGCTTACCATCTCAGGGAGGGGGAGGGAAGAGAGGAAGGGAGGGATAGAATTGGAAACTCAAAAATTTGTTAAAAATGTTAAAAATGCCTTGGTATATAATTGGGGGAAACTAAAATTTGTAACACAAGAAGGAAATAAAAAAGAAACCAAGGCTAATAAAAAAATTTAAGTGATTTGCCCGTGGTTACACTTAAACTAAGGCTGAGACTCAGCAAGTTTAAGTTTTCCTTTCCTGTCCTGTCCTTTTTTCTTTTCTTTTCTGACAGTTGAGGTTAACTGACTTGCTCAGAGTCACCCAACTAGTAAGTGTCTGGGGTCACATTTGAACTCGGGTCCTCCTGACTCCAGGATCGGTGCTCTGTCCTCTGTACCACGTAGCATCCACTTGGCATTTTTTTTCAAGAAGGTTAGCATTGAAAGAGGGAGATAGATGAAACTGCAGGATGGAGTAGAATGGTTAATGGAAGGCATTTTAGGATTGATGAAACCTCACTATGTTTATAGGCAGAGAGGAAAGAGATAAGAAGGTTAAAGATACATGAGAGGGGTGGAATGAGGTGTCAAAGAATGGAAGACTTGAATTAAGGGCACAAATAAAGTGATTATTCTTAATGAGAAGATACCTCTCCTTCTTCCAGTGAAGAGAAGGATCATAGAATTTAGAGCTCAGTGGATTATTACAAAAAATCTAGGCCAGCTCCTTTACCTTTGCAATTGTTAGGATTGAGGCTTCGAGATTTAAAAAAAAAATTAAACTATATATATTTTTGTGAAATATTTTCCCATTACTTGTAAAATTTTTAATGTTAATTTTTAAAAATTTTGAGTTCCAAATTCTCTACCTCCTACCCCCTTCTTGAGGAGGCAAGCAATTTGATATCGATTGGACATGCGAAGTCATGCAAAGCATATGTCCATATTAGCCATGTTGCAGAAGAAAACAGACTAAAAAAAAGAAAAATAAAGTTTAAAAAAGTGTGCTTCAGTCTACATTCAGAATTCATCAGTTTTCTTTCTGAAGGAGTATAGCGTTTTTCATCATGAGTCCTTTGTAATTGTCTTGGATCATTGTATTACTGAGAATAGCTAAGTCATTCACAGTTGATCATCATACAATATTGCATTACTGTGTACAATGTTCTCCTGATTCTGCTTACTTCACTTTGCATTTGTTTATGTAAGTTTTTACAGGTTTTTCTGAAATTATTTTGCTGATTTTCCCCTAAGAATTGATTTGGCTGCATCCCATAAGGTTTTTGGTATATTGTCTCTTTATTGTCATTCTCTTTGATGAAATTATTGATTGTTTCTGTGGTTGGTCATTTGACTCACTTGTTATTTAGGATTAGGTTATTTAGTTTCCAATTAATTTTTAATCTATCTTTCCATAGCCCTTTATTGCATGTTATTTTTATTGCGTTGTGATCTGAAAAGGATGTATTTGATATTTCTACCTTTCTGCATTAGATTGTGAGATTTTTATGCATACATGGTTGTTCTTTTGTGTAGGTATCGTATACCACTGAGAAAAGGGTATATTCCTTTCTATTCCCATTCAGTTTTCTCCAGAGGTCTGTCATATCTAACTTTTCTAAAATTCCATCCACCTCCTTAACTTCTTTCTTGTTTATTTTGTGGTTAGATTTATCTGGTTCTGAGAGTAGGATGTAGAGTTCCCCTTCTAGTATAGTTTTGCTGTCTTTTTCTTTCTTAATTTAATCTTCCTTCCTTCTTTCCTATTTCTTCACTTAACTTCTCCTCTAAGAATTTACATGCTATATCACTTGGTGCATATATGTTTAATATTGATATTACTTCGTTTTGTACTATACCTTTTAGGAAGATATAGTTTCTTTCCTTATCTCTTTTAATTGCTTTTGCTTTGTCTGAGATCAGGATTGCTACCTCTGCTTTTCTTTTACTTAAGTTGAGGCATAATAGATTCTGCTCCAGCTTTTTGCCTTTAGTCTGTGTATATCTCTCTGCTTCAGATGTGTTTCTTGTAAATATATTCTAGGATTCTGTTTTTTAGCCCATTCTGCTCTTCTACTTCCATTTTATGGATAAGTTCATCCCATTCACATTCAGTTATGATTGCTAACTGTGTATTTCCCTCCATCCTATTTTTCACCCTCTTTATACTTTTCTCTCTCACCTTGTCCCTCCTCACCAGTGTTTTTCTTCTGACTACCACCTCCCTCAATCTTCCCTCCCTTCTGTCACCCCCTCTTCCCTTTTCTCTTTCCTTTCCCCTCCTCCTTCTGCCTTCTCTTTTGTCCTCTCTCCAGCCCTTTACCTTTCCCCCCCTCTCCCTCCTACTTCCCTATAGGATAAGATAAATTTCTGTATCCAACTGAGTATGCATGTCGCTCCCTTCTTCTCTTCTACTGTGATAGGTCCTGTGAGCCTCCTCATTTGATATAA
The DNA here is from genome assembly GCA_028627135.1 of Pseudochirops cupreus. NCBI lineage: Eukaryota > Metazoa > Chordata > Mammalia > Diprotodontia > Pseudocheiridae > Pseudochirops > Pseudochirops cupreus. The sequence goes on along the minus strand of CM053584.1, from coordinate 208,756,915 downwards.
TTTGTCCTATTCTGCCTCTCCCTTTCCTTTTCTCCCAGTATAATCCTTTTTCACTCTTCCCTTATTTTTTTTTAATATTATCATATCAAAGTCAATTTATACTCATACTCTTTGTCTATGTATATACCTTCTAACTGCTATAATAGAGATATAGTTTGTAAGAGTTACAAGAGTCATCTTCCCATGTAGGGATGTAAACAGTTTAACTTTATTGAATAGCATGTTTATTTGTTTTTTTCTTTTCTGTATATTTTTTAATGCTTCTCTTGAATCTTATATTTGAAGATCAATTTTCTGTTCAGCTCTGGCTTTTTCATCAGGAATGTTTGAGAGTCACTTATTTCATTAAATGTCCATCTGTTCCCCTGAAAGATTAGCTCAGTTTTGCTGGCTAGTTGATTCTTGGTTGTAATCCAAACTCTTTTTGCCTTCCAGAATATCATATTCCAAGCCCTCTAATCCCTTATCATAGAAGCCACTAAATCCTGTGTAATCCTAATTGTGGTTCTTGTTATTTGAATTGTTTTTCTTTTTTTTTTTTCTGGCTGCTTGCGGTATTTTCTTCTTAACCTGATAGTTCTGGAAGTTGGCTACAGTATTCCTTAAAGTTTTCATTTTGGGAGGTGATTGGTGGATTCTTTCAATGACTATTTTACTCTCTGATTCTAGGATATCAAGGGAGTTTACATTAATAATTTCTTGAAAGATGCTATCTAGGCTCTTTTTTTTGATCACAGCTTTCAGGTAGTCCAATAAATAATTCTTAAATTATCTCTCCTGGATCTGTTTTCTAGGACAGTTGTGTTTCCAATGAGGTATTTTATATTTTCTTCTACTTTTTCGTTCTTTGATTTTGTTTTTTACTAATTCTTAATGTCTTATAGAGTCATTAGTTTCCACTTGCCCAATTCTAATTTTTAGGGAAGTATTTCCTTCAGTTAACTTTTGTACTTCCTTTTCCATTTGGCCAATTCTACTTTTTAAGGAGTTGTTTTCTTCCATCAAAATTTGTACTTCCTTTTCCAAGCTGTTCACTTTTTTCATAATTCTTTTGTATAACTCTCATTTCTTTTCTCAGCTTTTCTTCTACTTCTCTTACTTGATTTTTAAAATCCCTTTTGAGCTCTTCCAAGAGGACTTTTTGGGCTTGAGACAAATTCATATTTCCCTTTGAGAGCTTTGCATGTAGGCATTTTGATGTTATTGTCCTATTCTGAATTTGTGTTTTTGATCTTCCCTGTGTCCGTAGTATCTTTCTATGGTTAGGTTTCTTTTTTGTATTTTGCTCATTTTTTAAAAGTTGAGCTGTGCTCCTGGAATACAGGGGCTACTATTCCAAGCTTCTTGTACTGGGGCTAGGGGTTTGACCACTGACTTTCTGCACTGTTACCTCTGAGACTGGTGACTTGCCCACTGCACCAGGGTGACCTGGTCTAGTTGTACCTGTTGTGCCCTGAATTCTGGGGCTGGCAGTTGACTGCTGTGCTAGGGCTGGAGTCCCTTGCCTGCTGTGCCATTGGTCTGCTGAACTAGGATCACAGGGCTTTGGTTGCTGATATGTGCTGTGGCTAAGAGCCTCCCCCTGGCTTGCCCATGCACTGCCTGCTTTGAACTGTACTTCCCTTTTACCCAAGTGAAACAGAGCTTTCTTATAATCCTTCTAAGTTTTCTTGGTCTGAAAAGTTGTTTCACTCTGTCTTTTTGTTGCTTCTTTTGCTCTAGAATTTTTTTTAGAGGCTTGATTTGACATTGGTTCCCAGTGACTCCAGCCTGGGAGACCCTGAAACACTGATTTAGGGCTCTATCAGATGTCTGGTTCTTTTCCCCTTGACCAAAGGCCCAGAAGAATTAGATCTGAAACTTGCAAGAAAATCTTAAGTACAAAAAACCCAAAGTCGTTATTTAGTACTCTATGTCCTTTCCTCTCACCCTAACATAATCACACTAACAATCATTTCCTAACATAATATACACTTAATTATAGGAGTGTCTATTGGAATTCATCTTTTGTTAAAATCTTTCTCAGTTAAGACAGGTGTGGTTGTAGATATGACTCCTTTGTTTTCCTGACTGAAAACAGTACTAGTTCATGCCTACCTAGAGAATTAATATGAAATATTTATTTCATCTATGGATTCTTTAGGTTGGTGCTTAATTTTATGCATTTAGAATTTCTGGTCAGTATTCTTTATTTCTTGCATTATGATGTTTAGGATTTTTTACTTTTTCTGTTCTTCTGGAGAGGGAAGCTCTTAACCTTAAATTGTCTCTACACTTACTGTCTTTGAGATAAATGTACTTATCTTGTGTAGAGATAAATGTATTTATCTTGCTTTTTGCTCTTCCAGATTATTCTTCATTTTAACATATTCCCAAGGAGTTTTTGTTTCAGTTTTTTTTTTTTGGTGGAGAGGGACTCAACATCTGGATTTATGTTTTTCTATTCCGCTAATTATTTCTTCTGTGCTGCCTTTTATCACCTTTTTTATCAACTTTTAATTTCTTTGAACTTTTGGGGAACATTTTTCTCTCTTTGTTTGCCATCCACAGGGTTTTCTCTTTCATTAGTTGGTTGTTCAGTTTTCTTTTTCTTTCCACATTTATTTTAAAATGTTGATAGTGATTTAGCTATCTTGGTGGCCATCTTCTCTTCTGTTTTAATATTTTTCCTGCAGAATCGTCTATTTGTGCTCTAGATTTTTAACTGAGCTTTCTTACTCTTAAGATTGTTACCAGTGGTAGTCTTTGTTTATTATATTCTCCTATTAATCACTTTCTGACTATGTCTCCTTTGATTCTGGCTCCGGGGAGGCCGAATCTCAAAGCCATCAGCCTTGTTTCACTTTGGGGAATTAACTTTTCACCCATTTCAGTCCCTGTGCCTAATGTTTTCTGAGGATGGCAGGGCTAGTTCCAGATAGATGTCATTACCTTTTCCTTCAGGTCCAGTGCAGCCTCACATTCTGGTGCTGTGTCCCTGTTTGCTCTGTTATTTACATTTCTGGCTGAGTGCCACCATTCAAGGTGCAATACTCTCTTACCTTCCTATACTTGCTTCTCCCTTCTTTATGAGTAGTAGGGCAGATTTGAGACTTGTTGTCACTGAATGGTAGAATTGGGGCACAGGCAAAGCGTGTGTAGTAGCAGAGACTTTCAGCAGCTGACCAATTGCTCAGTGTATCCGGTTAGGTAGATCTGGTTGTATCCACTGCTAGAACACGGAAACTGTCAGAAGGAGTAGCTATTGAACATGTTAGGTGTTTGCATTCTCTGCTGTTAATTCATAAGACTGACTCGTAGGGTCCTTGGTGTTTTTGCCAATTAAGAAAGCTGTAATTTTGTTCTACTTCTGATGTATAATTCCTCTTCTGGGGAGATTTTGAGAGTTAGTGAGGAGTGATGAGAATTTCTACTCCTCCATCTTGTTCACATGCCGGAATGTAAACTTAATGTGGTGAGTTGGATTATAGAATATCCCAGCAAAGTAATATATTTTGGAGTTTTGCTTATTGATATCAATGGCAATGCTTTTTTGGTTACTTTGTTTTTTTATAAACTTTTAGTAGAATACATATAAAACATGGAAGTATTTTTCTGAAATTGACAGCCTGGCAATTGCTTAGTATGTTTATTTTTCTGTGTAAATGATTGAAATAACTGGAATATAATTTCTTACTTGCTCATGGGATTTTGAACTTCTTGAGGACTAGGGATATTGTAATTTTTTTCATCTTTCCATCCTCAGTGTTTTAGCACATATTTCATAAATAGTATATAGTTGAATGTTTGTTGAGATGAATTGAAGTGCTGCTTAGATATACAGATTAGCATTGCTTTCATATTTGCCTCAGTAGTTTTGTTACATTTTTAAAGTGGTAGTTTTTCATTTTTTGAAAGTATTTGTCACGTATAGTATATTCTTTTTGTTTTGAGGACATATATTTTATAAATGAGCCATTTTAACATTCCAGTGTAAGCAGGTCAGTAGATGTTGTCTTGTTACTAACAGCATTCAGTTGAGGCTCTTTTGACAAAACTGTGGTATATTTGAATGAAACCCATCGAAAAAAATGCATCTTTAAATTAAAAAAATTACAACCTAGTTTAAATATCTTTAAATTGGAATATTTGTTTTTTTGAAGAAAAAAAGGGAGAAAAAAGAACATTAGAAACAGTTGTCATCATTGTACATTTGATACAGTTTTGTTATGGTAGAAGAAAAGAGCCAGAAAAGAATTACGGGTATAGCTATAGTTTTTTCTCAATTGCATGGGAAAAGAAACAGTTAACATTGTGTGAATTGGCTAGAATGTGAAAATGTAGTTTTATAAAAAATATTCACTAAAATATTTTCAATAGATCTTATTTTTCCTAGTATTTATTGTAATCTTTGTTATTTAGATATATCTTAACATCTTGAAATTGAATTTATATACACTGTTTTGTATATTTTTTTCATAAATTTTTGTTAGGTGCTTCATTTTTGCCAAGTGATACTTTGTATCCAGTGATTATGCTTTTACAAATCAGTTTTTCCACCTAATTTGTAAATGGCATTAAAGGAATAATATTAGTGGTTCTTTTAATATGGCTCAAGTAGCATGAACAGATGTCTAGTGCTTACTTATTTTTTATGCTAAAAAGTAATGACCTTGGATGAATTAATCATCAAATAAAGAGATTTTGTAGCAGATTTTTTTCATCTTGAGAATGTTGACTTTTTATACTATGCTCTCAATATGTTCCTTTTCTAAATGCTATCAGTCAAGGCATTTTCCTGTTCTGTAAAATTTATACATTTCCTTAATTTTTAGACTGTTCTCTGATTTTTTTTTCCCTGCCGCACAAACCGTGTGTGGTCAGAACTTTAATTTTTTTTTTTAACAGATTGTTGTAGGAAGCGTATTTCTTGTTTCTGAACTGTTCTAATGTTTGGGTGGTCATTCAGTTGCTGAATATTGTAGCTCTGCTTGCTCATTTATACATGGCTTTATTGTTTAAATCTCTTCCTGTAGTTAATTGCTTTCATTCTATTGACATTTTATTAAAATCAGTTTTTATAAGCTCAGAAGTCTTTGGGTGTTATTAAGATGACATTTACAGTTTACTATGTGGCAACCAATATTTAAATAACAAATTATGTAAATTCAGATTTTAGGACTTAATAATTTTAATACCATTTAAAGTCATTTTATTGGTATATTCTTATAGCTTTTTATGAAATACTTTATGATGAAAACATTGCAACTAAGTATCAAAACAAATATTTTTAATCTTGATTTCACAATAATTAGCAGTGAGATCTCAGACTTCTAGACTAATCATTTAATTATTAATTATTTAATTTGTTAATTATTTAGCCTTAAAATAGTATTTATTATATCAGCATCCATTTTATTTGACTGGAATACAAACTTATTTTTTAACTGATTTTTTTTTCAACTATAAAATAGCATTTTTTTTTATCCTGCTTCAGTGTTCTCCCCAATAAGGGTGGTGGTGTGGAGTTTGGAGGAGTTAAACAAAATCGTTGTAACAAGTAATCAGCATCAAGCAAAACAAATTCCCACATTGGCTGCATCAAAAAAAAAAAAGTGTATTTCAGCCACCACTTAAGTCAGGATATAGATAGCATTTCTTTTTCATTGTTTCTCTAGAATAATGATCATTGTGTTGGTCACAGCTCTTCAGTCTTTCAAAATTGTTCCATTTTTACAGTGGCAATGTTATAGTATAACGTTTTCTGCTGCTTCTGCTCATTTCTCCGAAACTTTCCCTGATTTTTCTGAAACCATTTCTTTCTTCATTTCATATGGCAAAATAGTATTCCATTATGTTTTATGCACCATAATTTATTTAGCCGTTCCCCAATTGATGTCCCTTCCCTTTAGTTTCCTGTTCTTTGCTGCCACACAGAATTAAGTTATTTTATAAATATTTTGTGATATTTTCCTCTTTTAAAAAAAGTCTCTTTGGGATATAGACCTAATAGTAGTATTCAAGGTCAGAGGATATGTGTAGTTTAGTAACTATTTGTACAAAGTTCCAAATTGCTTTCCATAATGGACATACCTATTCACATAGCTCCAGCTACATCAATGTGTTTCTTTTCCCACAACTTCTCTAACACTTGCTCTTGTTTTTTGTCAATTGTGTCATTCTGATGAGTCTATAAGGTAGAGTCCAAGAGTTGCTTTAATTTGTATTTCTCTATTCATGTTTTGGCGCATATTTCATGTGACTGTAGTTGTCTTAAATTTCTTCCTATGAGAACTGTCTGTTCATATATTTTGACTATTTATAAATTAAAGTATCACCACTTATTTGTAAGTGACATTGTTACACTAACAGAGGTTGATATATTTGTCCAATTTTAAGCTATTTTGCCTTTTAACTTAGAGGATAAGTTCAGTGTTGAAGATAAAATGCTTTAATGAAAACCAAATTAACAAGTCCAGAAAAATCACAATATGGACATAAGTAGAAACCAATAACAATTTTTTTAATGTTTGTATGAAATTGCCCAATATGAAAGCAGTAATGTCAAATAGCTGGAAGAAATCTTTACCTTTCCTTGTTGAGATCGTAAGACCATAAGATTTAGAGCTGGAATGGTCTTCAGCAGATCTAGTTCAGCCCCTTCATTGTACACATGAAAGAACTGAGGTCCAAATATATTAAATGGCTTGCTAAAGGTGTTGAAGGTAGTAACTGTAATATTTTAATTTGAAAGTTAACTGTCAGGATTAAATATAATATAAAAATGAATGACTTTCTGGGAACACTTCCATGAATGATAGTCATCAATGAGTATTTGAATTGTTTAAGATCATAGTCCAAACATAATGAAGTTTAATTTCTATGCAATTTGTCATAGCAAAAAAAAAAAATGAAACATTTGTTCTAATCACTTGTGATGAATGATGTTTTTAGGTGATCCAGAGCTAGAATTTAATCTTAATTTGTATAAATCTGGACATTTAACTCTTCTAGAACTGGGAAAGAATTTGTTTTCATTGCTTTACTTCCCCAGTCAAGTGATAACATAACTAATGAATTAGTGAATACATGTAAGTTATTGTTTTAGGTATTATGGAGAATAGTATACTATCTCTGTTCTCAAAGGACTTACCGTTTAGCTGAGAAAATAAGAAATGTACCCAAGAAAAGTATCTAACTTAACATACATTGAAAGGCAGATATGTAATTTGATACAGAAAATTGCTAGAAGAATGACATAACTCTAGATTGAGGAGGAGGAGGAGAAGGAGGAGGATGAAGAAGAATGCATGAAGGAATAGTAGTGGTTTTTGTTGTGGGAAGATTCATATGTAGGAATTTCTTTATATCCATTTGGATAGAGATCATGTATTCTGCGTATGAATTACTAGGTAGTTGCCTGAAATACATAGAGTTTAAGTGATTTGCTCAGGGTAAATCACACAGCTAACAAAAACAACAGTATATCTCCTTATGGTAACAAAAGTAGAAACATCTTACCAGTTTTTGGCAGGAGCTGCATACATTTTTTTGTCAGCAATGAAATCATCTCTAAAGTCATACAACAGTATCTTGCCAACCAGTACAAAGCAATCGTTAAAAAAATAAACCAAAAAACCAAACAACTCTATATTCCTGAGACTAGATTAGGTGAAATCAAACTTGAAATTGAGGAGTTACCAAAATATAAAGAGGGAAAAGTTGAAAACCGTGAAGATATTAGAAATCTTTATACTTCAGAAATTATATCTCAAAATGCAATGATTGAGGAAAAAAAGCACTGATATTTCAAATGATTTTAATAGGCAGTAAACTCACTTAGATTCAAGTTCCAAAGAATTATTTTTTGTTTCATAGCATGAATGCAATTAGCATACCAATTACACTAAAATAGTTTGGCTTTAAAAAATTTCCTATATTCTATAACCAGAACAAATGGATACATTCTCTAGCAATATTTGAAAGGAAATGTAAAACCATTTCAAGATCTGCATATAGCAGTATATGGTTCTACTGCATAGTGCAGTTTACATTGTTGCAATAAGAAGCATGGAAAGATCAATGCAGAGCTGCCAAGGAATGAATCTAAGGACAGAAATCAAAAGTACCAGAGAAGGATAAACTTAAAAGCTCTAGTAAAGATCTGCGCAAAGCCATCAGATGATTAATAGCTACAGAAGCTGGTATATAAGTGGGAAACTTGAATACCATATTGCCAGGGGTGTGCTGATAAACATTTAACAACTGGGTGCTCTCCCAAAACAAACAGCAGGACACATTTAAAGTTTAATCTGAATTATTAGCGTTTTTCCTCATCACTTTCTTAAATCTAGACAATTAACAAAATGAATCAAGCTTTGAGTTTTAGTGTTTGGCAGTTTCGCAGATGTAAATGCTTACATTGGAAATTTAACAATAGGCTCTTCGAGCTGGTTTTGGCACACACTGCTGTATTGCCCAATTAAAGCCATCAGAAAAGAAACTAAAGCAAAGATATGTGGAAAATAAAAGCTCTTCAGAAATTCTAGATTCATCAATTAGCCATTTACTTTTCAAATAAAAGTCAATATATTAAGGTTATATAAGGAGTCAATGAAGAACAGAGTAGAAAATAAGGAGTTCAGCATCAATGAAAGACCTTAATACAGAGACCTGAAAAGAAATCAGACGTGAGAGAGAACAGTGAAAGAAGAATGTGAAAAATTTCTTATCTTTGTGTTTGTATGATGTGCTATACAATGAAAGCAGAAATTGGATCAAATGCGAACTAGAAAGCTTATGAATTGTTAATGAGAGACAGAACAATTACATTAAAAGACGTTAGGATCTTAGATTTATAGCTGAATGTGACATCTTGTCCATTCATAACTCTTGGGCTATACAGCATCAGATGGCAAGCCAGATTTGACCTGTGGGCCATAGCTTATCGACTCTTTGTTTAGACAATATCATTTAGTTTTAGACTTTTTAATTTTTCCAACTTAAAAAAATAAGAACAGGGAACATAAAAATATTGTGAACTTAGTGGTATCTGAAGAAATATCACCCCAGTAGTTGGCATATGCAGGATGGCATCTCCTCAACCACGTTCTTCTCCTAGACTGCAGTGGATGCAGCTCAGAACTCTGAACCCAAGAACTCTGAGAATAGTAGTACCTCCAAAACCACCAGATTTGATTTCTAGTCTGGTTCTTGTAGCTGTCATCCAGGGAAGCAACCTCTATGGAAGATGTTACTTGGTCACTGATTCTCTAGGTGATAGAGGTACTCACCCCCTCAGCTACCACAGCCACTAAAGACATGGAAAAGAAAGTTCTTTCCACCAGAGTCCTTGGGAACTGTCAAATGGTTCAAAATGAGAAAAAAAGAGGATTTATAAGTGAAAATGACATGAAGCAATCAGGTAATGAACATTTATTAAGTAACTGCCATGTACCAGTTACTGTGTGAGGCTCTGCTAGTACAAAGAATGAAACAATGCCATTTTGTAAGGAGATTACATTCTAAGGGAGGAGGCAATACAATAAATATGTACATATATTATATACATGTATATGTACAGTATGTATGTGTATACAGTATGTAAGCACATACATAATCTACACAGCAAAAATATAAATATAAAGTATAATTTGGGAGAAAGGGAAATAGCAGTGGCAAGGATCAGGATAGGGATCATGCAGAAGATGGTAACTGACTTGCATCTTGAGGGAAGAGGGAAACTTTGTGAAGTGGAAGAAAATGGAAAACAACTTTACAGAAATTATATTTAGACTTGCAACTTACATCAAATACCATAATAAGCTGAAAATGGATACACGGTCTGAATATAAAAGGTCACAACATAAAATAATTAGGAGGTAAAACCCAGTTAAGTTCCATTTAGAGTTGTAATGAGTAGAAATGTTCTTAAACTGAAGAAAATCATTGAACGTGGTATATAGGTTCAGTTCAACTGAGTGAACATTTATTAAATGCCTTCTGTTTGCCAGGCACTGTACTAAGTGCTGGGGGTACAAATAAGAAAAAGAAACGTAGTCTCTGTTCCCAAGGGGCTTACAGTCTGCTGGAGGGGTCACTAGGAGGCATCCTGTTCTGTAGAGATGAGACCAGGCAGAACTGCAGATGAAAAGCCAAATAAGTGTGAAGTCTACAATGTGATGCCCTCTGTAAAGTAAGGTTTTAGGTGGAGTTGAGTTCTCCATCCTCAAATCCTCAAGTTCTAGGAAAAAGGAGGTAATCACAAAAGATCAAATAGATAATTTTAATTACATGAAGTTGAAAATCTTTGGCACACGTGAAATCATTGATTCTAGAATTATGAGGGAAAGCATTAATTTGAACAAAAATACTTTACATCGGATGTTTCTGCTCTATAGGGAAGTATATATGACCAAGAGCCACTCCCCCATGGGTAAGTGGTCAAAGAATGTGAACCAATGGATTTTAGAAAAAAATCCAAACTATTAATATTTATATGAAAAATTACATTCATAATGGGCATATACAAAAGAACTCTGAAGTTTCGTGTCACAACTAGCAAATTGATAATAGTGACCTAAGACAGAGGTGTCAAACTCAGATAGAAATGAGGGCTACCAGTTCATACATAAGTATCCCTGTGGGCCACAGATTATTTTGATCCCAAGCTTCACTTGGGAATGTTGTGGACTGCGTATGGCTAACAGGTGTGTTTCATACCTCTAGCTTAAAATATGAATAGTCAGTATTGGAGGCATTTTGGAAAGATAGGAACATATAAACTTGTTGTAGCTGTGAATTTACCAATTTATCCTGGAAACCATTTTTGGAATTTTACTAGGAAAGTGCTTAACATGTCCATACTCTTTGACCCACAGATTCCACTGTGAGATATATACTGTATTGAATCCAAAGACAGAAAGATCCTACACAGCTTAAAATTTGTAGGAAGACTTTTTGTGATGATAAGAAGATAGAAACAGATGAGATACAGACCAATTGGGAAATGGCTAAACAAATTGTATTGTGCTTTGTATATTATTTTGTTGAAAGCAGTAATGAATATGAAGAATTCAAAGAAGCGTGAGATGACTTACATGAACTGGTGCAAATTAAAGTAAGCAGAACGAAGAAAACAATGCTACAACAATTCTAATGCAAAGAGTGAAAAATTGAAACTGAATGCTGTGTAATTATAATGACCACAAAACTTCAACCTGGTGATCAGTTGGGAAAATACACATATTCCACTCTTTACAGAAGTGGGGGCCTGTGGGTGTGAAATAATAATTATATTGTCAGACTCAGTTGGTAAAGTGATCAGTTGTACTGAGTTTTTAAATTTCCTCTTTTTTTGTTCTCTGTTTCAAGAGATAGATCATTGGTTAGAAGAGGGGGGGACATGGTTGGAAATCAAGGTAATATAAAGAGAAATATATATCAATAAAATTAGATTAGATTTTTAAACATATTCTAGAATTTTGTCAGAAATCTAAATTAAGCTTATTGTTTTTGCAGATTCCCCTTTCTTGCTCTTTTTTTCCACTAATTCCATACCTATATAATTTTCCAGTCTTGTGATCTTCTATTCTCTGTGATCTTTGACATATAATTAATGATGTTTTTACAATTACATAAGGCATTTTTTTATTTCAGTACTTGAGAATGTAGTTCATCTGGGTCATTTAACATTAATTTGTTAATGGTCTCTAAGCCCTCCCTTAATAGATACTTTCTTATTTTGACTATCAACTGTATATTAGCCTATCTTACTAAAACTTGTTTCTACCCAAGAGATAATTTTTCTTGGCAAAGAAAGCATGCAAAATATCAATTAAGTACCTCTGTCTTCAGTCTGTAGGTATTTCATCCCATTCACCCTGAGCACTATCGTTTCTTTGTTCTTTTTCTTTCTCAAATTAACTGGACTTCAGAGTTTTCATTGACAGTGGATGAATAATGTAAGTAATTTTTTTCAGCCTGGGACACTTTAGAAGGATTGGCCAAGCTTGGTTTGAGAGATTTCTTGGCAATATGAAGGCAATGAATGCCTTAAAAGAAATGAGAAGAAACAGGGAGATGGGAGAACTCCAAAGACCAAGTATAAATATTTCAAAATATTACATAGGAATGACCCTCTGCCCAGGAAGAAGACAGGAAATACCTCTTCTCTCCTGTACCATGAGATATTCTACTCCCTGGGCCCAGAAATCAGGCAACATTATCAGTAGGATAATTTAACTACAAGATGGGTTACGCAAGCATTTGTGGATTTTTCTGGGAGCCTAACCACCATTTAGATTATTGTTTCTCTGAGAAAATGTATTCTGAGTTCCAAACAACATGTATAGAAATAAATTTTTGAAACAATAAACAAGCATTTCTTAAATATTTGCTATGCGATTTTCTTACCTTTTTAAAAAAAAAGTTTTCTAGTACAGGGTGACTTTTAGAGAAGTACCTAATTCTATACCTGCTGGTCTCCATTTCCCAGCTCTAAAACCTTAGATGCATATGTTCTAGAGATGAGAGGTACTTGAACCCACTTTACTAAGTGGGATGCCCAATATATTGTGTGCTAAAATGCAAACTTCAAATTGGGGGCTGCATATAATTAATTTCCTTACCATTCATTGATTCGCTGAGCCATCCATCCAACATATACTGATTAACTTGCTGTTGTAGGACGCTAAAGACAGAGACAAGGATAAAGTGAGTGGATAAGAGAGATATATGAGAAAAATGGGGAAAAGAGACAAAAATATGGGAAATAATTCAATATAGTTCAGTAAACTTTTAAGTTATTAAATGACTGCTTTGTCCTAATGCTTCTTGAACTTCATGAAACTTTCAGTCTCTAAACAAACGAAATAGGAAAACAAATACATGAAAGATGTGGGATAGAGTTAGAAAGAATGAAGATGTATTATAGGGAAGACAAGAGTGAGGCTAATAAAGTTGAAGGTAAAACAAGTAGAAGGAAAAGGAGGGAGGGAAAGAGGCAAAAGGAAAACAGAAATAGACTGAGTAGTCTTCTGTTTTTGAGATAAATACTCGAGCCTTCCACTTTTTGATGAAAATAATAGTGATACTGCTATAAAGTTACAATAGAACTAGCACTTTTTAAACAGCTTGTTTTTATTTCAAAATTTAAAAAAATGTATTGTCTCTGTCAATTTATTAACTATGCCCAAAAATCTTTTTAGCTTTCAAACCCTCTTTATTACCTTATTGCAATGCCTGTTACATTTAGCATGGATGCCAGGATGTGTGCTGTTATTCAGGCTTCTCAATAACATCTAGTTTGTCTAGTTATGTCCTAGTAGGTATAATATGTACTATAGGGAAAAAATAAACACATAGATCCTTAAAGATTCAACAAGACAAAATTAAACATTGTTAAAGCATCTATACCATCACTACCTTTTGAATAGAATTACCATGTCAACCCATCAGAGATGAAAAGAAATTTTGCTTTGAATGGCAGTCCTTTGGCTAACTCCGTGAAACAGTTTACACAAAAAGTAAAATTAAACAGTGGATAAAATTGTGTCGGCTCCAAATTTCCCACTTTTGGGCTACATTCAAGAAGTTTGCAGTCCAGTAGGGTGAGTACATGGAAAGTGGACAAGCATTTATTAAGCACCTACTATGTGCAAGCACTGGGAGTACAAGAAAGGCAAACAATAGTACGTGTTCTGAAGGGGCTCATAGTCAAAAAAGTTCAACACGTTACCCAGAGACGTAAGCTCCTCAGGGGCAGTTTTTCACTTTTATCTCCAGCACATCTTGTTTGTCTCTGTGTTTCTGTGTATGTGTGTGTATATATACAATGCTTAATAAATGTGCATTAGTTTGGAAAAATATAAAAGAAGTTAAGAAAAAGAGTGTGGATGTTTTATTTGTATTAAAAAGAATTAAATACTAGTAAATGTTTAGTCTCCTCAACCTACAAATATTATGGTTAAAGATGTATTGATATCTACTGTCTACAAAGGATTAATTAAATAAAGTTAACATACAGAGTAAAGCTCTGTCATTATATTGTGCTAGCTACTCAGTGGCTAAGTCAAGACAGACTTTATCCCATACACCTTGATTACAAGAGACTTGGTCCCCAATATTTATGCAGAGTGTTTGAAATTCAGCATTATCTCATGAACTTCTCTGTTGTATTGTTTCCTCCATAAGAGTATATGCTACTTGCTTTCCTGTTTGTTGTCTGTCATCTGTCATCACCAATTTAGTGCTTCGTATATAGAGGATAATTAATTAATTCTGTATAAATTAATTTTATGTATATGTATAATTATATATATATATGTATATCTCAGTAAATGAGAGGCAACATTTCTTTCTTTCCTCCTTCCTTCTTTCCTGTCTTTCTTTCTTTCTTTCTTTCTTTCTTTCTTTCTTTCTTTCTTTCTTTCTTTCTTTCTTTCTTTCTTTCCCCACTCTCTCTCTCATACTCTCTCTCCCTCTCTCTCTCTCTCTTCCTTCTCTTCACTCTGAAGCTCATAGATTATACCACCATAGGTACCTGCCCAAGTTCCACTTAATGGCTATATTTTGGACTCTCCTGGCTTACAGTCCATGTCAGTGGTGACTGTTTCTCTTTGGAACAGCAACCCTGAGGATCTTCCTCTCCCAACTTTTATTTTCTTTCTTTTTTCTAATTAAAGGGTCTATCCCTTGACTCATTTCTTAAAGAGGCCTATTCACTGAATGGGCATTGCCTCACTCTAAGTGAGAATGTGAAGAGGCCTTAGCCTAAAAGGGCCAGGGTCTCCCATTGCATCCTGGGTCATCTCCAGTGGTCACTGGACCCAGATGGCTCTGGAGGAGAAAGTGAGGCTGGTGACCTTGCATAGCCCTCCCTCACTCAAATCAAAGTCAACTGCAAGTCCCGTCATTATCTCCCTGATGCCATGGTCCCCTTCAAAAATGAAGGATAAACACAACAACAACTTTACTCTAAATGTATCTTTTTAAAAAAATTCTATCAGAATCCTTGTTTGAATGAACTTTGATGTATTGATTGATATTAATATTCTTAAGTGGATCTGTGACTTCATCTCTTTGGTTATTCTTTCCAGTAATTAAGATCACAATCCTTGCCTGTTCATTCTATGTAGCTCTTTTCTGTGTCCATAATACATTCACCATAGGGCATTTGCTAGGTGGGCTGAAGGCCTTCTTTGCTTTCTTTATGACATCCTGAGGATACCATTGCTGCACTGTGGTTGTACTACTGTGTCACAAAAGCAACACATACCCCAGAGAGGTAGTTATTCCCTAAAATGCATTGAAACTTTCCTCAGGGCTTAATAGAACCGGGGGACTGAAGCTTTAACCATTAACATAGCTTTCTTATTGCCTGAGTATAAAAGCCAGGACACAAGGAATGTGGGGTCCACTTCAGCCTTGATTCCCACTGCTGGCCACCATGACAAACAGGAAAGTGGAGAAGTTGCCACACCAGAAGAATTGTGTCCTTACTAACTGTCTTCCATATTATTAAGTAACTTCTTTGGTTAGATGGTTTTCGATTGCATCATTTCATTTCAGTGCCAAAACCTGATTCAGTCTGACCTGAGACAGACCTAGACAAGGGGAACATTTGGTAAAGTTTTGAGGATGATTTCAGTACCTTTTAAAGGAAAGCTAGCTTGACCTGCATGTGTCAAATATTGCACCACTGACAGACTGCCATCTCTTTCTCTTGTCACATGACCAGTCCATTCCCCTTTCCCCTCTCTCAGCCATGATATATTTCCCTTCCTTAGACTTCCTCGTTGGTGATATCTTGCAGGCATGTTAATACACATCACATGCCTTTGATAGGATGCATCCTGCTCATACCCACATGTACCTTTTCATTTTCATCTGTGTGATATTTATTTTCAGTTCTTTGGAGATTGCTTTGTTCCTTATTTTACTGCACCAGCATACTGATGGGCCCTTGTATCTGGGAGACATTAAAGGAACTTTGCAGTTTTCCAAAGGAAACCTGGTGAAATCTCTTCTTTCTGCTCAGTTCTCATGCCAAGTTTTTGTCCATATGCATCGTCTGTCACAGACATATATTTGGACGGATGATCTTTATAAGTTTTCCATATAAATTCTTATCATTACCTGGACAATACATCTATTTCCCCAGAATTATTATATCAAAAAGGATTAGACTTCCCTTCATAGTCTCTTTTGCCAATCTACTATGTGACCTTGGGTTGCCTCTTAATCTTTTAGTACCTAATGTTTATAACGGAGGGATTCTGAGATCATTTCCAATGCCCTTTACAGGGTTTACGTTTTTCTTTGTTATTAGTCATCTGAATTAAGTATGTAAAGTACTTATATTTTATTATGTCTGATATTTCCTTGCTTTTCACAAAGGATCACAGATTTAGAGCTGTAAGAGATTTTAGGGATCAGCCAGTCCACTGTCCCTACCCTACCCTGCCCTACCCTAGCCCACTTCATCATGTGAAGATAATAAAGCAGCTCCAGGGATGGGAAATGTGTTCCAAAGTAATATAGGTGGGAGCAGTAAGTGGTATAGCTAAGTTTTGAACCCAGTACTCTGACTCAAAATATAATACTTTTCCCTCTTAATCTCACTTCTATGAACTCTCCCTGGCTTAAAAAAAAGATTGTAAGATAGGTTAACTATTTATGCTGGGTTTATTTCAGTTCACTTCCTATAATTGAGAAGAGTTATTCAAATTCCACATCCATTTTTTTTGTCCTAGGTATTATTTGCTTAGTACTTAGTAAGCATTAGGTGTCCAGATTTCATTGGTATTTGGGACTCTACATAAAATGACCTCATCTTAATTATATGATATTATCTGACATAACGAATACCTTTTCCAGCAAATTAGTTTCATCATCTCATTCTTCCTGTCCCCATCCCTATAACTCTAGTGAGTACCCATTTCTTCCCCGACACTATTTTTTAGTATATATAATATAGCAATTAGCCCTTCACCGTATTCACAGCACCATAGAGCTGTAGCTAGAAAGAACGTTAAAAGCCGTACAGCCCAGCTTCCTAATTTTACATATGAGGAAGTTTTGATCCATAGAACTTAAGTAACTTGCCTAAGGCCAACACAGATAGTGAATGTTATTCCATAAAATAGATTTGTTTTTGACTTGGTTCATGTGTAAAAGCTGATCTGTCTAAGACAACTGCCCAACTCCTTTAGAACAGGACCCACATCATGTACATTCTTTTCCTGACCACTTGAAAGATCATTATGTTGCACTGATCAGAAGGCCAGACCATGGGCAGCAGGAATTAGTGTTTTCTGTCCTAAATGACCTCTAAAATTCTTTCTGAATGTGAGATTCTGTAATTGTGTGATTCTCTGATGAGACTTGTTGGCATATTGAGATATATGCGCTAAAAGAAAAGTAGTGAAGTTTTGTTGATATTGTATTTAAAAATTGGGTGGTTGAGAAAATGATGGTGACATTGAGTATCTATTTTTCCCTCATTATTTTATTATTCTTTGGCTACAATGCATTGGAACAGTGTTTAGATTTCTTATCACCTTATACTTGGATTGCTGCAATACCATTTATTAGTCACTCCATCAATCAGTAAATACTTCTTAAAGTGCATATGTTCAATACTAGCTCTTTGAGGGAAAAAGAAGGTCCAGGACCCTTGCCTCAGAGGTCTTAAAGTCCTTAAAGAGAGAAGACTAACAGTATAGTAGCAAAGAGTTTAATATTCAGAGCCAGAAAATTATCAAATTGTGTGCTAAAGATTTTAGCTTCAATGAAGTAGGAATGGATATCCCTGACACAAGTCAAGCTTTTATGGAGGAAGCTGGAATTTAGATTGGACTTTGAAAGTTACGTGAGATGTGTATTATAATAATAGCTAGCATTTATATGGCGTTTTAAGGTTTGCAAAATGGTTCATAAATATTTCATTTTATCCTCACAACAACCTTGTAAAGTAGATGCTACTGCTATCCCCTGTTTATACATGAGGAAATTGAAGCACGTAGAAATTAGATGACTTGCCCAGAGTCACACAGTTGTATTTGAGGCCAGATTTGAATGCTCCCCAACTCTAGGTCCAGGGCTCTCTCTGCTAGACCACCAGGTGCTTTTAAAATCAGAAAAGAAATCCTAGGTTTTCTGAGTGGGAAGAATAATAATAGGTAATAATAAGAAATATGAAGGAGACTATGACACCATGAGACCGTAAGGAATCTGGCTGGATTAGATTGTGTCTTAGAAGGTTTTGTATGGGTACATTAGGTAGGTTAATATCAAACTGAATATGAAAATTAGCCTTAGTATAAATATAATTTTAAAGCCTCTCTGATGCAGATACTCAGTTTACAGATTTATAAACAATGTAAGTACTTTTTTACATACTCAGTCTTCATAGTAAATCCTATACTTTAATATAAATTTGATTTTGGTTAATGATATAGTTGTTATTATCTATCAAACTGGAGGGTTTGATCTCTAATATCTTTTCTATCTCTAATGTTCTATGGCTCTTCTAAAATGAATCATCAATTTAAATAGTTTTTGAAAGTGCATGATTAGTTTTCCCTTTCCAAAACCAGATAGTTCCATAGAAAAAGTATATGCTGAAAATGCAGAGCAGTGATTTTCATTCTTGGTTTTTAGTGTACTGGGGTATCTCTAGTTATCTCAGAGGGTATAATGAAATGCATATACTAGAAGTAGAATTAATTTAAAATTCATTTAAATTTAAAAGCATTCATACTTGCCATCTGCCACTTTAAGGAGGAAACATTGGCAACCCTCAAGTAAAAACAATGGTGAACTACTTCAAAAAGTTTGGGAATTAGTGATCTCAAATAGTGACTTGATTTACCTTGTGATTTATTAAAGTATTATTAAAATGTGAAAAGAGTTACATATTTAAAACTGAATAGTTCTAGTTAAGCAGTGGTAATTTCAAACAACAAAAACAACCTCATCAAACAATCTCTTGGAAACTAAGCTTAAGACAAAACTTTACTAAAGTTTGAGAACATTAATGTTTTAGTTGGAACTGATGTAAAAGAACTATTATTTTAAAGGAAAATGAAGTCTATAGCTATCTGGTTGGGAAGGTCTTTCAATTACAGTGGCGTCCATGAATCTTGGATCTACATGAAAATTTGGCTATAAGTTCTCCACATCCTAGTCTCTGTTTCCCTTTGAATAAGAAACAGCATGTGTGAAATGCATTTACTATAATCCATTCCATACTGGGTAATAAAAATACTGTTAAAAATTATTAGAATTGGTATAAAATTATAGTTATTATGTTCTTTTTACTTTTAGCTGAGTTTCTTTTTTTTAAAAAAAAATTATGCAAACTCAATAGAATGTGATGATATTTTAATTTATTTTTCAAAACATGAATATGGAATAAGTAATATTGTAGATAATCACACTCCAGTGGTTATATAACTTCCTCTGTTTGGCCTAATATGAAACATTATTCACTGCAAATGAAAAATACTCTTCCTGAGAGAGGGCAACTCAAGCAATTAAAATGAATTATGGATAACTTTAAGTTGAGCATTTAATGAGATTATCTGTATTTCACATTTCCCATATTAAAACTTAAGGAACAAAAAAAATAATGATTTATGTGTAAAGGATAACCAAATCAACAAAGCAAGTATCTGTTTCTTTAAAGGATTTTAAATGGAAGTTGATAACTATTGTAAAACTGTTAATACTTTTTGAACCAGAAATGTTCAAACTATATTAGTAAATAAACTGGAGTTATTTTAACTGTAAAATGAAATGTTACTATATTATCTAAATTTATGGGTCACCAAAGGCATTTATACCATTTGACTAGAAAAAAGTTGAATTATGTTGATACTTATTTTTTAACTATAAGGAAGACCTTTTTTAAAATTAAAGGGCAAAATTTTCATAGAAAAAAAATATTAAGTCAGATTTTTCAAGAAATTGAAATCAAAGACAAAATCATGTTCCAATTAAAAACAACACAGTATAAGTACCAGTTTAATCCAAATTAAAAGTATTGGTTCTACTTTTTAGATGGGCTAAAATTTGAGAAAATTTATTCTCTTTTAACTTTTATTGGAAAAATGGTTCAATTGTAGCATGCACTTGTTTTTACCAATAAAAATGTAATATGTTTTATGGGACATTCCTTTATATTCAAATGAAAGTCCTTTGCATATTTCAAGTCAGGAATGTGTGTGTGTGTGTGTGTGTGTATCATGAATTTCACATTTCTGAAATGAAAAATAACATCATATTGTATATTTTATCAGGGCAGACCATTTTAATCAAAACTCTGCTTAAAGTTTAATAAAGATCTAAAACATGATCAATGTAGAGTCATTTCCTTGTAAATGACTACTTAGTTAAAACTGTAGATTATTGTTTAATTGGTTTAGTTTGACCACTACATGCCTAATCTTCACTAATGAATAGTTTCTTTGTGCATTAGGGAGATTATTGTGTCTCATATATACATATATACCCATTTTCTCCTAATCTTAAGTAGTTAGAACAGAACCACCAAAGCTCTGGAAGAAAAACTTGTGTTGTTTCCTATTTTGCTATATATATATCTCCTTTCAGATTTTCAGAATATTGTAAAATGGGAACCTCTAGCTTTTCATTAAAACTTAGCTTCATTTTATTTACCCTTATTTTTTGTCCAGAAAGATGGAAAAAATAAAACACCCACAATCTATAGATATGTATACATTTGGGAAGTATGTGTTATTAATTTTTTTTTTTGAAATCTACAAATATTTCCTTTCCACCCATCATTGGCTTTTCATTTTCTCCTGCCTTCAACCCAAAGTAATGAATCATAGAAATTATTATTGAGATGTCAAGATGATCTAATCTATTTTACTGACTTTCCTGCATATGCCTATCTGGTTTGAAACTGGATTATGGTATTTAGAAACAAACTGCCTGCCTTTGACTGTGACAGAAAAATCCTTGTCAGTTAGGCCACAGACTCATGTAAATAAGGCTGTGGTCTTAAAGCAACATATAATGTTCAACTGATCTTTGAAAATCTAGTTCAAAGCCATATATTTCATAAAAGGAAAACATTTCTTGAAATATAGTTTTTTATAACACTGATAGATGAGATACTTCTTTTTTAGGGTTCAGGGTAGGAAAAATAGCCAAACAGAAATAGAAAGATGCGTTTTACTAGTAGTTTAAAATAGCATCAAAAATGGTATTACTGTGAGAACACAGATTCATCGTATAAATGATGAAGCTAGTAAACATACTGATCTTGGCATTTGGGGATAGTTCACCTATTTAATCATCACAATAAGAGAAATAATCTTTTTTACTGTATCCTTTGGAATATGAGGTATCCTATAGTAGTCAGATGTTTATCACAATAGGAAAATTAGAAGTCAAGCAAACAATCTTAGTATAGTTTAGAAATATGTAGGGAAAATTAGTTTTATTATCAAATGCTTCAACATAAACCTTATTATCCAGGCTTTTTGATTGAAACCATACTACTTTACTCTATTAAATAGTTTCAGTTATAGCTGGTATATAATTCATGGCAAATTAATATTAAAATGGGAAAAATAGATTATTTCTGCTATATGACATAAATATGCATAGTGCATATAGAATTATCCCTTTAAAAGTCCAGTGAAAAATAAGTACATTAGAAATTATGTTTTGGGCATTTGAGATTTTCAGTTGATGATATTACACGTTTCTTATAATAATATAGTGTGGTTGATTTTTTTTGAGAGTTTATTTATAGCAAAGAGTCTATTCCAAAAATGGAAGTCAACATATATAATTTGAAGTACTATATATGTATATATATTTTAAGAAAAAATGTAATTCTAAAAAATTTTTATAGCATTTATCTAACGCAATATGCATATTACCAAGCAATAATAATATTTTGTTGTAAAGGTATTGCCATCAGAACCTGATTAATACTTATTATTTGCTTCTGCTCAGAATATAATGCTCCATGCTGGAAAGTTTAAGTGTAGCACATGTAATAAAAAGTAGTATTTTAACAATAAAATTATAATTTCTTTTTAATTTATCATGACATATCTCAATAACATTATTTCAGCTAGTGTGATTCAACTCATAGTAACATAAAGGCTGTAGTCTATAGAAATTAAAGGAAAGGATATTTTGGAGATACAAAAAAAATCAGTAATAAGTGCAACAGTAAATCTAAAATCATAGTCATTGACCTAAAAGTATAAAACTATATATTTTGACTTGGAAATTTAAATTCTCTGGAATATTTTATTATTATGTAATGGTAAAGATATGGTTAACTTATTGCTGTAAGGCTTGTCACAGATTCATTGTTAATATTTTATAGATGAATTTCACAGCCTCATTAAAAAATTTGTTAGGGACTGGTAACCTGTAGGAAAGTGCTGTTTCTTGAGAATATAAATGATAATTGACAGACTTGTTCATTGTTTCCTAGTTACTTTAGTCTTGTGAATGGAGAGGTTGCCTGAAATTTCATTTCACTAATCAGTCATTTAAGGCTATTATTATTTCTGGTGTTTAATTCAGAAATAATATTTTCAAATTTAGTTTGTGTCTGGTAATTTTAACCATAATGCTGAAATTGTCAAGGTAAATTGTTATTATGGTTATTTTATTTAGATTAATTTTAGTAAATATTTGAAGGGTAAATTTAATTATAATGTTCCTACATAACAAATATTATAGCATAAACCTACACTTACATATAAATATATTTGCTAAACGATGCTCTCTCTTCCATAGTTTAACCAGAGAAAAACAAAACTGTGGTTTTGTTTTTCAAATACTCATTTTTTTATCTTAATACAATATTAATATAATTTCTCATTAGTGAACACTCCATTATGACCTTTTAATACACTTTAAGAATTTTTATTTAAAACCTAGTTTTTCCTATTTTCATTTAAATTTTTTAAAAAAATTATATCTGAGACAAATACAAATTGTTTGATTCATATAAATTCAAATGTGCATTAAACAAGTACATACTATGTGCAGGAAATCCTGGAGAGAGAGACAAAGGTGAAAGAGCCCTCAAGGAGCTTACATTCTATTGGATAGAAAACAGTATAATTTGAAATTCATTTATAATATAAATAAGAGTTTCAGTAGTCTTCCTTTGTGTTTCCATCGCCTGCTCCTGATACACAGTAGGTACTTAATAAATGAGTTTATTAATTGATATTTTTTGTAGGTTTGCCTGCAAGTGTTAAATTCTGTATCACTTTCCATTGCAGAACTCATGACTCCTGCACAAGACATAGACGTAATATCTCCTGTTCCCCTAGTTCTTCTATTTGTGAAGATAAAGTGGCATCAGGTCTTTGATTATTTATCTAACTTCAGTTCATTGAATCCTGAGTTAAAATATTCCCAATATGAAAGGTTTTTTCATCTAAATTTTATTTTGTCTCTGAGTATCATTTTGATCAGTGTACATTGTGTTTCATAGAAACATTAGACCTTTTATGAAAATAATAATATGTAGTACAAAGCAAGTTGACCTCTGCCTCTGAAATGATATTTTCTTTTTTATTCATATTTATTAATTTGTTCATTTTAATTGATGCTTTTTGTTGTTTTTGTATCACTGACATTTTCCCCATCTACTCTACCACTCCCACTCCCACACAGCTCTTCATCTAGCTTACTTCTGCCTTATAAAAAGGAAAATAATTAAACAAACCTAACTGACAGAATGCTGACAGCACAAAAATATTTCACATACCTGTCTTCCTTCGTATCTTTACTAAAAGGCAGCTTAAGTGTGTTTCTTCTTTAGAAGCAGGGTTGATCATTGCAAGGGGTTGCCGTTTAGCCTTATTTTCATTAACATCATTGCAATTACTGTGAATGTTAATTCTCTTTATTCTGTTTTCTTTATGCTTCATAGAAATCTTCCCATGTTTCTCTGATTTTCTAATATTTGATACTTTTTAGAATGTGTTAATTAATATTCCATTATATTCATATACCACAATTTGTTCTGTCATTTTCCAGTTGATGGTATCACTTTGTTTTTCTTTTCCTTTTTTTTTTTTTTGGCTACCTCAAAGAGAGTAATATTAGAATATTGTATAAGACCTTTCCTTCTGGATAACTTCTTTTCTAACAGAGTGATTGGTTAAATTGTCCCAAATTTTAAAAGGATAAATAATAACTTTTTGGAATTCCTGGAGAAATATACCTAAAGCTTTATTTGAATTGTAAATACAGTGTGATTAAATTTGAATTTTTAAACATTTTCAAGCAGTTAAAAATTAAGTCTGAATCTTTTAATAAAGCAATAAATAAGTGCAGTGAAACTAAGAAGCTAATTATAGATGTGAAAGGAAATTTTAACATCTTATGACTTATAATCTAGTCTTAAGGTTTTTTTAAAATAATTTTTTAAGAATTTATTTGGCACTTAGCCAAAATATCCAGTTTATGTTTAGACTTATAAACTAGGCCACGTTATGCTACAGAAATAAATGTAGTGTAGGAAAAAATATATTTGGTACAGCAATATAGGATGTTTAAAATTCAATATACTGAAACATTTTAACAACTTTGATTTTCTGTTTTGCAAATTAAAGCAAGAAGCTTTATGAAAATGGGAATGGAAAAGCAATTCTTTGAATTGATGCTAAAATGTTTGCTTTATAACTTTCCCAATCAATTTACTTGTATTTTGCTTGATAGTACTTTTTAGATAGTATCCCTACAGGTATTTCTTATCAACATACGTCCCTTCGAGAAGTAAAAAGAATACATCCTATGATGTATTTATTTGAAGAATCTTAAAATATATGTTGGTTAAGTATGCATGGTAAAACTGCTTGTAAAAAGTAGTTTCCATGTTGCATAAACAATAGCCACTTTTTTTAAAAACTGCCTTTTTTCCCCCAGAGTATCTGAATAATTGGATTATATTGTGAACTAATTGCTTGCCAAATTTCTATTTTTAACAAATTTAGTCATTTTAAAATTATGTTAGAGCTGAAAAGAAGAAATCTAAGTCAGAGTACCAATTTTTTTCTTCCTGTTTCTTTAGTGATTCTTTGAATACTTTTTAAATAAATATTTATTGAGTGCCTCAATGGTTATTTTAAAAAATATCTTTCCCCAAACCTAAGTACATTTGCTTTTAACCATGTGAAAACTGTCAGAATCTTAAACATTTGGAAAGAGGTACATTAAATGAAAATAATGACCCTGCAAGAAGCTTTCATATTATAAGAATCATCACTATGGCAAGAGGGGCACCAGCCCTCATCCTGGAGTTGAACGTGATTGGTGTTTTTGTTTTTTTTTCCTGTCTCTCAGTACCTGTGAGCATGCAAAACCTAAAAGGGTAGTATTATCTATGTCTGAAATTTGCCATCTCAATGGCTAGTGCCTTGATGATACCTTATCTATAAAATAGATAGTTTAATTAACTTTTGATCTTTGTCATGTAAATTTAAATCCAAGCTATAGGAAGAAGATTGGCTGTATATCTGCATTTTAAAAAATGTTTTCTAGAAGTATTTCTTTATCACATTCTTATTTCTAGCAATAAATTGTAACCTTTTTTTCCCCCAAGAATCCATGACTCAAAAAAAAAAAAGATAACAGCACACATTATCTTTGAGGAGTCAGGAAAAATGTCATTTGTATGCTTAATGTTATCCAAAAAGCATAATATTCTGAAAAAATAGTATGCCCCAGATTATTTCAAATTAAACTCTCTAATGGAAGAGGATATCTAAGGTGAAAGATGTTTGTGTAATGCTAAACATAACCAAAGAAACTGTGGTTTTTAGCAAAGGTACCATTGCTCTATTTTATCGGGTGCCAGAAGTTGCATAATGAAAGTCTTTCAGTTAGAGAAAATATAAGTAAAAAAAACACAAAAAAACAAAAAAAAAACCCACCAAAAATGCCACCCAGCTGGTAGAGATCTTCCTAATTTTTACCTGATTGTATTTCTGAAGAAATATGGCAGAACCATCGTAAATTTTCAACATGAACTGCATTTTTGTTGCCAATTTCCATATCCTTTAAAAAGTGCTGAAGCGTGCATTTGCTATTTATGTTTGCAGTAGACTGAGTACACTTTTACTATTTGTGGTTTTAGAAATTGGAAACAACCAAACAGTGGTGCTATGGTCTAAAAAAATAAATTTTAAACAGCTGTGGGACAGTATTTTTAGAATGGTAGAAGCCTTTCTAAAGCACTATAACAGCTTTCTGATGAAAATATTAACTATGGATATAATTCAAAAGTTAATTGTCCATTGTCTTTTCTTGTATTGTTGTTTAAATGAATGTAAATCAAAATGTTGTTGGTACAAAGAAATTATTTATCTAAACATCCTGGTATAAATTCTTTAAAGAATATATACCCATATACCCTGTGAATAAATTTAAAAAATTTAAAATCTTTAAATTTTTTTTGTTATTCTGAATTTGACAAACACCAAAAGCATGAACATTTACATGTACACGTATGAGCAGAAAAATAAGATCATATAGAAAAAACAGGAATATGTTTTGAAGAGCTTGAGAGTTTTTAAAAAGTATATAATAATTTCAGTGCATTGATGCCCAAACTCTCCTTGTCTGAGTCTCTCCTTAGAACTTCCTTGTGGTATCTTCTGGATTTTTTGTAAAGCCTTGGTTGATGCTTCCCTGGGCTCTCTCTTTTTTGCATCACTATCATAATTCCCTTCTCCCTCCCTCAAACAAACAAGATATCCCCCTCAACTCCCTCCCTCCTTCCCCTCACGTGTAAGGGTTAAGCTTAGTCAAATAAAAGAAATCCACATATTGGCCATGTCCAAATTGTATGTCTCACTCCCTTTAGTTGGTAATTTTCTCAGGAGATGTTTCATGCTTCATTATTTGTAATCTGGAGTCATGGTTAGTCTTTTTATTGATTAGGATATTTAAACCTTTCAGGTTGTTTTTTTTTTTAATCTTGTGATCATTGTATAAATTTTCCTCCCGGTTCTCTACTTCATGTTAGATTAGTTTATAGAAGTCTTGCCAGGCTTCTCTGAATTGAACCCTTCAACCAATTTTTATAGTGCAATAATATTCTATTCTATTAATATGCCGTATTATTTTCAGCCATTCCCCAGTGGATGAGCACTCTTAGTATTCAGTTCTTTACTACAGAAAAAAATGCTGCTATGAATATGTTTGTATTTATTAGTCCTTTTGTTATTAAAAAAAAATTCTTTGGGGTATTTGCCTTTGACCAGTAGGTAAAGAGTATAAATAGTTTAGTGACTTTTTGGATGTAGTTTCAAAGTACTTTCAGAAGAGTTTGACCAGTTCACAGATCTGCCACTAGTACATTTGTGCCCCCATCTTCCTAGATTCCCTCCAATAATAGGAATGTTCTAGGTAATTTCCCCCCCAATCTGATGGGTCTGACCTAGAGGCTTAAATATATTTTGTTTTTCATTTCTCTTATTATTTGTCATTTGGACCATTTTTATATGGCTGTGGACAATTTGTTCATTTCTTTGACCTATGAGAAAATGGCATATATGTATGTGTGCATGTGTGCATACATATATATATGGTATGTACATATGTATGAAATGTATATTTATGTATCACATATATGTGTGTATATATATGTGTGTGTATATTGGTTCCCTATATAGCTTGGATATGAAAACTTTATCAGAAAAACTTGTTGCAAAGATATTTTTCCTGGTTCACTGTTTCTGTTCTAATTTTACCAGCAGTGATTTTGATTATGAAAAAAAATCATTTTTTTGTAACTAAACTTGCTCATTATTATCTTATCTGATCTTATCTGTGGCAGCTAGGTGGCTCAGGGGATAGAGTATTGGGCCTGTAGTTAGGAAGAACTGAGTTCAACTATGATTTCAGATATTTATTAGCTGTGTGACCCTGGGCAAGTCACTTCATTAGTTTCCTCATCTGCAAAATGCACTGGGAGAAAGAAACAGCAAATTACTCTAGTATCTTTGCTCAAGAAAACCCCACATGCGGTCATGAACCATCAGCCATGACTGAAAAATAACTGAACAGCAGCAAAAAGAACAAAAACTGTAGTTTGTTAAAGAACTCTTCTCCTATGCATAGCCTTTACAATGTATCTTTTTTGGCAAACAATAAGCATTTATTAATTGCCTCCTATGTGCCAGGCACTGCCCTAAGTTCTGGTCGAGTATTCATATCTAGGTCAAGTATCCATACAAATAGCTAAGTATCCATTTTGAGCTTATTGTAGTATTGGTGTTTATCTAAGCCAAATTTCTGCTAGACCATTTTCATGTTTTCCCAAGTAGTCTTTGTCAAATATTAAGTCCTAAACCTTATAATTTAGTGGCTTTGGGTTTATTGAAACTATGTTTCTATGTTTATTTCCTTCTGTGTGGGGTGTTCCTAATCTGTACCACTGATCAACTTCACTGTTTCGTATTTTTTCTTTTTTAAAAATAATTCCAATTAATTTTGATGCTTAATTTAGCACATTATTGTTTGAGATCTGATTCTACTAGATCCCCTTCCCATAGTTTCTCATTATTTCCTCTTGAAATTCTTGAACTTTAGTTCCTCGAGATGATTTTTGATATGTTTTTTCTAGTCCCAAAGCATTTAGTTGGTATGGTAATGAATAAATAAAAGTAGTGTTGCTTTTTTTATTGTATGGCCACAGCCTAATTATGAGAAGTTATTATCTCTACATTTATTTAAATCTGTCTTTATTTCTCTAAGGAGTCTTTTGCAGTTGTAGTCATGTTTCTGTAAGTGTCTTGGTAGGTGGACTCTCAGTTACTTTATACATTCCATATTTATTTTTGAATGAAATGTTCCTGTATCTTCCTACTTGGTTTTATTGCCAGCAGTATGAAAAATGTGAACGATTATATGATTTTATGTACCACTTTGGTGCAGTTATAATTTCAATTAATTTTAAGTTTTTCAAATTAGATCAATATATCATTTGGAAAAAGTGATAATTTTGTTTCCTCTTTGCCTTTATTTATTCCCTGTGTTTCTTTCTAATGTTATTGTTAGTATTCTATCAAATATCAGTAGTAAAAATGAGTGTCCTTGCTTTATTCTTGATCTTATTGTAAAGGCCTCTAGCATTTATGTTTTACAGAAAAATCTGCCTCTTTTAGGCAGACACTATTTATAATATTAAGGAAAGGTGTATTTATTTCTTTGCTCTTAATGATCATTAGACATAGGTGTTACATTTTGTCACAGACTTTTGTGGCATCTGTTAATTTATTCATGCACTTATTATTTTATTATTAATGTGGACTATTTTGTTTACATTCTTCCTAATAGTGAACCAGCGCTCCGTCTTGCTATGTATCTTGCATAATATTTTACTATAGCTTTTTTCTAATGAATTATTCAAAATTTTTGCACCAGTATTCATTAGGGCTTTTGTTCTATAGTTTTCTTTCTAGAATTCCTTGCTTAGATGTTAAGACATTATTTCATGGACAAAATTTGGCATTGTCCCTTTTTCTGTTTTTTAAACTAGTTTATATAATTTTGAATTTCACTGTTCTTTGGATGTTTGCTGATAAAATTAACTTATAAATCTAATTGACTTTTTTCCCTCTTCCCCCATGGAAATTTATTAATAACTTACTCAATTTCTTTTTTATAAGGTTAATTTATTTAAATTTTTTCTTTTTCTGTTGTACTGTATATTTCATTTTATTTTTTGGTAAATATTCATCCATTTAATTTGTTTATCAGTTTTGTCACCTTTTGTTGGATCTCTACCAGTGTGAAGTGCAATGTTCTCTCCGGGCCCAGTTGTGCTGCTTGATCCCCATGGAAGCTTTGCGCTGTTTCATTTCTGACCTGGTGGGTTCCCTTCTTCTCTGGAGGCTTACCGCGCTGTTGCTGGACTTAGTTTGGATACTCAACCAGCTTTAGCTGTATTGTAGCTTCGAGCTCCCAAACTCAAGCCGTCCCTCATTGCAGCCTCTCACAATAGGAGGAATTGCAGGTGTAGACCACCATGGCTAGTTTGCTATGTAATTTTACAAACTATTTTAGACAATATAATTTCCTTTGTTTTCTCTTTATTTGTTGTGAATTCTCTTGTTACAGTTTTGCTGCCAGTTTGATTTTCTTTCTTAAAAAAATCAATGTAGCTAATAGTCTTATCAGTTTTTGTAGTTTTTAAAAAACCTGGTTGCCAATTTTATTGGTCAATTAATTTAAACTTTCAGTTTTGTTAATCTGTGATTTTCACCATTTGTGCTTAATTGGAGTTTTTTGATTTGTTGCTTTTACAGTATTTTTTGGAACTTCGTGTAAAATTTATTTACCTTTTTTTTACTTTTTCTTTTTTGCTTCAAAGTATCTAGAAGTATAAAATTTGTTGTAGTCTTCTGATTATTCACAAGTGTGTGTGTGTTATATATAAAAATATATGTGCATATGTATGTACATATATTTAAATATATAACCTCTTTTAGATTTGGTTTTTGGAACCAGCATTAGGCTCTGCCTCCTTTCATTCTCTGGACAGGTAGGTGGTACTGTGAATAGAGCACCAGACTTGGAGTCAGAAAGACCATAGTTCAGATTTGATCCCAGATTCTTACTATCAGTGTGACCCTGGGCAAGTCATTTAACCTCTGCCTGTACAAAACTGGAGAAGGTAATGGCAAACCACTCCAGTATCTTTGCCAAGAAAAGTCTATGGATAGTTGGTCCGTGGGGTCGCAAAGAGTCAAACGTAACTGAACAGCTAAATAACAGCAACTTTTCATTCTTTTGGCTGGGGTGGTTCGGTCCTGTTTTATATTGACTGCTTTTCAGTCCCTCTGACTCTTTTCTTAGAGCTTGGCGGGCTTCATTCTTCCTAGTTAGAACTTTATTCTCCTGTCCCAGATCTGGGCCCTGCTACAGGCCTCCATCCTTCCCAGGACCTCCAAGCTGTAGGAGCTACTGTGTCTTCAGTCTCCATCTGCTCTCTAAGCCTGGGCACAAATACGATCTTTCATTCTTTTGACTGAGGTGTTTCTCTGAGCTTCCATTAGGCTAGATGAGGATGTTTACTGATATTCCTCTTTATAGTCCTTGATCATTATGAATCTTTTTTTGAATATCATTAGAACATATATCATTGGAGTATATATGGGAGATCTGCAGTTTCTGTGATCTTTCACAGTTATCGTAACCAGAAGTCAGGAAGTAGAATGAAAAATAAGAATAGACTTTTTATTTGAAGTAAGTGTATCGACTGGTTGAAAGGAATGGCAAAGGAGGATTCTGATTGGATGACTTCAGAAGTGTATCCTTATTCTTATTACATAGTCAGATTTAGGTTTCATTTTTATAAAGCTGCAGCTATCTCTTCAGCCAGGAAATTAAATGATGGATGATGCTTTTTATTTATTAAAGTTTATTGATATATATGCTTGTAATTTATTTAGAGATCCTCTACCTCCACTTCAGCAAGTTAATAATAGATATTTACTTAACAATTTCTCCCCACTGAATTAGGAATGTAATTAGGAATGAAAATGAAGAATTAAAATACACGCTTATCATTTTTTTTCTTTTTCATTAAGCATACTTGTTAAATATTTTCTCTGTGGAGGGCAGTATACTAGGTGCTTCAAGGAAATTAAAGAATTTAGGTACAACATGGTTCCTGCCTTCACAGTGCTTACTTACATTGTAGTACAGGTAAAAAATTCTTGGTATGATGCAAGTGGAAAAGGATTCCCTAAAATAATAAAGAAAAACTTTAAGGAAGAAGTGTCATTTGCAGATTGAATAAACTTACCATGCCAAGGAAAAGTCTAAGAAGAACATTCTGATCACAGGGAATATTAGAGAAACAGAAGTGAGAAAGTGTAGGGGTATAGGGGATGTTTTAGTACTCCATTTGGCTGCAGTGTAGTGAGTGTAACATGGAGAGAAGGGAATAGCATAAGGCAGAATATTGGGTTGGTTTCTGACTGTGAAAGGATTTGAATACCGGGAAAACAATTTGATCTTTACTTGGTGGACAACAATGGAGCCACTAAAGGTCTTTTAAGCAATGGGAATCACACAATCATATATCTTTTTTTTTTT
>CM053584.1:208679942-208724309 GCA_028627135.1 Pseudochirops cupreus | reverse complement strand
TTTTCCAATGATGAATTATCCTTGCATTGATTATAGAAATATAGTTTGGTCATATTGAATTTTTTTGGATATACTGCCCTAGTCTATGTGACAGTATTTAAAATTTTGTAATTCATACTCTTTAATGAAATTAGTTTTATACTTCTACACATTATCCTTTACTGGTTCAGGTACTTGGACTAATAAAAGGCTGCTGGTAGTGCCTTCTAAATTTTTTGTAATAATTTTTGTACTATTTTTACATTTGATAATGATGCTTTCAATACTATTGATACATTTGATACTATTGATATCTTCTTTTAAAGTACCAATATAATAAAAATGGCAATACAACTAAAGTCAATTTATTATTGTAATATTATACACATCAAGCTATCAAATGGATGCTTTACAGTGTTCAACAGAATAATAATCATTAAATTTAGACTAACAAAAGATTTACTATTAAGGGAAATTTTTTTAAAAGTATAGATTATGGGGGAACAGTACTTCTAGACTTCAAACTATGCTATATAAAGTTATCAAAACCACTTGGTAATGGTAAAAAAACAAAGAAGATCAATGGAACAGACTAGACAATAAAGAAAAACAAACAACAGAACTCAATAAACCACTGTCGATAAATGGGAAAACACAAATTACTTAGAAAAGAACTCCCCATTTGATAAAAGTTGCTAAGAAAAGTAGAAAACAGTTTTGTAGAAATTAAGTAAACACTTTACATCATATTCCACAATATGGTCTAAATGGATAAGTGACTGTAAAGAGCATACAATATATAAAATTGGAAGAGATCACAGAGTTTTCATCTCCCCAGATAGGAGATATATATTTAAAGAAATAAGGAACAGAATCGATCACAAAAGATAGAATGGACAACTTTGGTTACACAAAACATAAAAGCTTCTGTACAAACAAAATTAATGCATCAAGGTTAGAAGGATAATAATGACTGAATGAAAAAAATTATAGCATTTTTTTTCAGATATAGCTTTGGTATCTTTGATACATAAACAGCTCCAGGTCATTACCACAAAAATGTCAGAATAGAAGCTTTTTCTAAAATTTCTGACCTCTCAAGCCCTTCTAAACTAAGTGTTTTATGTTAGAAATATAGCAGTTTCAGCCATCTGTACAGCTGTAGACAAAAACTCTAATGAGGTAACAACCTGATGAATTAACAGCATATAAGGCTGGTCTCTAACTCCTGATATATTTACTCAGCACCCCAGGACACATTAGCCACACCACACTGGCAAGGCTATATAATCCAACCCCCAGACTTGCAAAAGAACACAGCTTTGCTTCTCCTTCTTCCCCTCACTATCTGGTGTGGAATATCAAAAAGCAGAAGCTTGTCAAGTTTGTAGTGAAGCATGGGAGTGCTCTGTGAGTACTGAAACTACAACAAGAGAACTGAAAAAAAGTGGGACCTGGGGCAGGATGCCAGCATGTATGAGGATCCACCAAGTCTAAAACAAATATGATTGGTACTTGGCGAAAGTGAGTTTTGTCCTCCCAGAAATCATATATGGCAGAGACTAAGGCCAGTGAAACATGAATTTCCAAGTAGGGGAAGGAGTTTGGAAAGATACGAGGCTTATCCCCAGAAGGCGAAGGATAGAAGGTATTCCAAAAGACTTAGCGTAGTTTTAAGCTATTAAAGCTTAAGACTCCTCTAAAGATTTTGGGACATCCTGTATAAGGAAAAAAAAAGACTTAAATCACCAAACACCTCAGGAAGAAGAAATAAAGATAAACAAACAGATTTAACTAAACAGAAGAGATGATCTAAATGATTTCAGACATTTATGATAAATATTAGAAGACAGGAATATAAATCAACACCTGAAGTAGCAGAGAATTCTGTAAACTCCAGAGGTAATAGGATCATATCAAGATGTTCTTGATTGGTTTAAGAATGAAATAAGAATTAGGAAAGCTGAGTTGGCCTCAATAGCAGAAATAATCGACAGAACAGAAAATCAATGGTGTCAAACCTAGCCAGAGAAACAAAAGATAACAATGGACCGGGAATTCTGTTACACAAGACAGAAAGGTAGTAAGAAGGAAGAGAAGTAAGGCAATAAATATAAAGAAAAAATAATCTCAGGGTAGAACCAAGATGGCGGCAGAGAAACAGAAAATTCTGTGAGCTCCCCCCACAACCACCTCAAATACCTATAAAATATGACTCTGAAGAAATCTGAGAGCTACAGAACCCAGAAAGTGACAGAGAGAAACACATCTCCCACTGAAGGCAGCCTGGCAGGCCAGCAGGAAAGGTCCACCACAGTGCACTGGGAGCCAAGCCCAGGCCTGTCTGAGCCACAGTTTTAGCCTCAGGGTGGCCAGATGGAAAAGGAATCTCAAAAGCTCACTGAAGAGAATAATTCCTTCAGGATTAGATTGGAGCAAATGGAAGCCAATGATTTTATGAGAAATTAAAATACTATTAAATAGATTCAAGCAAATGAAAAAATAGAAGGCGATGTGAACTATCTCACTGGAAAAACCACTGACCTAGAAAACAGATCCAAGAGAGATCATTTAAAAATTTCTGGACTACCTGAAAGCCATGATAAAAAAAAAAAAGAACCTAGAAGTCATCCTTCAAGAAATTCTCAAGGACAATTGCCTTGATATTTTAGAACCAGAGGGCAAAATAGAAATTGAAGGAATTCACCGATCACCTCCTGAAAAAGATCCCAAAAAGAAAACTCCTAGGAATATTATAGCCAAATTCCAGAGTTCCCAGGTCAAGGAGAAAATATTACAAGCAGCCAAGAAGAAACAATTTGAATATCGGACAAACACAATCAGGATAATACAAGATCTAGCAGCTTCTACATTAAGGTATGAGAGGGCTTGGAACATGATATTTTGGATGTCAAAGGAATAAGGATTAAAACTAAGAATCACCTACCCAGCAAAACTGAGTATAATTTTTCAGGGGAAAACATGATCATTCAATGAAATAGAGGACTTTCAAGCATTCTTGATGAAAAAAACCAGAGGTGAATAGAAAATGTGACATTCAAATACAAGAAGCAAGAAAAGCATGAGAAGGTAAACAAAATCATAAGGAACTTTTTAAAGTTGAACTATTTACATTCCCACATGGAAAAATGATCATTGTAACTTATGAAACTTTTCTCAGTATGAGGATAGTTGAAGGAAATATCAATGTGTGTGTGTGTGTGTATATGTATATATATATATGTAAACATACATATATATGTCTATATAGGAGGGTATATGTGCATATAAATACATATATGAGTGTGTGTATATATGTGTACAGGTATACATAGACAGAGAGCACAGGATCAGTTAAATAGGAAGAGATGATATCCAAAAAATAAAATTAAGAGGTGAGAGAGGAATATAATGAGAGGAGACAGGGAGAGACAGAATAGGGTAAATTATTTCATATAAAAGAGGCAAGAGAAAACTGTTACAATGGAGGGGAAGAACAGGAAGGCAAAAGGGAATGGGTCAACCTTACTCTCGTTGAATTTGGCTTAAGGAGGTGACAACATACACACTCAATTGGGTATCTTACCCTACAGGAAAGTAGGAGGGAAGGGAATAAGAAGGGGGATGATTGATGGGAGGGCAGATTGGGGAGAGGGTAGGATAGTGAGAAGCACACACTTTTAAAAAGGGACAGGGTCAAAGTAGAAAATAGAACAAGCACGGGGCAGGATAGGATAGAAGTAAATATAGTCAATGTTTCACAATATATCCACTATGGAAATGTTTTGCATAACTATACATGTACAACCTATATTGAATTGCTTATCTTCCCAGTAAGGGTGGGTGATGAGGGAAGAAGGGAAAGAATCTGGAATTCAATGTTTTAAAATCAAATGTTTAAAAAATATATTATTATTACTATTTCCGTGCAACTGGGAAATAAGATATATAGGCACTGGGGTATGGAAATCCATCTTGCCCTACTGGAAAGTCGGAGGGGGTTTGAGGGAGGATATAGGAGAGAGCAGATTGGGGGAGGGGATATTCAGTGGGATCACTGTTTTGGGGTGGTGGCTAGGGGAAAGACTGAGACAAAATTTGTAACTCAAAATCTCGTGGAAATGAATGTTGTAAACTAAAAATAAATTTTAAAAATTTAAAAAAAAAAAGAAAAAATAATCTCAAGCAAACATATTGATTTCAAAGACAAGTTGCTGCATGCATACCAACAACTTAGGTATGACAGATCTCCCAGAATACAAGTCAAAAAGAAAGGACATACAATAGATAAAGATACAGATGTATAGAAGATCAAAAACTATTCCCCAATAAAGATATTCTCAAGAGATATCAATAAACAACTCTTAAAGGAAGAATTATAAACTATTAAGAACCATATGAAAGAATGCTCTAAATGATTAATGAGAGAAATGCAAACCAAAACAACACCAAGATTTTTCCACACATTCCACAAATTGGCAAAAACAATAAAAGGTGTGAGAAGTCAGTGTTGGAGGAGCTGTGAGACGAGGGAACACTAGCACAGCGCTGGTGAAACTGTTAACACGCACCGCCACTCATTTTCCTGGTAGCGTTTTTAACAAATATTTTCATCAGTATTGAAACACAAGATGACCAAATGTACAATAAAGGTTCTTACTGCCTTTGTTTCCTTAAGAATTCCTTTCCTTGTCTTTCTAAGGAGAACCTGAGATTTATTCTTTCATTTAGCATTCTTTCTTTTGGTTTAGCCAAACGGTCAAAATTGATATCACGCAACTACTCCAGAAATATGTCCATATATTCATCCATAACAAGATTCTTACATTTAAAGGAACCATGGCCAGTTAATAAGTGGCCTAAAAATTGGGATTCTTGGCAATCCTTGCTCTCTTTTCCAAGACTCAGCCACTGGAGAAGACCAGAGAGTAGATGAGGAGAGCAGTAAGCCCACCAATCCCATACTGTCTTGGAAACACCCAAAACCTGCAGACCCCAAGAACAAGCTCTGAAAACAGTGGCACAAAAAAGTCTAAAGTCTGGCACAATGTCCTCCTGGTCCCAGATGAGTAGAGCCCAACTTTAACACAAAGCTCAAAGTCAAGAAATAGACTGGAAATAGGAACAAACAATCTGATTACAATTAGCTATTACGGTGGCAAGGAAGACCAAGACAAACTCAGAAGAAGACAGCAATGTAAAAATAGCTCCAAATAAAGTCCCAAAGAAAAATCCTAATTGTAAATAAGTCCCACAACAACTTCTGTAAGAATTTTGAAAAGGTAAGAATCGTAGAGGAAAAATCGGAAAAAGATGAGAGTGATGCAAGAAAAACAGGAAAAGAAACTTAGCAGTTTGGTGAAAGGTGTGCAAGCATGTGCACACACACACACACACACACACACACACACGCACCAAAACACTCTAAAAAGAACACCCTTGGCCAAAGGGTAAAAAGAGACACAAAAATTCACTGAAGAAAAGAAGTCCTTAAAAGCAAAATTGGCCAAATAGAGTAAGAGGTACAAAAGCTCACTGAAGAAAATAATTCCTTAAAAATTAGAACTGGGCCAGTGAAAGCTAATGATTCTACAAGACATCAAAAAACAATAAAACAAAGTCAAA
Organism: Pseudochirops cupreus; assembly: GCA_028627135.1. Taxonomy (NCBI): domain Eukaryota; kingdom Metazoa; phylum Chordata; class Mammalia; order Diprotodontia; family Pseudocheiridae; genus Pseudochirops; species Pseudochirops cupreus. The sequence goes on along the minus strand of CM053584.1, from coordinate 208,718,705 downwards.
AGAATTTTTAAAAATAGAAGAAAATGTGAACTATCTCATTGGGGAAAAAACTGACTTAGAAAATAAAATAGATCAAGGAGAGATAATTTAAGAATTGTTAGACTGTCAGAAAGCCATAATCAAACAAAGAACCTAGACATTATATTTCAATAAATTATCAAGGAAAACTGCTTCAATATCTTAAAACCAAAGGGTATAAAAGAAATGTTAAGAATCCACTGATAACCTCCATTGATAACCGATAAAATAAAAACTCTAAGGAATATTATCCCCAAATTCCAAAGCTCACAGGTCGAAGAAAAAAAAATATTTCAAGGAGCCAAAAAGAAACAATCCAAATACTGTAGAGTCACAGTCAAGATCACATAAGATTTAGTGGCTTCCATATTAAAGTAGCAAAGGGCTTTGAATATGATATTCAGGGGGGCAAAGGAGCCGGGATTGCAACCAAGAATGACCTATCCAGCAAAACTCAGGGAGGGAAACAGATACTTACTGAAATAAAGGACTTTCAAGAACTGCTAATGAAAAGATAGAGCTAAACTGAAAATTTGATAAACACGAGCCTCAAGAGAAGTATAAAGGGTAACCATGAAAGAGGAATCATAAATGAATAAACACAGATTCTTTACATTCTCATATGCGAAGGTGATACATATAACTCCTAAGAATTTGATCATTATTACAACAATTAAAAGGCATTTACATAGACAGAGATGGGATGTCATTTGATTATGTTGGAATGATATAAAAAAAAAAAGACTGAAGTGGGGTGAGAGAGGAGCACTCAGAGAAAAGGGAGGAAGTATGAGAAAAATTTTCTCATATAAAATAAGTGCTAAAGGAACAGCTTATATATTAGAGGGGGAAATGGGATCTACATATGCAAAAATATTTTTAACAGCTCTTTTTGTGGTGGCAAAGAGGATGCTTATCATTCGAAGGATGGCATATGATTACAACGAAATACTATTGTGCTGTGGGAAATGATGAGGGGAGGGGTTTCAGAAAAAAATGACAATATCTTTATGAACTGATGCAAAGTAAAGTGAGAAGAGCCAAGAAATCATCGTGCACAATAACAACAATATTGTTATGATGATCAACTCAAAAGACTTTTCTCTGATCAATATGCTGATAGAAAACAATTCCAAATGAATCATGATGAAAAAAAGCTATCCACTTCCAGAGAGAGAACTGATGAACTCTGAGTATAAAATGAAGTATAATTTTTTCACTTTCTTTTTCTTCTTTTAAAAATATGGCTAAAATGGACGTATTTAAAAACATGTTTTTCATGGTTTTATATATGTAATTGATACTATATTGCTTGGCTTCTCAGTGGGTAGGATAGGGGTGGGAGAAAGGTAGAGAATTTGAAACTCAAATGTTAAGAAGAAAAGAATGTTTAAAATAAATAATAAAATTTTGAAGAATGGAAAAATATTTTCAAGCTATTTTCCAAGTATTTAGTTTACTACCAGTTTGGCAAATTTCATCTTTCCTACCCATATTAGGTATTTCCCACCCATCATTCCTATGCATCTATTTCTACATAATTTTTCTATAAAAGATACAATTATTTTCAGTATGTTGTTGTTCTGTCACTTTTCAGTCATGTCCAACTCTTTGTGACCCCATTTAGGGCTTTCTTGGAAGATACACTGGAGTAGTGTGCTATTTCCTTCTCCAGCTCATTTTACAGATAAGGAAACTAAGGCAAATAGGGTTAAGTGACTTGCCCAGGCTCACACATTAAGTCACACATATTAAGTGTCTGAAACCACATTTGAACTCCAGGCCCAGCATTTTATCCACTGTGCCACCTAGGCACCCATTTTTTATACAGACTAAGTTTATTTTCCTACTTATTTTGCTCAAGTTAGCCATATCTTCATTTCTCTCTAGGCTACAATCCTGACTCTCCAGACCTTCTACTTCCCTCACAATCCCCTTTCAGCATCCTTTTCTATGTTGTCTTCCTCTATTTCAACATAAGAGAGCACAGACTGTCCTCTTTCTTTTTGTGTTAGTATTCTAGGCCCTTACCACAGTACCTCGATCATAATGAGCAATTAACAAATACTTGTGACCTGACTTCTATCATGGGGGTCTATATTCTTCTAAAGGTGGGCATCATAAGGTGTCTGAAAAACTATTATAATTATTTTTCTATTATAAAACTCAACAGTTTTTGGTTCAGAAATATTATTAACACAAATGCTTTTCTTCATCTTTTCAAAGCCAAGTTTTTACAAAATCAGAGACAATGCAACTAAATGTGCTTTCTCGCTTAAAAGGAACGTATGTGTTATCCTTATATAGGTAAATAAATTCAGATTTTTTTTTTAGTTCTGTAATTTCAACAATGTAATAACACGAATGATTAGGTCATCCCAAAGTACCTAAGACACACCTCCAGAATTCTGGAGTCTATTATCTCAGGCTCAGCAAATGATAGTCTTTGGTAATGTCTAGACTCAGTTGTTATTGTTGTACTTTATCTTTTGGCTTATAAAATTCAGCAGATTAAAATTTGTGCTGAGCAAATTGCCTAAGTCAGGCACATTTCAATTACTACCTAAATTTTGACATTAAAGACTTTTCAGACTACAATTCTTTACCTTCAAAATTAGAAAATTCAGAATTTCTTTGGACTTAGGCTCTGTCAAGGGAACACAGTCATTTAATTCAATTAAACAACAGTTAATTACCTCACAAGTACTAGACCCTTGTTGTGGTGGTTGTTATTTGTAATTTATTCTCAAAGAGGACCCTGACATCAGGGAGGTGATGCCATGGCATGCAAAGCAGCTGGATTTAAGGGAGGGAAGGCTGTGCAAAATCACAGCATCACTTTCTCCTGCAGAGCCATCAGGGTCCAGGGGTCAAATATACATTAGGATGACTGGAGGTGGCCCTAGATGTAGTGGCAGACCTGGGCCTTTTTAAGCTAAGGTCTTTCCCGGGTCTCAGTTTGTCTGAGGCACCAGACCCTGGCACTATGTTAATACTGTACAGGAACACAGAAGGAATTCACTAATACCAACAACTGCATAAAGGCATTCATCCATTAGAGATTACTTTGGGGGATGAGACATCTCACCGCTCACCCCTTTGCACAGGCTGTACCTCACACCTCAAATGCCTTGTTTTCTTCGCTTTATGTAGGAGAATTACCAGTTTCCTTCAAAGTTCAGTTCTGGTGCCACCACCTATAGGAGGATCAGTTTTCATTCACCCACTTGCTAGCATTTGCTATAAGCTATGGCCACAAAAGTACTTTGTCTTCTGTAAATATTATTGTATAAACCTGTTTGTACACATGACCAGTTTTCACTCAAAATTAAGTTCCTAGGGGCAGCTAGGTGGGGCAGTAAATAGAACACCAGCCCTGGAGTCAGGAGGACCTGAGTTCAAATCTGACCTCAGACACTTAACACAAAAACTAGTCGTGTGACCTTGGGCAAGTCACAACCCTAACTGCCCTCCAAGAAAGAAGGATAGGGTGGTTTTGTTTTTGTTTTTTTATCTCTAGCACCCAAAACAGCAAAGGCACTCAATCAAGCTTGCTAAATTAACGGCAAATTCCACAGAAGCAGCAAAGCAAACAATAATGATCATAAGGCTTCTTATTTTTGACACACTTTATCACACATAATGGACAGCCCTTTAGATACCCAGGGGTTGTTAGGAACAGGGCAAGGGAAGTAGAGTCAGGGATCTATCCAAATCACTATCCCTATAAATATAATTTGATCCTAACTGGGACAGGCTGGAAATGGTTTGGCCTCAAGTAAGATGATCTTCTGGCTCAGTAAATTGTTTTCTAATTATTAGGCATCTCTTCACTTGCCATTTAATTCACTTGATCACATCTCTGGTTATCTGGTCTGCTGAATAATCAGGATATAAGATATACTAGGATAAGGCTAAATTAGAAAGGACCAAAGTTTTTTTTTTTTTAGGGTTTTTTTGCAGGGGGGGGGAGGTGAAATTTGTTTGATTTATAAGGAAGGGGTGGGAGAATAGGGATCTCCTTCATTAGCAAGGGGAGAGATGGTCATCAATTAGCAAAGTGACAAGAAGAGAGGGGGTTTCCAGCAAAGAAAATTCCACATATGAAAGGGGGAAAGGGTTCAAGATAAGGAGAAGGGTATAGCTACCAAGTAGTAGAAGGGAGCATCTCAAGAACAAAGAGAGCCCATCATGAAGGCTACATCCCCCAAACCAGAGAGTTTTCAGACTACCATAGCATTTATTGTAAATAATAACATTTTAAAACATTTGTTTTAAAATAAAGTAAGGATTTGGGAATCCATACCACACAATAATGCTATGGGTCAAACAGTATTTTAGAGAGGTCCTTCTGTTACTTCCAATAATAACTGGATGGAAAAGATAAACCTGGATTATAACAAATTCCATACTAAACAAGATTTTGTGATATTGATGTCCCAACTTATTTAAGTTTATACTTGTAAATGAAAGATAAACATTACTTAGGTCTTTAAAATATTATGACTCTTTCAAATTTCTCACCACTTCAGGCAAGGATCTCAGATGATAAATTCCTTAACAGTAAATCTGCATGAGTAGAAGGAATTTCCTAAACAGGGATTTCTTTCCACTGACACAATCACTTCACCCCAAGTGACAATAAAAGTGTATCTCTTGTCCTGTCCCCAAAGGAGAGGAAGAGGGAGTGGGGAGGGAAGGGAAAGGAATGAAAGGGAACAAGAGAGGGAGACAAATTCCTGGCTCATTTCTTACATTGGCCTTATATGAGGTGTGTTATAGTTTCCTTCAACTATCAACTTAAATGCAATCTTCTAAAGGATCTTTTCTTTTTTCCCTCTAGCTCTTAGTGTCTTCTCATTCAAAATTTCATTGCTTCTGCTTTGTATGTATCTTGCATATACACATACACATAGTCTCTTTTAGAATTTAAGGATCTTAAGGGCAGAAACCGATTTACTTAACATAGTGCCTGGCATATTCTAAGTGCTTGCTACCTGCTAGATTCTGGATCTCTGTTTAACAGCTGCTCCTCAGCCCAGTGGTAAAGCAGAATGAGCACTGGGCAGCATCTGGACTATCACTCAATTCTCCTACCTCTTCCTTTACTGCCCTTTCCTTTTGACCATTCCTTCTTCCTTACCATGACCTCTAGTCCACCTACCCCTCAATTTATTTTCCTCCCAGCCATCACTCCAGTACTTTCCTACTCTCCTTCTTTCCTTATCTTAATCCCTTTGGTGAACCAGTTCAATTTTATACTCTCCTATATACTCTTGTCTCTTGCTCCCTTTTCCTATCATTGATCATGCCTTGCCAAGCCTGACCTTGACTTACTACCACCAAAATGGCTTTGTTCCTGTTCACATGCTGATGAATGGAACTTGGGAAAAATCATGAAATCAAATAATCAATATTTATTAAGCACCTACTATGTATTTCAGTCACAGTAGTAAGCATCTGGGATAAAAAGAGAGACAAAAGATAGTTCCTGCCTTCAAGTTGCTTAGGAGTTTATAGTCTAATGGGGAAGACACTACGAAAACAAATATATACAAAGCAATCTAAATACAGGACAAATAGGAAATAATTAACAGAGGGAATGCACTGGAATTAATATTTTGGGGAAGGATTTCTATAGAAGATGGAATTTTAACTAGGACTTAAAGAAAGCCAAGAAGATCAGTCAGTAGGCTGAGCAGTGGAAGAAGAGTGTTCAAGGCACACTACAGAAAACGCCCAAAGCTGAGGTTGGAGTGCATTTTTCATGTACTGTCCAGGAGACCAGTGTCACTGAATTTCAGAGTAAGGTGTGAGAATACTGGAAAGGTAGGAGGGAGCTAGGTTAGAAAGGCTTTGAATACCAACTAGAACATTTTGCATTTGCTCCTGGGAACAAGAGTGAACCACTGGACTTTACTGAGTAGTGAGGTGACATGGTCAGATCTGCATTTTAGGAAAATCACTTTAGTGGCTGGATGGAAGATGGACTGGAGTGGGGAGAAACTTGAGGCAGGCAGACCTACCCACAGGCTATTGCAGTAATCCAGGTGTGAGGTGATGAGGGCTTGAACTAGAATGGTGGCACTGTCAGAGGAGAGAAGAGGCATTACTGGAGAGATAATGAAAAGGTGAAATTGGCAGGTTTTGCCATATTGGATATGGGAGTTGAGACATAGTGAGGGATCCAAGATGATTCCTAGCTTGTGAGCCTGACAGGCTGTTGTTGTCCTCTACAATAATTGGGAAGGTGTGGTAGGGATGGGGAGAGTTTAGGGGGAAAGAGATATTGAGATTTGGAGATACTGAGTTTAAGATGTCTAATGGACATCCAGTTTGAGATGTCTGAAAGGCAACTGAAAGTGTGAGATTAGAGGTCAGTGGAGAGGTTGGGAGCAGGACAGACAGATTTGAGAATCTTCAGCAAATCCATGGAAGGTGATGAGACCACCAAGTGAAGTAGTATAGAGAGAAAAGAGACAAAGTCCCAGTATATAACCGGGAGGGACACAAAAGATTAGAGGTTATAAACTGGAGGAGGATCTGGCAAGGAAGACAGAAAAGGAGTGTTCAAATAGGTAGGAGAAGAACCAGAGAAGAATGGTATCCCAAAAACCTTGACAGGAGAGAGCATCAAGAAGGAGGGTGTGACCAAGTGTCAAAGGCCACAGGAAGGTCAAGGAGAATGAGGACTGGGAAAAGGCCATTGTTGGGTTTGGCAACTAAGGGAACATTAATTACTTTGGAGAGAACAGTTTTAGTCGGATGATAAGGTTGGAAGCTGAATTGTAAAGGATTAAAAAGAGAGTGAGGGGGAGAAAATGGATGCATCTGTTGTAGATGGACTTTTTACGGAGCATAGCTACAAAGGACAGATGAGATACAGGATGACAGCAGAGATGTATGGACATGTCTATAGGCAGTTAGAAATGAGCCAGTAGACAGAGAGAAACTAAAAATAAGTGAATAAGTTGGGAGGACAGAGGGAGGGCAGTGTGTTGGATGAAACAGGACAGGATGGAATGAAGCCACACTGACTACAGCCACTGCAAATTTATGCTACTTAATTTCAGCTGATTGACCCCTCTCTCCTCCCCATTCCCTCATCAACCTTCCTTTGTTTACTGGATGCTTTCCTACTGCCTACAAATAGATATATCTCCTACATCCTTAAAAATCCCTCACTTGATTCGAGCATTCCCAATATCTAATATGTTATATCTCTCTTTCCTTTTGTGGCAAAACTCCTTGAAAAATCAATTTATAATCAGTGCCTCCACTTCCTGTTGCCTCTTTCTCTTCTCTGCAGTCTATCTTCCAACATTATAATTCCACTGAAATGACTTTCAAAACTATCAAAGATTGCTTAATTACAAAATCTGAAGGGATCTTCTCAACACTTCACCTTCTCTTGATCTTTCTGTAGCTTCTGACATTGTCAATCACCCTCTTCTTGATACTCTTTCTTCTAGGTTTTTGTCACACAGCTCTCTGCTGGTTCTCCTCCTATCTGTCTGACTACTCCTCTGATTCCTTTGCTAGATTTTAATCCAACTTGTATCTCCTAAAAGCAAGTTCTCCCAAAGATCAAATCTGGACCGTTTTCACTGATCCCTCTATACTTGGTGATCTCATAGGTTCAATTATCACCTGTTTGCAAATGATTCTTAGATCTGTTAGCCAGCTCTAACCTCTTTTCTGACTTCTAGTCTTACATCTCCAACTGCCTATTAGACAAGTGGAACTGGATGTCTCATAGACATCTTAAACTGAACACGCCCAAAAGCAAACTAGTCTTTCCCTCCCCTGTTCTGACCTTCCTCAATATTGTCAAGGTCACCACAGTCTTAGTTATCCAGGTTCACAAACTCAGTGTCATTCCTGACTCATCTCTCCTACTCACCTCATAAGTACAATGTTTCTAGGTCCTGCTGTTTCTGCTTTTTCAATATCTCTTTGTATATGTTCCCCTTCCTCATCAACTCACAACTGGACTACTGCAATAACCTTCTGGTTGCTCCAGTCCATCCTCTACTCAGCTACCAAACTCATTTTCCTAAAGTAAAACACTGGTCTGACTCCCCTAACTTCCATCAATAAACTCTAGTGTTGGAGTAGCTAGGTGGTACAGTGAATAGAGCCCTGGAGTCAGGAGGACCTGAGTTCAAATCCAACCTCAGACATTTAACACTTACTAGCCATGTGACTTTGGGCAAGTCACTTAACCCCAACTGTCCTACCTTCCCTTCTTCAAAAAGATAAAAATAAATAAATAAATAAATAAACTCTAGTGTTTCCCTATTGCCTTCAATATAAAATACAAAATTCCTTCTTTGGCTTTTAAGGCCCTTTAAACGTGGCTCCTTCCTACCTTTCCAGTCTTCTTGCTGTTTCTTGCACAAGACATTCCATAGCTTATGGCTCAGTGCACTTTCACTAGCTATCCTCTATGCCTGTAGTATTCTTCCTCAACATCTTTCCCCTTTAGTTTTCCACAAGTCTCAGCTCAAATTTTACCTTCTGCAAGAGGTTATTCCTAGTCCTCCTTCAATCTCTCTCTCTGTCTCTGTCTCTCCCCTCCCTCTCTGTCTCTCTCTCTGTCCCTCTCTCTCTCTCTCTCTCTCTCTCTCACACACACACACACACACACACACACACTCTCTCTCTCTCTCTCTCTGTCTCTCTCTCTGTCTCTGTCTCTCTCTCTCTCTCTCTCCATATACAGTTCCTTGGATGGTATCTCCCCCATTTGAATGTGAGCTCCATGATGGCAGGAATTGTTCTTCCCTTTCTTTTCATCCCAACACTTAGAACAGCGCCTCCTGTCCAGCAGAAGTGGAATAGATGCTTGCTGACTGATTGACTAACTCCATGCAAAATGAGCCAAAACTAAAAATGGTTCTTTCTACATTAATTTTCCTTCAAAAGCAAATATGCTTCTGATTTCACTGACTGAGGTGAAGGCAAATTTGAAATTCTGAAATATGCCACAGAAAAATGTGAATTTTAAAATATATGCCCAAAAGTCTCACCATTTTTTCCTCTAGGTTCCCATATTTCTCAAAAATGGCTGAATTAATTTTTGTCAAAATCGAAAAACATTTCTGGGTTATGACCGATCAAAAGAAAGTCTAGTCCAATGATTTGATTTATGGGACAATCATAGGAGAAAAGAAGTAAGGTTTTAGAATACTGTTTTAATATTAGGTACAATATTTGCCACTGTATAAGATGTATCCATCTTAACTGATTTAACATAAAAATTTAAGATAAAAATTCATTCTTGAAGAGGACCATCAGGAAGATGATGACATAATTTGCAACTGACTTTGATTTCAGTGAGTGCAAAATCACCGGCCTCACTTTCTCCTCCATAGCCATCTGGGTTCCATGGCCAGATATTGATTAGGAAAACTGGAGATGGTCCCAGAATACAATGGGAGACCTTGACCCTTTTAAGCTAAGGTCTTTTGGGTTCTTACTTTGAGTGGGGCAATGCTCATTCAGTGAATAGGCCTCTTTAAGAAGTGAGTCAAGGGACAGCCCATTTAATTTTTTAAAAAATCAAAAAGAGAGGGTAAGACCTTTATTTAGGGTTGCTGGCCAAAAGAGAAAAAGTTATTATTTACATTCACTCTGAGCCAGGGCAGCCTCAAAAACAACCATTTATTTGCCCTCCCTTTTTCTCTCTTCTCTTTCTCCTCCTTTCCTCAGAGATGCATTAATGTTAAAAAGGATGATCACCTTGGCTTTCTGGCTGACTGAACAGACAGTAGAAAAACTTCATATACTGATTATCAAAATTATCTGCAACTAGTCCTAGCTGGTAGGAAAGAGAAAATGTGTAGGGATAAGCTAAATGACAAGAAACTTTTTCCTGGGATCAGGATAAAAGCTCTGTTTATTGCAAACATACTAAACTTAGATATCACAGCATGACGTTCTTCTAACTTAAAACTGAATTTCCATGACCACCAACATATTCCTACTTTTCTTGAGAAGTCTTAAGTTTGTTTTATATATTTTCTTTTGGCCATTTAAGACATGGAAACTCAGTATAAGCACTTACTATAGGAAATAATGTAGTATGAGAAAGATTCTACTTGGATTCTGATCTACTTAGCTGAGGTAATAAAACACCAAAATGGACCTCACAAAAAAGTGCCTTTCATAAAACCATAGGATTTAGAGATATTCCAGACTTAAAGATTATCTAGTCATATTTCTATGCATGAACTTGGAGGAAGACTTCATAATAGGCAAGGAGATTTTTTAAATGTCTGATCAAATGCCTATTTAAAAATAAATCTAAAATTAAAAGACCAAAAATTACAGTACTATGTCTAGAGGCTGAATGTAAAGATTTTCCATTAAAATGAATGAGTACAACATACATGGTTTCTGCAAGCACAGCAAAACTTGAAACTAAAAATATTGTTTTAGCTGGTGAAAACAACTTTTTTTTTACATATGTTAGTGAATTATGATGACTTTCCTAACTGCCTAAAATACAGACTTACTAATGAATTGAAACTGAAAAAATATCTGGAAAGACTGTTTGGTTTAAAATGAGAAAAGAAAAAATAAAAAATCAATGTGAATACAATAGGAAATAAGTAAAGGAGATAAAATTAACAAGAGTGTTCACAGAAGCAAAGAAAACAATATGTGTACGATATATATATATTCCTTTCATTATAAAAAGAGGGAGCAGGATAGGGGGAAAAGGAGAGAGGGGGCAAAGAGACAGTGAAACAAAAGCTCACCTATCAGAGCCTAGGATGATTCCTGGTGGTATGTCCAAGTTTCCTATGGGAAGGAGGTGGGTATGATGAGCTGATTAAAGATGCCATGCTTTGGAATTGGGACAGAAAGACCAAAGACCTGGAACCCTGGTGCTGTTATGGGTCTGAGCATCAACTTCCTTTGGAAGATGAAAAAAAAATGCCTCCTTAATCAGTTATTTCCTCATTTCTGAAACAAGAATAATACTAGGTGCTATTGTGGTTCCTAGAAACCTCTGAAACAAGGATAAATCATAACTAGAGAGATATACTACATACTCCATGCATAAGTCATACTGTAAACTCATGGTCACTAGTTCAGAGCAACATCACACATTCTTGTTAGGTCTAGAGTGATAACAGGAATATAGTGAGTTGCTGAGTTAAGGAAAATATAAGGAAGTCCTAGAAGTTTAAATCTACAAAGAATCATCATAAGTTTGGTACTATTTGGCACCTAGGATGAAAGAAGTAAACCTGACTTTTTAGTTCCCATGCTAGTGCCATCCCTGAACTCCAGCACTATATTCTGGGCCTGACATACCTAACCATGCATAAGGCTGGTTCAGATATCATTATAGTCTTCATTTTACTTAGAAATTTTTACAAAGGTTAATTAAGTAAAATGATGAAAAGTATGACTTAAAGAACTTTTCCCCAAAACAGAAGTATCTGTTACTGATCTAGCTTGCTATTCATACACATCTGAAAAATGTAAGACCAATGTGGAGCCTTGATCTAAGATAAAGATAACATTGTACACATACAAATACCAAGGTAGTTCATGTATTTACAAAAGAAAAGTCTATGCTGCATTTCCAGCACCATATTCTTTCCAATCTTCTGCATCTTTAAATTTCTCATCCTACATTTTTCATTTTTCACTCACCAGATATCTTTATTCCTCCCTCAGGTCTGGGGTAAATGATTGTACTCATGAAAAGAAAGTTGAGGAACTGAGTCTGTGACTGAGGAGTTGCAAGTAGGATCTAATCTTTTAAAGATGATTGAAGATTAGAATTCTTTCCTCATGAAATGAAATATAACTAAATGATAGATGTGAGAACACTAAGAAAAGCTGTAAACTACACAAAAATATAAGTGTAAGTATAAAGAATACTCTAAGAATAAAGAACAAAAAAATAAAGAACAAAGCTAACATGATAAACCTTCAAACCCAGAAGACTAAAAAAATAGAATAATGCAAAGAAATTTCAAAGTTAAAAGTCTCCATCAACAGAAGCATTTTACTATTTATTCAGATTTAAAACCTTTTTGTCATTTTTTATTCATCCTCCTCTTTAATAGCCTCTATATATATTCTTCCTAGAAATCTATCTGATCTGACCATTCCCCGCCCCCCTCTCCCCCCCCCCCCCCCCGATTCCTTCTGCCACCTGCAAACCTAAACTCTCATTCCATTATGCCTAGACTACTGGAACAGTTTCCTAATTATTCTTCCTGCCCCCTAGATCCCTCTGCTCCAATCTATGCTAAATAGAGCTACCACAATATTACTAAAACATTGATTCTGTCTCCAAAAAGTCTTATTGCTTATCCCACCCCTAAGATAAAATCAAAAGTTTATTTTGCCCCAGGACTCTTTAAAATTTGATCCCAACCTTCACATTTGTCTTCAAGTACAATCTAAAGACCCATTATTAAGGACCTATGGAAAAATAAAGTTGCCAAGCCAGGCTGCCATTCCAAAGTCACAGTTTAATAATGAGAAAATTTTGGTTATCTTAGGCATTGGCTAAATTATTCACTAGAGAGGTATAAGAACCTTCAGACTGACAGTATTCCAGGGAGTTGTTCCATCACATTTTAGTTCATAAGTTAGAGAATTAGACTAATTATAAGCTATATATTTTCACTTAACTCTCCTATTGAGGAAGTCCTAAGATATAAAATTTTTAAATCAATCACCCTATCTTGCACAATAGGAATCAATTACATTAAAACTCAATATCTTGACAATGAAACCAATAATCCCACTTTTCAGGGTTTTAAAAAAATTATTATGAGGCTTTGCCAACACAGTAATGTTTTTCTTTTAACTCTAAAATATGTCTAGATCAGTTAGCCTTTGAGCTACATATCTTCCTCCTCTACTCTTCCCACCCCCACTCCCAATTTAATTCTCAAATTGTTAGGAATATTCCTATGTTCAGGTATCCATGCCATTTCTGCTTTATATAATCAAGAGACAGACAGATAAATGCGCGCGCACACACACACACACACACACACACACACACACACACACCTGATCATAATTTTAATGCCTTTGCTACATACTAACTAACCTATGAGGGGCAACATAGCTTATGGGATAAAGAGCTAATCTTGTAATAGTGACAACTTCAAATTCCAATGGGACTTCAAGTCCCATGCCTTTGATACACAGTCCATGTGACTCAGGACAATTAACTGAACCCCTTAATGAATGAGGGAACTTATTTTTGTTGTTCAGTCATTTTCAGTCATGTCTGACTCTTCATTACCTCATTTGGGGTTTTCTTGGCAAAGATATTGGAGTGGTTTGCCATTTCCTTCTCCAGCTCATTTTATACATGAGAACTGAGACAAACAGGGTTAAATGACTTGCCCTGGGTCACACAGCCAGTAAGTATCTGAAATCAGACTTAAACTTGGGAAGAAGAGTCTTCCTGACTCCAGGACCAGTACTCTATCCACTATGTCACTTAGTTACTCAGACTTTAAATTGCAGAACAGTTGCCAATCTGTATAGATTATATAGTAGAAGAAGGTTACTCACTGGGACATCTATAAACCAGTAAAAGCAAAGACCCAGACAAAATTTAAACTTAATTTTAACTTTAATGCTGACATTATTCAATGTGTTATCCTAGTGTTATATAACTAATTGATCCAAAATAGTTACTGAGCTACCCATAATTGCAGTTTGTACAGCACTTAATTTAAGTGAAGGGATTAAACCCAAGGCTGAGAAAAGGAACAACACTAAGACTCTTATTAGAATGATGTATTCACACGGGGTAGTTACATTTAAGAAAAGATAAAGAAAAAGAAGAGCAAGGTCACAACTGAAAAAGATCAAAAGATAAAAAAGGGTGCAAATTAAGAAGGGTTAGAACAAATACTAAAAACCTCATCACAGAAATCTTTTCTAAGTAACTAGATCCTTAGCTACAATTTAACATAAAGAAGAGATAAGAGATGACTAAATTATTTTATTTATGTACACTAAAGACTAAGATTCTTTAATATGAAACATGTACAAGAAACAATACGGCTAAATTAGACTAGGGGAAATTCCAATTGAATCTAAGGGAGCAAATGACATTATTGCTATGAGATCCTAAGGAAAGCTGAATAAACTGGCATAATTTAGGTTTTCAGCTGAAAAAGCTGAATCCTATCTGGAAGGATTGAACAAGATTCTTTATTAAAAGTCCTCTCACCTCTCACCCCAATTGTATACATATACATTTTGTGTGGGAAGAAACTGTGCTTCTAAGTTGGCAGAAATGAAATCAGATCTTTCAGAGTCAGTCCTTACTTGTTTTTAATGGCTTAATAACATGATAAATTAATTTGTGAAGCATTTTCTGTGTACTAGATAATATAACTATGAAGATGTACATGAATAGCTATGAAGATGTCTTTGCCCATGAGAAACTTACAGGCTACTAGTTAGTTAGAAGGGAATTTTGAAATTATCTCATCCACTCTTGTTAGAACAGGGCCTCAAATAAAATACAGGCCTATAAAAGAGAGTGTTCCTATAACTGTAATAAGTGCATAATAAAGGTTGCCGTTTAACAAAATAATATAAAAATATCCAGAGAAACATCCTAAGAAAGTACACCCAGACACCCTCTCCTCTAAGAGCCTAATGGGAAGAAGGTAAAGTTAGGAACAGGGACAAAACTCTGCTGGCACAATGTACTTCACTACTCCTGAATTTTAAAAATATGAATGATTATAAAATGAATTGTAGCAAAGCAAAGAAGGGTGAGTTAATTCATATATTGTTTAAAAAGGGCCTATGAGTTTAAGGCCTATGAGTTTAAGGCATGTAGCCATTTAAATTTTCTAAAAATCCTAGCCAGACTCATTTAAGTTTGTTCTCAAGTAAAATTGATTTACTGGCTACCTCATTTTGACCCATTGTGACAAGGCCCAGATTTTGACTTGTGACATAAGTTTAACCTACATTTTAGTAATACCAGAGGGAGGCAGAGAAGGTCCTAGACCTGTGATTTTGCTAATGTAGGCAACTCTCAAAACTAATTCAGACCACAAAGACAGAAAATTTATCTATAACTAGAGATGAAGTGACTTGCTGACAGTCAAAAACAAGACCTGAAACTATGTCTTCCAGATTCTAAATCCAGTTTTCTATCACTTTTCGTATTATCATTTGATTACTACATAATATCTGCTCTAGCCCTCTTCTCTTCTCCTGCCATACTATTTCTTTGGTGATCCCATCAGCTTCTTACCATCTCTATGCTGATGTTTCTCAGATATAACTTATCTAACCCTATCTTCTTTGCTGATCTCCATGCTCACATCTCCAACTACCTTTGGAAATCTCAAACTATATGTCCTAAGGACATCTTAAACTCAACACGTCCAAACCTGAAATCGTTATATTTGCCAAAAACATTCCCCACTTCCAAATTTCCCTATTACTTTAGAGGGCAACACTATCCTCCCAGTCCCTGAGGCTCACAACTTAGAAGTCATCCTGGATCCCTCACTATCTCTCAACTCCCATATCCAGTCTGTTGCCAAAGCCTGCCAATTTCACCTTTGCGACATCTCTCTGATAATGTCTGTTCTCTCCTTGGCCACCATTCTAGTGCAAGCCCTCATCACCTCACACCTGGATTACTGCAACAGCCTGCTTGCCTCAAGTCTCTCCCCACTCCAATCTATCCAGCCACTAAAGTGATTTTTCTTAAGCACAGGTCCAATTGTGTCATCCCCTTATTCAATAAACTCCAGTGCTCTTTATAATCTCCAGGATCAAATATAATAAAACCCTCTGTTTGGAGTGCAAAGTCCTTCATAACCTGTCCTTGTCCCACCTTCCAATCTTCTGGAAAGTCTTACTCCTAATCTTCTACACCTCCACGTACTCTGATTCAGTGACACTGGCCTTCTTGCTGCTCCTGTAACAAGAAATGCAATCTCCCAGCTCCATGCATTTTCAACTAGCTACCACTCATGCCTGGAATTCTCTCCCCCCTCATTTCTGCCTCCTAGATTACTTCAAGTCCCAGCTAAAATCCCACCTTCTACAGGAAGCCTCTCACGATCTCTTAATTCTGGCGCCTTCCTTCTGTGGATTGTTTGTTTCCATTTTCTCCTGTACATAACTTCTTGCACACAGACGCTTCCCACCTGCCCCAGACAATACTTTGTATCTAGTTTGTATATGTACCGTACTTGCTTATCTGTACCGATGCTGTCTTCCAAAGAATATAAACTCCCTGAGAGTAGGCAGTGTTCAATTTTTTTAAAGTATTTTCTTGACATTAGCACAATGCCTAGGCACTTTAAAGTGTGGGTTGTATGAATGAAAAACAAACAATAAATGAAAGCTATCAATAACATGCTACTAAGGGAACAAATTCATTTAAATTACAACAGACCAAACTATGACTAGAGTTTGAATCTCAAGTGAGTGCTGAGTTTTGAAAAAGGTCAGTGGCCAGTTTCACCCCCACTAACTATGCCTCTCCCGCCTCCTGTGGCTAAACTCCTTGGAAACGTCACCTACGAGAGGTGCCTCTACTTTTTCTCTTCTCATTCTCTTAACTCCTTACAATCCCACTTCCAAATTTATCATTCCGCTAAAACTACCATCTCTAAAGTAACCAGATGCAAAGGCCTTTTCTCAATCTTCATCCTTCCTACTTCTCTGAAGCCTCTGATACTGCTGATCACCCTTTTTTCTCTGACACTCTTCTTTTCAGTTTTTCTGGGCATTGCTCTCTTGTGGTCCTCCTTCTACCTACCAGACTGTTCATTCTCAGTCTCCTTTGCTGGATTCTTCATCCAGATCATGTCCTTTAACTATAGATGTCTCACAGGTTCTATATAGGGCCCTCTTCTCTTGCTATAAACTACTTGGTGATCTATCAGCTCCCATGGATTTCATTATCTTAATGCTGATGATTCTCAAATCTATTTATCCTTCTCTAACCACTATGCTGACCTCCAGCCTCACAACTCCAACTGCCTTTTAGACATCTTGAATTGAATGTCCCATGAAATCTTAAATTCAATATGTCCAAAAATACTCATGTGCTCTTTTGTCTCCTCTGACATTGCTACCACTCTCTAGTACACAACCTCATCACCTCCCTCTTGGACTACTTTAAAAGCCAGTTTGTGGGTCTGCCTGCCTCAAGACTCTCCCCACTCCAATCCACCTTCCATTCACCCTCTAACGTGATTTTCCTAAAGCACAGGTCTGAATATGTCACTCATCACTCTGGACGCATTCAATAACCTCAAGTGGCTCCCTGTTGCCTCTAGGATCAAATACAAAATGCTTTGTTTGGCTTCTGAAGTCCTTCATAACCTAGTCTTGTCTTGCTTTTCCCTGACATGTACTCTTTGATGCAATGCCAATAGAGTCCTGGCCATTCCACAAACAAGACATTTTATCACTCAGCTCCAGGAATCTTCTCTGGCTGTCCCTGGTGAATAAAATGCTCTCCTTTGTGACTGTTCATCTCTCTGGCTTCTTTTAAGACCCAACTAACATCCCATGTTCTACAGGAAGCCTTATCTCACAGACCACAAAACAGTTAAATTCGTCTTCTCCAGAATCAGTCACAAGTTTTTCCACTTTTATCAATTCTTTATATGCCAGGATAGACTCCACCACCCTAATCCAAATTATTGAATTACTGATATCCTATCAAAATTCAGGTCAAAAAATCACCTCATCTTGATTTCCACAACTGGAGAAATCTCCCTCCATGGAACTTTCATAACACTTCATTTTATGTAAGTATTTGTTTATGTAATTAATTATTCTGTAACTATATCAAGTTTTATTATCTTTTATTAGGCAAAAGGCTCCTTAGGGGCATAGACAATATCTAATTTATCTTTGTAAACTCCTTTCCTAAGAAATTAGAACAACATCTTGCAGATAAAAATAGATAATTAATGTCTATGGTTACCTCATGAAAATTTTTAAGGGTGATACTGAACACCTCAAAGGGGAAGTGTTAAGTGGGGAACAGAAAGAAGGTCACTTTGGCTAGAACACAGCACTGGTGGAGGTATAAGGTATAAGGTAAGAGGTATAAGTCTGTAAAGGTAAGAAGCAACCAGGTTGTGAAAAGTTTTCCATCATAGAGAAGGTTATATTCGATTATGGAGGCCATAGAGAGCCACTGGAGTTTACTGAATAAAAAAGAAGTTGACATGGTCAGATCTGTGCCTTAGTAAAATTATTTTGACAGTCCTGTATAGAATGGGTTTGAATGGGAAGAGTTTTTAAAATTTAATTGTCATTTATTTATTTATTTAGTTTTCAACATTCATTTCCACAAGATTTTGAGTTACAAATTTTCTCCCTGTCTCTCCCCCAGCCCCCACCCCAAGATAGAAAGTCTCCTGAATACCCCTTCCCCCCAATCTGCTCTCCTTTATATCCTCTGAGTGGGAAGAGTTTTAAGACAGAAAAAAACAATTAGAAGGCTACTGTTAGAGCCCATACAAAAGGTGACAACGTTCTGAACTAGGGCAGTAACCATTGAAATAGAGAGAAGTGGAAGGATGACATGGGTTATAGAGGTAGGAACCACAAGGTAATTGGGTATGTGAGATGAGTGAGTGAGGTCACAAACTTGGATAGGTAGAAGCATAGTGGTTTCCTTGACAGAAACAGGTAAATTTGGAAAAAGAGTAAGAATAGAGTGAAAGACAGCAAGTTCTGTTTTAATTGTATTGAGCTCAAGATGCCTTCAGGTTTAAAATTCCCAATAGTCACTTGGTGATATGAGACCAGAGCTCAGAAAAGAGAACAGGACCAGATCTATAGAGCTAAAAGTTATATACACAGAACTAATAAAACACTCCAATGCTAAACATTGAAGACTCTATTCTTTGCAGTGGTTCTCAATCTGTGGGTCGTGACCCCTTTGGGAGTCACACAACCCTTTCACAGGGGTCGCCTAAGACCATCGGAAAACATATTTCTGATGGTCTTAGGAACCGAGACACTGCTCCTCCATCCGTCTCTAGGCAGGTCCTCCTACATGCAGATATACCCACACATTAAAGGGTAGCGGCATTAGGAAGGTTTAAGGTATTCTTTAAGGGTTTTCTTAGAAAAACAGGGGCTAACATTCATTACCAAAATAAGAATACTCAATCAAAATTTCTTTACCTTTAAGTTTTTACTTACACCTTGTGATAGAAATATTCTTGCATATTTTAAATAACGTACACCATATTGCATAGCCATTATTTTTAGAATAATGATTTTCTGGCCATATATAAAAATTAAATACAACAATCCTTCTAAACACATTAAGTACAAACTCAGCTGCAAAAATATCATGCATTAGCAGTGTGATGTCATAACTACAAAAACGGCTTAAGGAAAGTGGTATTTAAGCAAAATATTTTTTTATACATCTTATGCCACAAGCCCTCCAGTCTATAACCCAATGAATGAATGACTAAATTTGAAAAGCATTTAAACTTTATTAAATATTAAATTAAATATTAAAAGCATTGGACAGACATTGAAGTGCCAGATACAAATATAAATGTAAAATACAAGCAAGCAAGACAGTTACCACCCTCAAGGAGCTTACATTCTAATAAGGGAAGATGACACTGCAAAAAGGTGAAAGAATGACTTAGAACTGACCAAGAAGTGGCATAGTAGTTCTAGTTTTGAGTAAAATAATGTAAAATCTCACCAATAAGAACTCAAGACCTCAGGGACAGAGTCTGAGTTTCAGACTCATGTGGGTAATACAGTTTTGGAAATGACCTTTGACATTGCTGACTAGAACTAGATGATCTATTTTTGGCCAAAATTTCTAAATTAAGCCCTAAAATCTAGGTAACGGAATAAACAGATAGGGACATAGAGAAAAATGGTTCATAGGAAAGGGCAAGGAAAGAGGGAAAAACAAGTGAATTCTAAGATATAAAATCACAATAAGGCATTTGAGTACCATTGCCTGGGTTTGGAAATTGTGGACCCTGTTTACCATAATACATGTAAGAAAACACAATTTTCTGGCATTAAAATATATGCATTAAAGAAAAATATTATTAAAAAGCATTCTTTATTAGTCCTTGATTCTCCCTATCCAAATGCACACACCTTAATTTTCCCTTCAAACAGGCTTTTTACTTTACTTTAACTATAGTCCTAGTTCTTCCAAGACAATTATAAATAATATAATTCAATAACTCTAAATAGCTATTTGATGGGAGGAAAAGCAAATTACATTAAGAAGCAGACCACATTAAATGTGGAGGTCGTCTTTTCTTCTTCAGCTTGCCTTCCTTGCCATGCTGCCAAGAAAAGAATGTAGTATACGTTCTATTATGTATGATATAGAATATAGAATATATATATAGATATAGAATATATATAGATATAGAATACAGAAAAGTATTCTTTAAAAAACACAAAAAACAAATTAAGATTTCAAAAACAACTATTCTTAGCTAAAAGTTACCTGTAGTGAGCAATAAAAGTTGAATAAGGTATAAGAATATTAAATTCCCCAAAAGAAAGTCAGTCAGTTAGCCAGTCTCTCTCTCTCTGTATATTTTATATACAACTGTGTGTATATAAAATATATATGTATGTTATATATCCACATATGTCAATATGACTTGTTTCCACAAACAAGATTTTTAATTAAAAAGAATAAAACATGTGCATTACTACTTGACATTTCATGTTAAATGCTTTAGTAGAAAAGTCTAGGAAAATCAGAAAATTAAAAAAAAAACACCTCAGAACAATATAACTTCAAAAATGACAAGACTACAGTGATGGAAAAGACTAGACAAGTCATAATCAAGGGAAAAAATGGAACTCAATAATCCAGATATTGATAAACCCCCAAATTTAAATTAGCTAGTAAAGAACTCCCTATTTGAGAAGAACTGCCAACAAAATGGGAAAGTGGTCTGGCAGAAATCAGTTTTAGACAAATATTTTACACTATATACCATAACAAATTGAAAATAATTATCTGACCTGATTATTGAAGATAGTACTAGAGGGAGAGTGGGGAGGAGAAAAGGGGAGAGAGAAAAAAAAAAAGGAGGGAGAGAAGGAGAGAGAGAGAGAAAGGGAGAAGGAAAGGGAAAAGAAGAGGGAGGCAGCGGGAGAGAGAAGGGTAGAGGGAGGGAGAGAGGGAGAGGGAGAGAGAGACACAGAGGGAGAGACACAGAGAGAGAGAGAGAAGCAAATGAGACATGAAATCTTAATCAAACAAGAGATAGAAACAATTACAGAAAGATTAAATCAATAATTTTTATTACATGAAATTGAGAAGCCTTAGCACAAATAAAATTGATGCATCTAGGATAAAGGAGGGCATTAAATTGGGGAAAATGTTTTATCAAACATCAAATTTGAGTAGGAATTGTTTCATTCTTTGTACTTTCATTTTTTAGTACCTACCACAGTTCACAGCACATAGTTGTGTTTAATAAATACTCATTCATTGATCATTTATAAGGGTTTGATATTCAAGATACAGACATCTATCAAAAACATAAGATCAAAACAATTCACAAAGAGCTAAGATGCTAAGTGATGAAAGCAACAAACAGTTCTCATAGAAACGATTGCTAAGTACTAGAAACACATGAAAGAATGATCCAAGTCACTAATTATAAGAAAAAAGCAAGTCAAAAAGCAGTCCTCAAGTTTTACTTCATAGTTGGAAATTGGCAAATGACAAATAATGGAATAATCAATGTAACGGGATGTAGAAAGAAAGGTAAACTGATGACAGAGCTCTGTATTGGCACAACCAATCTGAAAAGCAATTTAGCATTATGCAAATAAAGTGGCTAAACTGCCCATACTCTTTAACCCAAAATAACCATATTCTACAAGAACATCATTGAGAAAAAGAAAGGCTCCAGATACACCAAATATTTGTAGCTATATTTTTTCCAAAATAAGTTTTTATTGATATCTTTTTTTTTTAGCATCACTAGTTTCTCCCAGGATTTTCATCCTCCTCCATTTCCAAGAAACCATCCAATACATAATAAAAATAGTATTTTTAAAGTAAAGCAAAAAAGGAAAGGAATAAATTAGCATAAATAACCAATGCATTTAAAAATTCTGAAAAAAATGTACAATATAAACTTGTAGGCATTCCACCTCTGGAAATGGAGTGGGTGAGATTATCTTCTCATACACATCACTTCTTTCAGTTCATTCTTATTCTTTATAATTCTGAAATATTTTGATTATTTCTGTGGATATTCTTTCTGCTTACATTCTTAAGTCATTTCACATATCTTTTCGTCTCTGTCTGTTTCATTCAGCATTAATTCACATAGATCTTTCCACACTTTTTATTTATAATTTATAATTCCTTACAGCGCAAAAACATTTTGTATTATGTAAAAGCTGTATCCATCACTTTCATGGGGAAAAAGAACTAGAAACAAAGTAGATGCCTATGTACTGAGGAAAGGTAAAAACAAATTGTGGTACATGAATGTAATGAAATTCAATATAATAGAAGCATGGAACAACTGGAACAAAATGGTACAAAATAAAGCAAACAAAAGCAAGAGAATTTCATATATATACGTATATAAATAAATAAAATCACTACATCAGTGCAAATGAAAAGAACAGTCATAAAATAATCAAAATTAATGCTGTGAAGGTATAAAGAACAAGCTTAGCATCAAAGAGACAGGAAAAGATACTTTGCCCAGTTCTTCTGAAGAAGGAGGGGGGGAGAATGGAGGTTCCACAAATGTGGAATATTGTTTGTAACATTAGACTGCTTGAATGTATTGGATTGTTTAGTTGACTCTTCTCTCACTTCTTAATAAAGCACACTAGGATTTCTGAAATCAGTAGGGAAAAAAAAATCCCTCACATATGATAGTAAAATTCATTCTCACAATACTTGATTTGGATGCTGCATATATTCTCAAATGATTTGCTGCTGCTTCAGGACAGCAATTAATACATGCTGAGGTGCATTTTTCCAAGGCCTTTGAAAACCTAGTGTGTAAGTTCTATGTTTAATTCATAAAAAAATATTTTCAGAAAAAATATGCACAGCCCTATGGGTGGAGTGTAAATGAAAAATAAAACATGGACATAGGAAAATATCATATTCATACCCTGAAAAGATGGACAGGAAAGTCAACAGTTGGAGATTCTACACATCCATTTTCAGTAAATGACATACGCCGTTTGTGTTCCAACACTAAGTAATAAATTTAGACTGAGGGAAAAAAAATATACCACAACATCTTTTGTGTGTTATTCTCTTAAAAATAAATATTATAAAACAAGACCATATTGAAAGAATTAAAATTTAATGATAAATTAATGTCATTATTATCTCTAACTCTGCAATCTAATAAAAATACGACAATACTGAGCACATATCCTTGCATTTAATTAGAATAAATTATATCTAATTATCTGAAAGAGGATAGGCATTATAGGTTTATTTATCTCTATTTTACAAAAAAAAGACTCAAAAAAAGGAAGATTAATAGTTTTAAGATCATGAAATCACTAAGTGTCTGGGCATGATTTAAACACAGATCTTCCTTGGCTCAAATCCAGCACTATTTTTTTGTGCATAGTTTCTTCTTTGGGCATGATATCACCTGATAACTGACTAAGTGCATTCAGAAGGTTGTTTTGACAGTAAGATATGCTGAACTGAGCCCAGATCTTCAAAATAATCTATCTTCTGTAGCTATCTTAACAATACTATTGACAGTAATGGTCAATTATTATCTTATTAGATATAGACACAAATATTATGTCATTAGATACACACACACACATACACACTTTCTACCCAATTGTTATACCAATAAAAAGCAAACTCTTCTTGTTACCCTTTTGTTTCTTCCCTACTTATTCCAGAAGGACACTTCTTATTTGATTGGAGAGTTGGATAGTCAATTAACAAGCATTTAATAAGTACCTAATATGTAACAAGGTAGGTATTGAATAAGAGTCAAATACAGTCTCATCCATATTAATTTACAAGAGACCCAATTGGATCTTACAAATGCAGAAATGTTAAACATACTCTTTATTGCCAAAATGTATTACAAATTATATTCAATAAAAGGTCTTTAAAGAAAGAATTAAATTGAGACTCTCCAATAGATAAATATTTGGTCAAGGAACATGAACAAATAGATCACAAAAGAAGAACTGACAGGCATATCCAATCACAGAAAAGAATGCTCTAAATTACTAATATGAAAAGGGCAAAGACAAATCATCCTGAGGTTTCACTTTATACCCTTCAAATTGGCAAAAATAACAAAAGATGAAAATATTCATTGTTGGAGTATGATAATAGCTACACTGTTGCATTGTTGGTGAAACTACGAATTGGTACAACAATTCTGGAAAGCAAATTGGTATCATACAGATGAAATGACTAAACTATTCTTATTTTGGCTCAGAGATTCCAATACTGGACTTATTCCCAAAGTAAGCAAGGAATAAGAAGAAATACAACAAAATATTTACAGCAATTTTTTTTTTGCGTGAGAATAAAAAAAATTGAAACAAAATGGAAAATCATCAATTCAGAAAAGGCTAAACAAATTGTGGTACATAAATGTGGTAGAATATTACTGTGCCCTTAAAAATTATTACTGTGATGAATACAGAGAAGCACAGAAAGATCAATATGAACTGATGCTGAGAACTGATGCAAGACAGAAAGAATTTGTTGTGAATAAATTAAAAACAAAATTCTATTTGAGGACATTAACATTATCTTGAACATCTCAAGCATTCTAAGAATAAGAATGAGCTCCAGAAGCATATGAAGGAAAATAATTGTTTTTAAAAAGAAAGAAAAATGTTATTAGTATTTATGAAGAAAAAAGTACCTGGGTTTAACTGAAGCTTCAGCCTGCTCTATATAGAGGAGCATACTTTGTGAGAACCAATAGTGAGGTGATGAGCACTAGAACCAAGCTCCCTATGAATTCACAGAATAAAGAACTGTAAAATATATTAGAAAGTTTTTTTTGGATTTTGAAAAAGAAATCCAGAACCACTTTGGAGTTGGGATATCATGTTTCATTTCAAGAGAACCCTTTTCCCCTTCCAACTTTTTCAGAGTATCATAGTACATAATTATTATGTGTCTGTGTAAATTATAAAATTAATATTCATTTTAAATAAAGATAAATAGGTCTGTATTTTATTAAAGTACATTCAAAATTCATCTTCGTTGAAAACTTAAGACAGAATTTCATATTGTTCTTTGAAGCAAACTTTGCCTCATTCATTTATTTTTGTGCAACTCTGGCTTGTAGCTAATAATGTGCCTTGCATACAGTTAGTGCTTAATAGTGTCTATTAAATCAAAAATCAGTGAATAGAATACTCAACTCATCAGTATCAAACAACACTTGGCCCATTTTTCCACTAAATTTAATTGCCCTGGAAACTATTAATATGAAATATCAAGAATCAGTTAAAGAGTGAACAATTTGTTCATCAAAAAGTCACAAAATAAATAACTTATCATACACTAACAAGAAGAACAAGACTGAGTATAGGCACTGGCCTAATTTTTCAATGTCTTTTTTGATTTCCACTAAATTGCCTGAGTAGCCTGAGACTCAGTTTCCTCATCTATAAAAATACCATGGAACATTAAGGTAACTTTTAGTTTGAAATTTCTTTCATATCATGAGATTAGAGAAGCTGTGTTATTAGTTTGAGAAAATCTAAAATGCTTAGAGTTTTGGTGTTTAAAAAAAAAAGCTATGCCATTTTTTGCCGACTTAATGAAGACAAACTTATTTTTCGCCAGACCCTCCAGTTCATCCTGTAACTATCTTGTCTGTACAGCTTAGTCGGACTGCTCTCTCTCCCGTCAGAACGTGTGCGCCTTGATGGAAAGAACTGGTTTTGATGTTTAGGTTTATCTCCAATGCTAACTTCGCATAGTCACTGGCACATAGCAAGCTCTTATTAAACACTTAACTAATTGATTAATAGTATCTGATAAGCCCAAAGACCTCAACTACTAGAATGAGGCCACATTACTCACCAAAAACTACTGAGAAATAGTTTTGCCACAGTATGTCAGAAAGCATGTAGAGACTAATATGCTGTACCATGTGACAACAACAATAATAAGTTAATAAACGTTTATTCATGAAATGCCTTACACACACACACACACACACACACACACACACACACACACACTGCTCTGTGATAATCCAAGTACAAAAAAGAAAAACCATCCCTGCCCTCAAGGTTAAAATGAAGGTGAAAAGTATGAGGACAAGCATAGGAGGAAGACCAGCACAGAGACACGGTAGAGAAGTCAAAGAAATCCAAAATGGGTTTAACCAGAGAAACAGAGAAGCCAAAGAAGCGATAACTAGCATTTATACAGCAGTGCACATAGCACTTTAAGGTTTGCAAAGCACTTTAAATTCATTTTTTCAACTGATCCTTGAATGACCTTATGAAGTAGATCTATTATTACCCTCACTTTTAAAATGAGCTAATTTGGAACTCAAAATTTTATTAAATGAGTGTTAAAAATTGTTTTTACATGTAATTAGAAAAAAAACCAATGTTTATATATATATACTTGTGTGGATATGTGTGTGTATGTATATGTATATATATGTTAATTAGCCACTTGAGGCTGAGAGAAGTTGCAACTTGCCCAGAGTTACATAGGTGGGAAGTACCTGAAACAAGATTCACACTAAGGTTTTCCTGTCTTCATGTCAAACACTGTATCCACTGAGCCACCTAGCTGTCTAAATAAGGCCATAAGTACCAAAGAGACACATGACAGATTTTTTTTTAAGTCATGTCATAACTTAGTTAAAAGAACAAAGAAGAAATTACCTTTTATAGCTACAGCTAGGAGAATTCTTGATGAAACAAGGGCTAGAGAGGATTGCAAAGATTAAATGGTCAATTTTGATTACATTACTTCTTTTTTAAGTTTTGCATTAACAAATGAAACTAAAATTACAAAGGTACTAGTTTAATAGAAAAAAATCATTTCAGTAATGTTTCTCTGATAATGGCGTAATTTCCAAGACATAAAACAACTTATTAAAATTAACTGTTAAAAAAGCCAGTTTCCAAGACATATATGATCAAAAATATGAAAAAGCATTTTCTAAAGGGAAAAAAATCTGAGCAATCATCAGCCATGTGATAAAAATGCTCTAAATCCCTATTAATTAGAAGAATGCAAACTGAAACCAATTTTGAGGTTCCACCCCACACTCATTATATTGACAAATATAACAAATCAAGACAGACAAATGTGGGAAGGCCTGAGGGAAAACAGAAAAAATAATACAATTTTGGTGCAGCTGTGAATTGGTCCAGACATTCTGTAAAGTCGTCTGGAACTATGCCCAAAATCATACCCTTTGATCTTTTGATAACAACTAGTAGGCATGTACCCTAAAGAGCCCAAAGAAACTGGGGAAAGCACTACATATAGCAAAATATAATTTTACTATAACAGTGGAAAAACCCAATCAACTGGAAAATAACTGAAATAATTACAGTATGTAAATAAAACTGAAATGTAGAAAAGTGATATTTCAGAGAAAATTGTGATGATTCCTGTGAACTGATACAGAATGAAGTAAGCAGAACCAGAGGAACAATTTATATAATAATAACTTTAAAGAAAACACTTTCGAAAAACTTGAGAACTCAAATCAACTGATCAACCCCAATTCCAGAGGGGAAACAACACAGCACAGTTGTAATCTGCAAAAGACATGACGGATCCCAAGTACGACATAAGAAATACATGTCTGGTCATAGACAACGTGGGATTTTTTTTTTGCTTGTTTATTTGTTTATTGGTTTGTTTTCAGTTTTGTGTGGAGATAGAGGGGGGAAAGGAAAACAAGCAATAAAATTCCAAAACAAAAAAAGAAAAAAAAAGGAAAAAAGAAGGCCATTGCATGGAAGAAAATAGACAAAAATACAGACAAGAAGTAGTATAGCCTTGAGGGCAATATGCTGAATTTACTATATACTAAAAAGGAAAAGCAAGTTGGACATAATAGAGTTTTGCAGCATCATGTAAAATCTTTTTCTTATCTACTTTTATATAGAAATGTTCATTTTATTTGATATATATTAAATTCAGAATAAAGACGCAAACATGGTAACATAGTAGATAGAGAGCTAAGCCTGGAGTCAGGAAGTCCTGAGTTCAAATCCAGCCTCACACACCAGCTGGGCAAGTCACTTTACCTCTGACTGCTTTGGTTTCCTCAACTGCAAAATGGGCATAACAACAGTATCTACCTCACTGGGCTGTCGTGAGGATCAAATGAGACAATATTTGTGAAGTCCTCAGCAAAGTGTGGGGCACAGAATAAGTTCTACAGAAATGCTTATTTCCTTCCCTTTCCCTTCTCCAACACTACTTCCAAGAAATATCTAGGATAAGAAAAAAGAAAGAAAGGCTAACTGAGAGATCTGTGAAGCAACACACATTTAAGGATGGCTGCGGGAGATAACATTATTCCCTTCCAGATATGTGTCCAGAACAAAAGCTCACAGACGAGATGGAAGTGACAATGGGGGTCATATAATTCAACCCTCTCATTTACAGATGAGGAAATTAAGGACCAAGGAAGTGAAGTGACTTGCTTAAGGTCACACAGGTAATAATGGTCATTAAAACTAAACACGATCAGAGTTAAGTTTCTAGCACTCCTGCCCCAGAAACTACAAGCAGTAAATTTTTAAGAAGTAGCTGGATCCAAATAGGTGCACTCTTCCTTGAACCCAGCTCAGCAGAGCTATGCTTTAGTTCCAGAACTAAATAGCAATTAAAATCATAGTTAATGCCATTTGCATCGTTCCTGAACAAACTGAAAACCGAGAACAGGTTTCCTAAAAAATATGATTTTTTCTGAAGTAAAATGAAAAGATATTACTATTAGTCTCATTTTCCTCAAGTTTCTCCTCACCTCTCCAATCTAATCTACCTCACCTACAAACAGCTACAAAACTAATATTCCTAAAGAAAACAGCTCTGATCATTTCATCGCCCTGCTCAGTAAAATCCAGTGGCTCCTCAGAGCATCTAGAATGAAATACAAATTCACGATGCTTAGAGAACTTAAAGACCTTCCTGGGGGCGGGAGGAGGTCTGGACCCAAGTTTGAATGCTGCTTCTCCTGAGGATTAGCTATGTGAACCTTGGGCAAGTTCCTCAACCTCTGTGCCTCAGTTTCCTTCTCAGTAAAATAGGGACAATAACAGCACCTGTTGTTCAGAACTGCTCAGGCTTACCGGGATAGGAGTTTCATTAACCCACTACAATTCCCCATCCCAATGGAGTAACGAGTCAAGTCCTTACCTCTTCTTTTGTATTTACAGACAGCTAAGCTGCACAGGAGGTCCTGGAGGGCAGGCACAGTTTCTTTTTATCTCTCTATTTACAATTACTAGGCAACAGTAATGAGAATGGTAATTCAACTAATAAACAGTAATTGTAAAAGGAGAGATAGAAAGAAATAGTGACTGTTTACTACTATACTAGTAAATAGAAGAGGGTAGCTAGGTGACTCAGAGGCTAAAATGCTGAGGCTGGAGTCAGGCAGATCTGAGTTCAAATCTAACCTTAGACAGTTACACCTGTGAGATCCTAGGTGAGTCATTTAACCTGTTTTTATCCATTGGAGAAGGAATTGGCAAACCACCACAGTATCTCTGCCAAAAAATAAAAGCCCATAAAAGGTCACAAAGAGTAGGACATGGCATTACTAGGGGGAAAAAGAAAAAAAAAATATATATATATATATATATATATATATATTTTATACACACACACACACACACACACACACACACACACACACACATACACACACACATAGTAGGCCTCTAATAAATGCCTGGTGATTATGTTCAAAAGGAAAGACATCCCTATTTCACATGAGGAATGAAACAACAGTGATCAGCAGTAAATGAAGGATTTTTTTTTCAAGATAAAAGGTAGAGGATTACCTACTCAAAATAATTAGACCCCAAGAAGTAAATAAATCCTTAGTTATGAGCCAGTAAGTCAACAAGCATTTATTAAGCTCCTACAACATATAAGGCACTATGCTAAGAACTGTGGATCAAAGAATACCAAAAACATGATTCCTGCCCTCAAAGGAGCTCACATTCTAGTATTACTAGTATACAAATATTATTATTTCCAATCCCTAAACTAAGCGGCTAGTAACATTCAGCTGTATTCACACCTGTTGCCATGTATTTCTTTGTAGCAGGTGCATTCTTCAACTATGAAACTACTTCCAAACTAAGGCAGCCTGCACTGGTGTTACAGGAGACTAAATTTTGCTCCCAGCTATACACTTTTAATAAATATTCAAGAGATTAACTATTATGGATGATTAGATATTTTCAATACCATCCAAATCTGAATCTGAGGTGATTGGCACAATCCTTAGTAAACAATTACCAATATCACATAATCACTCCAATTTCTGTGCAAGTATGCCATTTTCATATTTTTGGTCAAAAGTCTACAAATCCAACAAAGAAGTATGAAGAAAAACTGCTTTAAAAAAGAGTGATGTCCTCTTAGGTGTCACATCACACATGTCAGACTCACCAACAGGATAAAAAGGAAAATTATAAATGCTAGAGAAGATATGGGAAAACTGGAACATTAATGCATTGTTGGTAGAGGTATGAATTCATCCAACCATTCTGAAGAGCAATTTGGGACTATGCCCAAAGGGTTATAAAAATGTATATACATGAAGATGGCTGCGTAAATGCTGGAAAGCTCCATGGCTCCCCCCATAACCACCTGAAATACCCATAAAATATGACTCTAAACAAATTTTAGAGCTACAGAACCTGAAAAGTGACAGAGAGAAACAAATCTCCCACTGAAGGCAGCCAGGCAGGCAGACAGGAAGGGTCCATCTCAGTATGCTGGGAGCCAAGCCCAGCCCTGCATGAGCCTGAGGTTTTAATGCCAGGGCGGCCCAGACCAGCCGCAGCTGGAGGATTCGGGAGTGGATCACCAGCAGCTATAGTGGTTTCCAGAACTATCAATCCATAAATGCCAAAGACAAAGTAGAAGGTCAATGGAACTCTGCTGACTCTGGGGGGGGGACAGAGTACAATCCGGCCTCCGCCCCTGAAGCGAAAAAGCGGCAGAGGTGCAGTGGGCCTGCCACTGCCTCCACATGGTTACTTCAGAGCTCCTGGCCTGCATATCATAGTGGGGTCAAGTGATGATTCAGAGGCTAAGTGCTCTTGCCTTAACCTGCCTAGATCTGGATCATGGTCTTGGGTGGTAGTCATGAGGTGTGTGACCAGTGAGCCAGAGCTGGTGGGGGCTGTAGAGACGGCACCCTCCTAATAGCTCTAGCAGCTGCAAAAACCCCAGCAATATGGGACAAAGCTCTCCCTTCTGGAAGCAGAGTTCTACTTTGGCAAAGAGCTCAAAAGACAAGTAATTGAGTGGCAACATGAGTAAGCAAAGGATGCAAAGTAAGCACAGACATCCAACTTTAGATTCCTTTTTTGGGGACAAAGAGGATCACAACATGGAACAGGAGGAAGACAACGAAGTCAGAAGTCCTTCACCAAAAGCTTCCAAGAAAAATACAAACTGGCCATGGAGGAGTTGAAGAAGGATTTTGAAAATCAAGTAAGAGGAAGTATAGGAAAAATTGGGAAGAGAAATGAGAATGATGCAAGAAAATCATGAAAAGAAAGTCAACAATCTGACAGAAGAAAGTAACACCTTAAAAAATAGACTAACTCAAATAGCAAAAGAGACCCAAAAAGCCAATGATAAGAAGAATATCTTAAAAAGCCAAATTTGCCAGACGGAAAAAGAATTTCAAAAGCTCACTGAAGAGAATCATTCCTTAAGAATTAGATTTGAGCAAATGGAAGCTAATGACTTTATGAGAAATATTAAGATACTATTAAACAGATGCAAAAAAATGGAAAAATAGAAGGCAACGTGAAATATCTCATTGGAAAAACCAAAGACCTGGAAAATAGATCCAGGAGAGATAATTTAAAAATTATGGGACTACCTGAAAGCCATGATCAAAAAAAGAACCTAGAAATCATCTTTCAAGAAATTCTCAAGGAAAATTGTCCTGATATTCTAGAACCAGAGGGCAAAATGGAAACTGAAATTCACCTCTTGAAAAAGATCCCAAAAAGGAAGCTCCTAGAAATGTTATAGCCAAATTCCAGAGTTCCCAGGTAAAAAAGAAAATATTACAAGCTGTCAGGAAGAAACAATTTGAGTATTGTGGAAACAGAATCAGGATAACACAGGATCTAGCAGCTTCTACATTAAGGGACTGAAGGGCTTGGAATATGATATTCCAGAGATCAAAGGAGCTAGGATTAAAACCAAGAACCACCTACCCAGCAAAACTGAGTATAATGTTTAAGGGGAAAATATGGTCATTCAACGAGGTGGAGGACTTTCAAGCATTCTTGATGAAAAAAACTGAACTGAATAGAAAATCTGACATCCAAATACAAGAAGCAAGAGAAGCACGAGAAGGTAAACAGGGAAAAGAAATCATAAGGAACTTATCAAAGTTAAATTATTTACATGCCTACATGGAAAAACGATAATTGTAACTTAGGAAATTTTTCTCAGTATGAGGATAATTGAAGGGAATATAAATGTATATATATGTATACATACATATACATACATATGTATACATACACACATATATACATGTATACATATACGTATACATACATCTATATAGGAGGATATATGTGTATATGAATACATATATGAGTGTGTGTATATATGTGCAGAGGTATACATAGACAGAAGGCACAGGATCAGTTGAATAAGAAAGGATAATATTTAAAAGGTGAAACTGAGAGGTGAGAGAAGAATATAATGAGAGGAGATGGGGAGAGAGAATGGAGTCAATCATCTCATATAGAAGAGGCAAGGGATAACTGTTACAATGGAGGGGAAGAACAGGAAGGCAAAAGGGAATGCGTCAACCTTACTCTCATTGCATTTGGTTTAGGGAAGGAATGACACACTCTGAATTGGGTATCTTGCCCAACAGGTGAGTAGGAGAGAAGGGGATGAGATGGGCGATGATGGAAGGGTAGTTAGAAGCACACACTTTTCAAAAGGGACAGGGACAAAGTAGAGAACAGAACAAGTGGGGGCGGGGGATAGGATGGAGGTAAATATAGGCAATCTTTCACAATCTATCCATCATGGAAATGTTCTGTGTAACTACACATGTACAACCTATACTGAATTGCTTATCTTCCCAGTAAGGTTGGGTGATGAGGAAGGAAAGGAAAGAATCTGAAATTTAAGTTCTAAAATCAAATATTTTTAAAATACTATCATTATTATTATTTACATGCAACTGGGAAATAAGATATATAGGCACTGGGGTATGGAGATCCATCTTGCCCTACTAGAAAGTCAAAGAGGAATGGGGGAGGACATATAAGAAAATAGATTGGGGAAGGAGGTATTCAGTGGGATCATTGTTTTGGAGTGGTGGGTATAGGAAAGATGGGGAGAAAATTTGCAACTCAAAATCTTGTGGAAATGAATGATGTAAACTAAAATTAAACACAAAAGTTAATTTTAAAAAAATGTACATACTCTTTGACCCAGCAATACCACTTCTAGACCAGTATCCCAAAGAGATCATACAAATGAGAAAGGGATCCACATGTACAAAAACATTTATAATAGCTCTTTTTGTGGTGGCAAAGAGTTGGAAATTAAAGAGATGTCCACCAATTGGGAATGGACAAACAAGTACTGGTATATGAATGTAATGAAATACTACTGTGCTATAAGAAATGAGGAGCAGATGAACGTTCATAATAACCTGGAAAGACTTATGTGAACTGATGCTGAGCGAGAAGAGCAGAACCAGGGGAACATTGTACGGTTATAGCCACATTGTGTGATGACTAACTTTAATAGACTGGGCTCATTTCAGTAATGCATGGTTCTAAGACAACTCCAAAAGACTCATGATGGAAAATGCTATCAATATCCAGAGAAAGAATTATGCAATCTGAATGCAGATTGAAGCATACTATTTACTCTCTCTCTTTTTTGTTTTGTTTCTTCTTTCTCATGATTCATTCCATTGGTTACAATTCTTCTTTACAACATGACTAATGTGATAATATGTTTAATACGAATGTATATGTAGGGCCTATATCAGATTGCATGTGATCTTGGGGAGCGGGGAGGAGAGGAAGGGGGAAAAATTTAAAACTCAAAAGCTTATGGAACTGAATGTTCTAAAGTATAAACAAATAAATTAAAATTAAAAAAAAGAATGTTGCCCATGTGTAGATGGCCTTTTCAATGAATTCACTCTAACCAGACACTGCAAAAAATATTTTAAAAAAATAAAAGTTTATACAGACAGCTTCTAAATGGTACAAAGGAAGAAAAGGTTTAAAAGAAACTATTCATTACCATGCTATAATTTTATGACTGAGCAGCATTTTCAACATTTTGAGAGCTGTCTTTTTTGATGGGAGGGATATTTATATAAAACTGAAATAACAATTTTATGTCAGAAGGGTAACTTGAAACTCTTTGAAATTCAGCTTATTTCCATATAAAACTAAAATCAATAATAAATCATTATTATCACTTAGTCATTATTGACCTTGCTATGTAGGTATTGAGGACAATATAAGGGGGGGGGTTGTATGTGTGTGTAAATTCAATTTGAGAAAATTAGGTTGTCACTTTCTGAAAGGTTACAGATGTAAAATTTTAGATGTGAAAAGGATATAAAAAAAATTAACTGGTTCAACCACTTTATTTTACAAAATAAGAAACTGAGGGACCAAGAATATAAATGACTTGTTCAGTCACATAACCCATGTCAGAGTGACTACAATGCTAACCCCGAGTCAAGCTCTCCTACAACACTATATTCTCCTTCAATTACTTTGTATACACAAAACATTAAAGTTTATAGGTGCAACCAATATTGAATCTGTTTTCATAAACCAAAATCAACATAAAATAAGTGAGTTGATGAAAGAAAAGATAATCCCTTAGCATGAGGTTTAGCAGAATTTTTAATAGGATTTTTGATTATAGGTTATCTACTTGGTCTAACCTGAAAATATGCATCTATGTGATATAAATTTCACCTCTCAACAGAAAAGTTAGCTTGAAGAGGTGACATACAGATAAATATAAAATGATTGCACATTGTTAACTCAAGCTATTGCTTAATCAACAAAACTGACTGGTTCAAATCGGCCCAAATTTTCTGGTTAAAACTGTGCTTTGTTCTCTCAGTGAAATTCCCTCAACAAGTTACGTAGGTTCCCTAAGTAGACCACTGCTGAGAAAAGATGTGCTATAGTTCTTTCCAAACATATATTGTCCAAAAAGGAGGTTGTATTATTCTCTGAATAAAGCGGCAATTCAAAATTTTCAGAGGTCTCAACTTTGATTTATGTTGTCATTTTAAATATTTTTTTACAAGACTGTTGATAGTTTCATTTTTTTTTGTAGATCTGCCTTTTTATATCCTTCAACCTATGGGATAATGGTTCTAATTCTTATATATCTGATCAGTTATCGCTATATGTTGGCTATCACATCTTTATGATAGAAACTTAGTAAAAAGACTTCTAATTAACTGTTTCTTTTCTCATTTTGTTTACATTAATTCGTGTAAAACTAATCAAAACTGTTCATTTTATCTTTTGTGATCTTTTCCATACTTTCTATTTTAAAAATCACAAATTTGTTTCCTCTTTGCCTATACTTCTTATTCTGTTAGGAGATTACTTTCTAGTGGTGGAGAGAGGGACATAGGTATGTGACATGTACACGCGTGACCACACACAAACACACACAATAAATACAGTGTAGTTTGGGAAGGTCACTAACATTTGGAAAAATAAAGGATATATGGAGAATAATAGACTGAAGATGAAAAGAAGATAGAGACTATATGCTGTAGAGGTAAGAAGGGAAGGCATTCCAACAATGTGGGAAGGCTTCTACAAAAACACTTGAGATGGAATATCATATACGAGGAACAGAGAAAAACGCAAGTTTCACTACATTGCAGAAGATAAATTCAGAAATACCCAATGAGGTCAGAAATATAGGCTGGGTCCAGGCAAGGCTTTAACAGCTAAACAGAGTTTACAATTCAGGCTAAAAACAATAGGAAGCCACTGGAGATGACTGGATAGGGAATTACTTGGTCAGATCTCTGCTTAAAAGGAAGATTACTTTAGCAGGAGTGTGTGGGAAACACCATAACAGTAAGAAACTTGAGCCAGGTAAGCCAATTAGAGAATTGTTACAATAGTTGAATATGGGATATTATATTTATAGCTTTTCTAATATTAGAATTCACTTTTAAATATGCACCTGGTGCTGGGTATGGAGGTTTACTACCCCACCACCAGCCCTTGGGAATTCATTTATAGCTTACTCAATTATATTCTGGGACCAGGGTAGGAAAAGAGACTGGACCTGTGATTTAATTGATGTAGTGAATTCTTGGTGAGTAATTACTCTACCAGTGAAGACACTACTCTGTAACCTAGAGTGTTAGGGAGTTACCTAGACTACTGCAAAGATAAGTAATTTGCCCAAGATGACAAATGCAGTACAAGTCCCAAGTAGAACTTGGATTTAGGTCTTCCTGGCATCAAGGACAAGTCTTTATAATAAATCATGCTGCTTTTCTTTCAAAGATTGGGTCATTTAGAGGGGTGGAGCCAAGATGGCAGAATAAAAGTAGGAACTTCTCTAAGCTCCAGCTCCAATCACCTCCAATATCTGTAAAATATGACTCTAAACAAATTTTAGAGCTATAGAACCCACAAAGTGACAAAGAGAAACAAATCTCCTGCTGAAGGCAGCCTGGCAGACCAGAAGGAAAGGTCTATTGCACTGAGCTGGGAGCCAAGCATAGTCCCATGTGAGCAACATGGAGCCAGACCAGCAGCACAGACAGGCAGGAGCAGACTTCAGGAGAAGTGGTGGTTTCCAGACTTCTCAACCCATAAACACCAAAGAGAAAATAAAAGGTCAGTGGGGACTCTGTTGGAACAGGTGATGGAAGACTTCAGACCAGCCCCTGCCCTGGGGTGAGAACTGGTGGAGGCTGCCTCCAAAGTTCCTGGCCTAAATCATAAGGGTATTAAACAACCATTTAGAGGGTAAACACTCTTGCTTTGACCTGCTTGGATCTGGGTAATAGAATTGGGTGGTGGTTCTGGGATGTGTAGGCAGAGTGCCAGAGCTTGTGGTGGCTGCAGACAAGGGGCCCTCCTCAGAGCTTAGACAACAGCTCTGACCACAAATATGAAAACCCCAGCAATTTGGAATATAGCTATTTCCACTGTAGAAGCAGAGTTCTATGGTGGCAAACAGCTCAAAAGTCTAGTAACTGGCTGGCAATATGAAGAAGCAGAGGAAATGCAATCAGACCACAGAATCCTTTTTCAGGGACAAAAAGAATCAAAACAAGGAGCCAGAAAAAGAAAACAAAGTCAAAAGTCCTGCATCAAAAGCTTCCAAGAAAAATATGAACTAGTTACAAGCCATGAAGGAGCTCAAGAAGGATTGTGAAAATCAAGTAAGAGAAGTGGAGGAAAAATTAGGAAGAGAAATGAGAATGATACAAGAAAATCACGAAAAGCAAGACAAGAGCCTGCTAAAGGAGACCCCACAAAATACTGAAGAACACCTTTAAAAATAGGCTAACTCAAATGGCAAAAGAGGCCCAAAAGCCAATGAGGAGAAGAATGCCTTAAAAAGCCGATCCCCCAGATGGAAAAAGGAATTTCAAAAACTCACTGAAAAGAATAATTCCTTCAAAATTAGATTGGAGCAAATGGAAGTTAATGACTTTATGAGAAATCAAGATACTCTAAAAAAGATCCAAACAAATGGAAAAATGGGGGGGGGGGGGTGGAGCCAAGATGGCAGCGTAGGAGCAGCAAGGTATGGCAGCTCGTACACAGCCAGCTCAAATACCCATAAAATATGACTCTAAACAAATTTTAAGGCTCTAAAATGCACACAAACATTCCTCCCGCTGAAGGCAGCTCGGCTCCAAGGGACCATCTCAGTGCTGGGAGCCGAAACCAGCCCAGCCTGACCGCGGCATGGCCCCAGGGGTGGCTGGATGAGCCGAGCCGAGCCAAACCACAGCTGGAGCTTCAGGAGAGCAGATATGCGGTAGCTGTGGCAGTTTCCAGAATTATCAAGCCATAAGAAAAAAGGACTAAGTGAAGGGTCAATGGAACTCGGCTAAAATTGGGAGAGAAAAGCAGGTCCGGCCAAACTGCCCCCAGGGCAAGGAAGCAGCAGAAGTAGAGGCCCTGCAGCCGCCTCCACATTGCTGCTTCAGAGCTCCCGGCCTGCAGACTTCAGGGGGGCCAAGCGATCGTTCAGAGGCCAAGTGCTCTTGTGTTGAGTGGCCTGGATCCGGATCGTAGTCCTGGGTGGTGGTCCTGGGGTGTGTTTTCAGTGACCCAAAGCTGGTTGGGGCTGCAGCAGCCTCCTAAAAGCACCAGTAGCTGGGAAAAGCCCAGCAATTTGGGACAGAGCTTTCCCCTCTGGAAGCAGAGTTCCACAGAGCTAAAAAATCATTGACTGGCCAAACATGAGCAGGCAAA
>CM053584.1:208643667-208679442 GCA_028627135.1 Pseudochirops cupreus | reverse complement strand
GTGTGTGTGTGTGTGTGTGTGTGTGTGTGTGTGTGTGTGTGTGTGTGTGTGTGTGTGTGTGTGTGTGTGTCTGCACAGGCATGCTTATGTAAACACATACATACATACGCACAGGAAGATTTTCTTACTTTGTACTTACAAAAGGAATGAGTATCTTGCCTGGTAATGCTGTTTGTGTAAGGGCTTTAGGGCATTCATGAATAGTATAGCACCTTTATTTTAATAACCTGTGGGTGCTCATATGGCAAATTATCACCCCAGTAGATTCCCTTCATTTTGAATTTGAGCTTTTGCCAAGAAAAACACCTTAATGACAGAAAGCTGGCTGAGACACAATTGATTTTGGATTATAACCCTGAATTTAACAGCTCAGGTCAATGGATGCTTTTCCCCCCAAGAAACCATGCTTATAAGTCTATTAGAATTCAGTTAAAAAAATTAGTCTAATTAATTAGTTAACATGTTATTGGAATG
Source organism: Pseudochirops cupreus (assembly GCA_028627135.1). Lineage (NCBI taxonomy): Eukaryota > Metazoa > Chordata > Mammalia > Diprotodontia > Pseudocheiridae > Pseudochirops > Pseudochirops cupreus. The sequence goes on along the minus strand of CM053584.1, from coordinate 208,678,968 downwards.
GAATTTTTATAAAATCTTACATATAGATTCATTAAGAGTTAAACAGTATTTGTACCTTTTAACATTGTCAGACTTCATTTAATGGTTTTTAATATAGGAAGTCCCTAGTTTAAAGATGACCTGTATTTATTTCTGAGTTGTCAGTTGCAGAGCTCAGTTCATAGAGTCAACATTTCAAATGGCAATTAATCCCCAAACCAACCAGGTGAAACCTATTTAATTCATAATGTGACCTATCTCTGTTGTATAAGAGCCCATTCCTGGGGTCAGCCCCCTCTAACCTGTTCTATTTTTTTGTTTCTTCCTGTTCCACTCCCCCCTCAAAACTTAGAGGTTTCTCTAAAAGCTGTAAGATTCCACCACTCTCCAGGCATATCTTTTGTTTGTAACAGTGGGGGCTATCTGAAGGAGTGTCAGGAAGAAGGCAGTATTGTACTCCACACAGCAGCTTTCCTAAACCTTCACTTCTTAAGACACCTACTCCCTCTCAGATGATGTGGCCTTATAAACTTCGCTGTCTTAACCTCCCTCTCTTTCCCATGTACTGAATTAAATCATTTTAGCATCATCTACCATCTTTTTCCTTTGCTCCAGCCTCAGAAGGTAAGGCGGCCCTCTTGATAATGACAACCCTTCTGCTTATTTCCTTCATTTCATTCCTAACATGAACTTAAAGTTTCAATCTTTCCCCTTTCTTTCCCTAATTTATAACCTCTCCTTGTTCACTGACTCCTTCTTTGATGCCTACAAACATGCCCAGATCTCCTTTGTCCTTCAGAAGGCTTTACTTGATAACTACCATCCCTTTAGGCTACTGTCCTATATCTTTTTTCCCCTTCTATAGCCAAATTCCTTTAAAACCAGACAAAACAGCAGAAAACAACAACAAACTATCAACATGCCTTTCCTCTGCTTTCTCACTTAACAATTTGGTTTCCACACATCACGTGGCTGAAACTGCTCTCTTGAAGGTTATCAGTGATCTCCTAATTATTAAATCCAATGGCCTTTTCTCATCTTTCTTGACCTCTCTGCAGTGTTTGAAACTCTTGACTACCTGCCCCTTTTTTTGGATACCCTCCTCTTCCTGGATTTTTACCAGCACTGCTCTGTAGTACCTGTCGTACCGATCTTTCTAAGTCTGCTTTGTTAGATAATCTCTGTCCTGCCCTTTATATGTGGGTGAACTCCAGAGCTCTATCCTAGGGCCTCTTCTCTCTTATTACTTTCTCTCTTGACATTCCCATGAATTTGACTAGCTCTAATCAGCTCTCATTAATTCAACTAGCATCTCTGCAAACACTCACAGATCTATGTATCTAGGCTTCATATCTCTTCTGAGCTCCAGGCCTGCTTCTCCAAATGCCTGCTGAACATCTTTACCTGGATGTGCTATAGACATCTCAAACTCAACATGTGCAAAGCAGAATTCATCTTTCCCTTTAAGGCTACCTCTCCTCCTAATTTCAGTCAAAGATTTTACCATTCTGGTCACTAAGGTTCATAAAATGAGTTGTCCTTCATTTTCTACTCTTGGCTAATCCTGAGCCAATAATTAGTTACCAAAGCTTTTTTTTTTTCCCTTTAGAATAAAATACAAACTGTTCTCTTTGGCATTTAAAGGCATTCCTTCATGGTCTAGCTCTTGTATGTCCACACTAATTATATATTATTTCCTCTTTTGTATTCTACATGTCATACAAATTAGCCCATATACATTTTATCTCCCATTTCCATGCCTTTACAGAGTTTTCCCCTAAGCTTACCCTCTCCATCTGTATTTAAGAGGAAATAGATAACCCCTACTTGTAAACTTGCCACCAATCACTCTGTATATGTTTATGTATGTGTTTAAATATATATATATATATATATATGTGTGTGTGTATGTGTATATTATGTCTGTTATTAACTATAAATGTATTATATACTTCCTCCAGCCCTCATTAGATATAAGCACAACTCTTTAGGTACCAGGGCTGGGATGCTTTTGTATTTGGATGTGTTTGGCATATCATAGGCACCTAATAAATATTTATTGATTAATTAGTTCATTGCCACTGTTTGTATTTATGGGTAATCTGTAAATTAGGTGCTGTTAAACTTTTCACTGTCTGGGTTTATAAATCTGTGAAGTCAGATTGTATTCTGGCTAATGCTAATGTTTTTATTGCTCTTATTTTTCCCCACATTATAAAGATGGAACGTAACTCATAGCATTTAGACCTGGAAGGACCCTCAGAGAGGATAGTCCAACCTTCTTGGTTTACAAAGAATGCACTCAAGGCACAGACCTCTTATGTGATTGGCCCATCATCACCAAGTGGCACTTGCATGGACTTAAATCCCTGACTTCTGAATCTATATCTGGTTCTTTTTTCAAATCTAAATAATTATTTGAAAAAATATGTCAACACAGGGAGATTATTTACAGTGTGAGACAGAAGCAGAGATGGCAGTCAAAGAAAGATATGAGAGAACTCTGTGCTCTCCATGACTGTTTCTTTCCAAGTGACCCATGTCTATCAGGTGTATTTTTCCAAGACAAATAGTGTAAGAGTGGTTAGTGTTGTATTAGACAGTTTACAGGCAAATTGCCCACTAAGTTTTCCCAGTTCCTACTGAAGAAATATTTGAAAGGATAACAAACTACTTCAGAAACTATCCTGTAGTCTGAATACTTAATGCAAAAATGTCTAAAAGGTGTATAGTCAATTTATATCCCTTCTTACCCTCAGAGAATAAAGGATTTTCTTCATAAGCAGTCATGAAGTACACTTCTGAAATTGTAAATAACACATCCAGCCTTATTTTGAGAGCTTCAAAGTTATTCATAAGTTTCTTGGCAACTATTTTTGAAGTTTAGAAAAAGTGCTAGAATAATGAAAAATGTCCATTTGACAGTTAAGTTGAAGTTCATATGCAGTATCCAGTGCTCTTTAGATAGAATGTTGACTCCTGAATATAATATACATGACTGTCTTGAGACTCATTTTCCTCACCTGGAAAATTGAGATTATACTTATTGTTATTACTTACATACTTCACAGGGTTTCTGTGACTAGTGAACAAAATAATGTATTCCTTGTGAGAGCTGTTGTTTGTGACTGTCATATACTTTATCCTGAGATTGCCCCTTTTTGAGATGAGTTTTTTTGTCAAAATCTCATTCATTGTGTTTAGATACTGAATTCTACACTCCACAAAATGTCCAGGAAGAAGGGTGATAATATCTCTTTGAGTTAATTCTTTGTGATGAGAGGATTCATTTAAAATGCTTCCAAAAGAGTAGATGATTTTTGGACAGCCCTATGTTCTGACCTTCTACATACCTTTACATTTGGTTGATGAGAAGTAGTTGAATGAAAGTTAGTTAAGCAAGTTGAAGTCATATGTAAATCTCAACATTTTCCTGCTCAAACTGGTGTGAAACATATGAATTCTGTTGAATATTTGGAACCCTGGTCATCCTAACACTTCAGCAGCATAGTATACATAGAAAGAACCAGTAATTGGCAGTCAGAGGATCTCTCTTTTTTTTAATCTTTTATTCGATTATTTCTAGTTTTCAACATTCATTTCCACAAGATTTTGATTACAAATTTTCTCCCTATCTTTCCCCTATCCCTACCCCAAAATAACAAGCCTACTGAATACCCCTTCCCCCAATCTGCTGTCTCTTATATCCTTCCCCATTCCCCCCTAACTTTCTAGTAGGGCAAGATGGATTTCTGTACCCTAGTGCCTGTATATCTTATTTCCCAGTTGCATGTAAAAATAATAATTTTTTTTTACTATTTGTTTTTAAAACTTTGATTTCCAAATTCTTTCCCTTCTTTCCTCCTTACCCACCCCCACTAGGAAGACAAGCAATTCAATATAGGTCATACATGTGTAGTTATGCGAAACCTTTCCATAGTAGTTATATTGTGAAAGACTAACTATATTTCCCTCCATCCTGTCCTGCCCCCCACTGTTTTCTCCTTTGACCCTGTCCCTTTTCAAGATTGTTTGCTTCTAACTATCCTCTCCCCCAATCTGCCCTCCCTTCTATCATCCCTTCTCTTATACCCTTCCCCCCTACTTTCCTGTAGGGTAAGATACCCAATTGAGTGTGTATGTCATTTCCTCCTTTAGCTAAATTCAATGAGAATAAGGTTGACCCATTCCTTTTCACCTTCTTGCTCTTCCTCTCCATTGTAACAGTTTTCTCTTGCCTTTTTGTGTGAGATAATTTATCCTATTCTATCTCTCCCTTTCTCCTTCTCTCAATATATTCCTCTCTCACCTATTAATTTTGTTTTTTAGATATCATCACTTCCTTATTCAACTCGTCCTGTGTCCGCTGTCTATGAATACATGTACACACATATACACACTCTCACATATTTATACACATATACACCCTCCTATACATATATATGTGTATGTGTGTATATACATATATATATACACACGTGTGTGTGTATACATATATATATATATATATATATATATATATATATATATATAATATATATATATATATATACACACACACACACATACTGTCCTCAAACTGATACAATTATCATTTTTCCATGTAGGAATATAAATAGTTCTACTTTAATAGGTTCCTTATGATTTCTTTTTCCTGTTTATCTTCTCATTCTTCTCTTGCTTCTTCTAATTTGAAAGTCAGATTTTCTGTTTAGCTCTGGTTTTTTTCAACAAGAATACTTGAATGTCCTCTATTTTAATGAATGATCATGTTTTCCCCTAAAGCATTATATTCAGTTTTTCTGGGTAGGTGATTCTTGGTTTTAATCCTAGCTCCTTTGACCTCCAGAATATCATATTCCAAGCCCTTCCATCCCTTAATGTAGAAGCTGCTAGATCTTGTGTTATCCTGATTGTGTTTCCACACATTGTGTTTCTTCCTGACAGCTTGTGATATTTTCTCCTTGACCTGGGAACTCTATAATTTGGCTATGATATTCCTAGGAGTTTTCTTTTTGGGATCTTTTTCAGGAGGTGATCAGTGAATTCTTTCAATTTCTATTTTGCCCTCTGGTTCTAGAATATCAGGGCAATTTTCCTTGAGAATTTCTTGAAGGATAATATTTAGGCTCTTTTTTTGATCATGGCTTTCAGGTAGACCAAGAATTTTTAAATTATCTCTCCTAGATCTATTTTCCTGGTCAGTGGTTTTTCAATGAGATGTTTCACGTTGCCTTCTATTTTTTTTTTTCATTTGTTTGGATCTATTTTATAGCATCTGACTTCTCATAAAGTCATTAGCTTCCATTTGCTCTAATCTGATTCTGAAGGAATTTTTCTCTTTGGTGAGTTTTTGAAATTCCTGTTCCATCTGGCCAATTCAGCTTTTTAAGAAATTTTTCTCCTCATTGGCTTTTTGGGCTTCTTTTGCCATCTGGGTTAGTCTGTTTTTTAAGGCGTTATTTCCTTCAGTATTTTTTGGGTCTCCTTTAGCAGGCTGTTGACTTGCTTTTCATGATTTTCTTGTATCATTCTCATTTCTTTTCCCAGTTTTTCCTCCACTTCTCTTACTTGATTTTCAAAATCCTTCTTGAGCTCCTCCGTGGCCTGTAATCAGTTCATATTTTTCTTGGAAGCTTTTGATGCAAGAGTTTTGACTTTGTTATCTTATTCTTGTTTCATGTTTTGATCCTTTTTGCCCCCAAAAAAAGGATTCTGTGGTCTGATTGTACTTCCTCTGCTTGATCATCTTGACAGCCAATTACTTGACTTTTGAGCTCTTTGTCTTGGTAGAATTCAGCTTCCAGAGTGGAGAGACTTTGTTCCAAATTGCTGGGATTTTTGCACATGTTATCAGAGCTATGATACGAGGGTACCCTCTCTACAGCCACCACAAGCTCTGACACACTAGCCACACACCCCAGAACCACTACGCATGACCATGATCCAGATCCAAGCAGGTCAAAGCAAGAGCAATTACCCTCTGAATTGTTGCTTGGTCGCCCTATGATCTGCAGGCCAGGAGCTCCAGAGGCAGCCATGAGGCAACAGCTGTAGCCACCACACCTCTGCCACTCTCACCCTGAGGCAGGGGCTGAACTTCAATCTTCAGTAACTCAGTTCCAGCAGAGTTCACTACTGACCCTTTACTTTCTCTTTGGTGCTTATGTGCTAAGAAATCTGGAAACTGCCACAGCTGCCATTGATTCCCTCTCCTGAAGTCTCCTCCAACCAGTCTGGTGTGCTGGTCAGGGCCGCCATGGGTACTGGCCCACGTGGCTCACACAGGCCTGTGCCTGGCTCCTAGCTCAGTGTGATAGCCCCTCCCTGCTGGCCTGCCAGGCTGTCTTCAACAGATTTGTTTCTCTCTGTCACTTTGTGGGTTCTGCAGCTCTAAAATTTGTTTAGAATAATTTTACAGGTATTTGCAGTGTTTGAAGCAGGAGCTGAAGCAAGTTCCTGCTTTTACTCTGCCATCTATGCTCCACCCCCCAGTGTCCAGAGGATCTCTTTGCTACTTGTCCTTGTGGCTTTGGGCAAGTCAAACCACCTCTTTAAGCTGGTTTCCACATTTCTGAAAGGAGCCTGAGAGGTCAGGTGATTCATGTAAGGTCACAATTAGTAAGTAACAGAGCCATTATATAAATACTCAGTTATTTTAATTCCAAATTCATGGCTTTTGCCACCATTTACAAAATAAGCAGCTTCATAAGGGAAGAGACCATTTGTATTTAAACTGAATTTCTCCTAGTACCTATACTCCAATACTCTGGATAGAATAGATGCATAATAAAGTTGTTGAATGAATGAGTGAATGAATGGATGAAACCATCATTTACTCTCTAGTTTAGCCTATTTGTGCAAATTCCTCAAGGCAAAAAGCACTGAAGGTCAGAATTTTTAAAAATAATCATACTTCAAACAAGTCTTATTCTCATTTAAATAATAAACAATCGTAATCCTCCCTCAGGTGCTTATAAGCTGTGTGACCCTGGGCATGTTCCTTAACTTCTCTCTGCCTCAGTTTTCCATCTATATAATGGCAATTAATAATATAGCATTTACTTCACAAGGTTGTTGTGAGGATCAACTGAAATAACATGCATAAAGCACTTTGTAAGCCTCAAAATACTGTATACATGTTGGTTTTATCTACATCATTATTCTTCAGATCTACACATAAGCTACTCACCAATAGCCTCAGGTACTTATTAATGTGATTTTAGCATGCAGTCCTGATTACAGAAAGTGAGTAAGTTCCAAAGAGCAGTAGCAAGTGGCACATACCTCACATGATAAGCAATTTTAGTCTCTGGAAGATCATTGCAAAATACAGGCTGTTTTGAAAATTCTTGAGGATGCAAATTGAAATTGCAGTTTATCAACTGTATGCAGATAACTGGCCTTGGGATCAGGGCACAGAGATGATTATTTTCCTAAAAAAACATCTATGCACATTTCATTATCTACTATATTTCTGTTTGCTTAATGTTGGCAATTTGTAAGCTAAAACTCTAAGACCAATTGCTTCATATTAATGGCAGCTTTACTGACATTGACAATATTGTAGCTTGAAGGATCTTGTTAGAAGCTAAGATTGCTTGATTAAAAAAAAAAAAGACAAACCTCCATTTTAGGTATTTTAAATTTCTTGATGCTTTATCAAATAAAAAAAAATTAACAGCAATGATTTTAAAGAGGCACAGAAAGTTTTGGGTACAGCAGAAAGTTACTAGATTTGGAGTTAGATGACCTGAGTTTGAATCATTCTTCTTCCTTTACTTTCTTCTTTGACTTTGTACAAGTGGATTCTGTGGACCTCAGTTTCTTCATCTGTAAAATGAGAAGTTTAGACGAGATGATCTCTAGGGTCGTTGCTAGCAAAAAGTCATTCATCAATCATAGCCCTTGATAGTCCTTTATGTTTAATGGGTTCATGTATGGATTGTAATCTTAACATATAATGCAAATGAGCTAGGAATATAGAAGAAAATCAAACCTAAAGAAATCTAAGAGAGATGAGTTTATGTGAAATTGATTATTATTGTATTTGAATCAGAATAGTTAGGTATTGTATAATGGTTGCAACTTTACAAAGTTTAAACATTGAGAACTAATTTTTTTCCCTTTATTAAATTTATTTTTCCATTAACTTATCTGTATTTTGTAAGATTTTTATTTATAATTCTGAAAATTGGTAATTCAAGCATTGAGGTCTTCCCCAAACTCATCTTTCCTTTCTGCCCTCTTCCCTTCCTTAGATTTTATTAAATGTCTCTGCTATTCTATGCTGTAGTTATATGATAAATAAAACTACTGATGGCTGGTATTTGAATAGTCATATAAGGTTTGTAGAGTGATTTACATGCATTATCTCATTTGATAAGTCAGAGTGGTTATGAGAGATTCATGGTGGGAAAGATCAATGATAAAGAAAGCCTTCATGAAGGAGAGAAGGTATCTGAATTGAAGCTTAAAGGAGGGGAGAGATTTCAAGGTAGAGATTGAGGAGGAGGAAAGCTACCTTTAGAGACATAGAAGATGGCATGCACAGATGCAGCCAAAGGCACAGTGCCTGGAAAGCTAGTTTGGGATCAGAGTTGTTGGATCCCTGAACACCAAGCACAAGAGGTTGTATTTCACTCCATAAGCAATGAGCTTTATGAATTTGTGTGAGAAAATGAGTTGGACACTGTGACCAGGAAAGTCAAGTTCCCTGCTGCTGAAATACAGATTGCATAGTGAGAGACAAGTGGGACAACTGGGTGAGGAGGTGATTGGAAGAATCGAGGCAAGGAGTAATGAAGAGCTGCACCAGAGTGGTTTCAGTGGGAGTGGGAAGGACAAAAGGTGAAGCAGCAATAATTGATGCATCAACGGGTATAGAGATGAGAGAGGAAGAGTTAAAGATGCCTTATGTCTTAAGTCTGGGGTGACTGGGGCAATGGTGGTTTAGTTCTGTCTTTTAAAATCAGGAATTTAGGAAGAGGGGCCAGTTTGTGGCAAGTGAGGATGATTTGTTCAGCTTGGGATATGTTGAGTCTTAGGTTCTAGGGAGCCATCTGACATAGATGTGGCAGCTAGGTGCAGCAGTCAATCAGGCAATCAATAAAATTGATTAAGCCCCTACTATTAACCAGACACTGCTCGAGCTCCAAAAAGAAAAAAAAAAGATAAAAAGGTCAATCACTGCCATCAAGGAGCTTAAGTGGATAGATCTATGGGCCTGGATTCAGGAAGATCTGAGTTCAAATCCAGCCTCAGACATTTAATAGCTTTATAACCCTGGGCAAATCTCTTAACTTCTATTTGCCTCAAGTTCTTCTTCTGTGAAGTGGTGATAATAGTACTTGCTTCTCAGAGTTGTTGTAAGGATTAAATACAATAATGTTAGTCAAGCATTATATAAATGTTTACTACTATGACTACTACTACAACTACTACTACTACTACTACTACTACTACTACTACTACTACTACTACTACCACCACCATTGTTGTAGTTATTGTTATGTCCAGCAGACAGAAATACAGACTGAGATTCAGGGGAGAGGTCAAGGTGTTAGATATAGATTTGGGAGTCAGCTACGTACAGAAGGCAGTTGAATCCGTAAGAGTAAATAAAACCACCAAGAAAGGGGTAAGAGAGAGAAGAAAAGAAAGTTGAAGACATATATAGCCTTAAGAGGTCCCCACTTTGGAGAAGTGAGAAAAAGAACAAATATATTAACTCCTCTCTAGCCTTTGAAAGGGGCAGCTAGGTGGCACCATGGATAGAGCTCTGGCCCTGGAGTCAGGAACCCCTGAGTTCAAACCTGGTCTCAGACCCTGGGCAGGTCATTTAATCCTGTTTGCTTTAGTTTTCTCCTTTGTAAAATGAACTGGAGAAGGAAATGTCAAACCACTCCTATAACTTTGCCAGCAAAACCCAAATAGGTCCATGAAGAGTCAGACACAGCTGAAAAATGACTAAGCAACAGCAGGCCTTTAAAATGTCCCCAGGGACGGCTAGGTGGTGCTGTGAATAGAGCACCAGCCCTGAAGTCAGGAGGACCTGAGTTCAAATCTGACCTCACACACTTTAACACTTACTAGCAGTGTAACCTTGGGCAAGTCACTTAACCCCAATTGCCCTGCCCTCCCCCCTCCAAAAAAGGGGGGAAAAAAGTCTCTGGACTAAAAGATCAGGGTTTGAATCCTCCTTCTAACACTGAATTACCTACCGCATGACCTAGACCAAGCCACTTCTCTTTGCCATAGTCTCCTTAACTTAAAAGAGAACAATGAGTACTTGCACTACTTACTCTGTCAGGATAGTTGTAAGGATCAAATGATGTCACAAAAAGGTGCCACCTCTACATATACTAATGGATTGTGTTCATGAGGAACATAGAAATGTATGCTATATTATCCTCTAACAACCGTACACAAAAGCTGTTTCATGTTATGGAGGCCACCCTTGCACATGGAAGGTTATACCAGCAGAGGACAAAGGCAGACTCTAGCAAACCAAAAAACGTTAAATATGGGCCTGTAAGTAGACTATGCATCTGTCCTCCATGAGCTTGCCTACCTGTGTTTGGAGAGGCTGCTTAGCTGTGATTTTGCCACCAGCTGATCATTTTTTTGGCCACCACAACTTGTGAGACCAGTCTACTCAGGACAGAGGCTGTGGCCTGTGTCAGTGGAAGGGGAGAGGAACCTAAACCAATGAAAATCATGGATCTTTGAAGTATTATTGTTGAACTCCTACTGCAGCCATTTGCAGAAACATAAAATCATAGAAAAAATAGGAAATCTTAGAGTATTTTCCTAGAAATTTAATAAGACCCAATTGGTCCTCCCCATGGATTGTTTGCCCCCACTTCTTGGCTGCTCAGTTGAGCTATTTAATCTCTAAGGAAAATGAATAGCACTATTTTTGTAGCTAGGCTGAAGTTTTGAAAGCTGAATATTCCAGTGTCGTTCCTTTAAGTTTAGATATAAGCAAATTTTTAACTCTTCACCCTTCAGTGAGGTTTGTAGAGACAGCCAGGTGGTAGATCACTGGGCCTGGAGTTAGGAAGGACTGAGTTCAAATCCAGATTCAGATATTTTCTAGCTGTGTGACTCTGGACAAGTCATTCAATTTTTGTCCATCCTCAGTTTCCTCAACTGTAAAATGAGCATAATAAATAACGCCTACTTCCCAGGGTTGTTGTGAGGGGCAAATGAGATAATATCTGTAAAGTACATAATACAGTGCCTGGCACATAGTAGGCCCTTGGTAAATACTCCTTTTTTTTGGAGGGTGGAAGGCAGGGCAATTGGGGTTAAGTGACTTGCCCAAGGTCACACGGCTAGTAAGTGTTGGTAAATACTCCTTTAGCCATATTGTAAAGAAGAGAGATTAATTCATCAGAATAAAGACATTTGTTACATTATAAATTAGGTTCCTCTGTCACTTCCATAGTTAACATATTTTTTTTAACAGGATGAATTTTCCCCCTCAAATTATTACGCAGGATTTTTGGCACTTGGCACAACTGCCCTATTTCTTAGGTTTACAGGGATTGGGAAGGTTTCTTAGAAAAGAAGAACATTTGTTTTTTCTTAGCAGTATTTGTGAATGGCTCACCAAGAAGTTTATTGAGGAACTAAGAAACAGTGTCAGCATGGATTCAAAACGTAGGAAAAAGGAGGGATTTTTGAAACATCAAACTTTTCCTCCCTTTTTCATCCTTCGGTGTGTTTTTTTTTAAACTTGCTACATATTTGCCTCATGTTGGACTATTATTTATGTATCCTTTTCTACTCTATGCTTCTAATATATTTTCATTATCCATCATCACAAATTGATGGTGATTCAGGAAGATCATTGAGAGAAACAGTAGACACCCATGCTTGTTCACACTAAATAGTTTCCACAGGAGGCCCAGCCATTGAAAAATGCAATAAATTAGATAGAAAATAAAGATGAGATTGTCTAGACATTTGAATTCTGATCTTATAAAGCAACAATCATCTAATATTTGTTCTGTAACCTGGGAGAAGAGAGGAAAATATTTTCATACAACAAACATGGTATGCTTATGTGTTGCTTTGAGAAAAACAATGAAACAACTATCTGAACTTAGTGTGTGTTTATTAGCAGAAAGATTTTGTCAGGATTTGCTGTCTAGTTTCCTGTAAATTGTCTATTTTTGGAAAATCAAATAATTTTTTAAAAGAATTTATAAACAGCTTTTAAGAATTGTATGTGGATGTGGTTTGGTTTGCCAAACTACTTTTTTTTCCTCTTTCTTTTTATTTGTTATTAAAAGACTAGCTTCCTGGGTAGGGGATGAGAAGGGATTTATTCAGAAATGAAAGTGGTATCAAACAAGATCTCAGAAAAATATTTTTAAAATAATTGAGCCAACATACATTTTATATACTGTAATTAATGTTGCTATCAAATTGTTGAAATTAGAGAGATTTTAATCGTTGTCTAATCACTTCACTTTAACAAATACTTATAAAGTCAGCATCCACTGTGTGCAGAGCAGCATCTTCTCTCACTGTCAGTCAAGTGATCTTTCAGTTCCACCACGTCATCCCTTTTCAGGGTCTTTTCTCGGGTATTAGAAGGCCGCTGATAATGGATATGATAGTCATCTCAATTATGAGGTTTTCATCCTGGGCAAAGTGGCCAACTTCAGCACACCCCAGGCCATTCTTCTTTCACCATTAAAGACCCTAGTTCTCTTCTCTCCCAAACATGTTTTACTAAAACCCCCAAAGCCATAACAGATTAAAAAGAGTCAGTGCCTTTAATGTTATTACCTAACAGTTGGACTCAATTTGGAACATCTAGTAAATTTTGCTCAAGCATAACTAAGGCAAATCCTATGTGGCTAATAAAGTTGTGGTTGTATTAGCCTTACAAATTTAGAGGTTTTTGTAGTAAACTAATGAAAACATTTCAATATAAAAAAAATTTACAAAGCTAGTGATATATGTTAATGTAACCGGAAGCTATGCCTCTGTGTAGACTTCATCATAAAGAAATCTAAGACATCAGTTACTATTCTCCCCCAGTTCTTTGTGTTTTGACACCTTATCTTTAACTTTTTTCTTTCTTTTTAAACCTTCCACTGATTGGCAGAGAGGGTTCGTTAGCTAATCCTTAAACATGGACTGTTTAGGATAGTTTATGTCTGAACTCACCATGCCTTTTACATCTGGGTATTTATTAAGATAGGAATACTATGACTTGAGTACTGTTTTCCTTTTGTCTCTTGACCTAATATAATCAAATAATAGATTTTATTTCATGAAGAGGAAATTATTTTCACCATCTTTATTTTTTTATTTGTCATTCTATGGAATAAAAAGGAATTTTTCCCTCCATGCAAAAGTGAGATGAAATAGCCCATTCAAATACATGACCTTGGGAAATGACTGCTAATTTTTAAAATACATTGTGAAGAATTTCTAAGTCCAAATAAAATTTTTCCACAAGTATATTTAATTTCAGTCTAGAATCCTATTATATTTGGGGAAAGATGTTAAGATTTTAATAATCATTCATTTAATAATCATTTTAATAATAGTTAATAATTAACAAAATTAATGATAATTTATATAAATTAATCAAAATCCTTTTTAACAAAAAGGAAGTGTTAACTTTAAAGCCATTGTTCTCAGATTGTATCTGTATCCTTGTGCAACATATTTCTCCTTTTTATATATGCTCAGAAGTAGTATTAGCTTAATGTTCATAACAAAAGCTGAAGACTTAAAAGTGAACTTGATACCTTGTGCCTAGTAACAAATAACGTTTTAGTTCATACACATAAAGTGTGGTACGCACATGGCTATGGCAAAAACTGCTGCAAAATGCAATTCAACAATCCAGTGTGGTTACCTTATTGGCAATGGCATGCTGAATGTTAATTGGAACAAATTAGGCAATAGGAGACAAGTGACAAAATAGGACAAGGCTTCTATCTTCCCTCTCTGATCAGATTTTTGAAGAGATAGGTTTATATAGGACTGACTAACAATTCAATTGTGTTCGCATTCATCTCACAAATAATAGCCTCTCTGTATTGTTTGACAAGAAACTGCTAATTGCCAGAGACAACTGAACAAGCTAGCATCACTTCAAGGGGGCGTTAAGGGGGAAGAGAAGCATAAACATTATGAAAAATAAGTCCTCGCTCAGGAGACTCCATTGAAATGAACGTGCATGGCACCCTGGCAGCTTGCCATGAGAGCCGAACACAAACTACCAGCAACGGTGACAAAGACCTGACTATCTCTCTCTTCCAGGAGTTAGGAAGCACAAAGGGTTTTTCATAGGGACATGAAGAAAGTGTTCTGGTTTTGTTTTTCTGTCAGTGTAAAGTAATAATTGTGTGCCTAGAGTATAAGTTGTCATGTATTTAGTATAGACCTCTTGCTTAGGGTGTCTGGGATGATGGTCTTAAACAAAGAACAGAAGGCAGAACTAACGAGTTCTCATTTTGCTTCTGTTTTCCTTTGCCAAAGAAATTGTTCTTTATGTACAAGGGAATAGAACCTTCCCACCCCCCCCCCCCAAAAAAAAAATTTAACAGGAAACTGGAAGCCTTGATGAGTGAAGAGACAAGGAAACGTTTAGCTACCCTCAGAAAGTTTAAGTTACCAGACCTGGATTAACTCCTACAATCCAGGACACTAAAAGTACCAGTGAATGTGATCAGACAGATATTATCCCAATTTTAAAATAAGTCATGCCTAACTCTTTGTTACCCCATTTGGGATTTTCTTGACAAAGACACTAGAGTACTTTACCATTTCCTTCTCCAGCTCATTTTACAGATGAGGAAACTGAGGCAAACAGGGCTAAGTGATTTTGCCTCAGACAAATGTCTGAGGACAGATTTGAACTTTGACTCCAGGCCTGGCCTTCTATCCACTACATCACCTGTAAGGCTCATTCATGTTCTTTTAGAAATATTTGGTGAAGGAACTTTCCAGTGTCCTCAAAGATTTCTTGAAGGCCTTTTATATTTCTTGGATTCCAATGTATCCATAGGCCTCCATCTATCTTCCCTCAGGCTTGCTACATGGACAGCCCTATTCCTTTTCCAATTATGTATTTCCTAGATAATAGTCCCTTATACCACTTCTTTCATGAATGGGCATCACTGGAAATATTTTGCAGACTACTCACAACTAAGGAGCATTTGTCCACTGCCCTTTGTATCATCTTCAACTGTGATTCCTCAAAGACTATGGTGTTTAATGATTTATAAAGTAGTTCTGGTAGAATATTATATAAAAAGTTTCAACTTTTGTATCAGGAACAGCTTAAAATAATTGAAGACTCTATCTTTTCCCAGATGTAATCAAACCTGCTTTCTTCCTCCCATTCAATTCCAGGCCCAACTCACTGTTTATTTGCTGTGCTGATACAGTAATTAACTAAATATCACAGTGTGTACAATAGTCATTTTCTATCAGTTTGGTTTTTCTCATATGGATTATTAGGTGGCTCTTTTTTGAGTGTTCATGGGTCTGGAGAGTTGGCAAGTATACATCTTCTTTATTTTACATTGATAATAAGAACAGAGTTATCTCTGTTCTTGTGTATCTTGTATGATTTTAACAGTCCCCATCACACATTCTACTATCTGCTGTTCCTCCCACATTGCATGTCTTCCTGGATTTGATTGACTGCTCCCTAAGCCTAGAATGCCAGTTTTCCTTCCCTTCCCCGTTTGGAATCCCTGTTTTTCTTCAAGATGCAACTCAATCACCCTCCTGTATATGAAGTCTTTAATGACAACCCCCACACTACACCAAACTATTTAGAGTTTCAATTGGTGTTTACCTCAATTACCCATTAGGGTTATAAGCCCCCTGACATATGGCCCAGGCTCCAGCCATTCTTCACTTTACTACCTGGCCTTCTCTGCCACCATAATCAAATCAACTATGACCCCATTGCCATCCCTGTAACTTTACAAATCACAGTTTCCCTCCCGGGCCACCATTGCTTTTTTGTGTTGTGTCCCCCATTAAAACTCAAGGTTCTTGAGCACAAAGACTGCATTTGTATCCCTAACATTGAGCATACAGCTTGGTACAGAATAAGTGCTTCATAAATGTGTTTTTCATTCATTATATTTATTTAGTATCCATCATGTATGCACTTTATACTTTTATATGTACATGTTGTCTTCACTTTATATTGTAACCTCCATGAGGAAAAGAAATATTTTGCTTTTCATCTTTGCATTCCTAGTGCTTAGCACTAGTAATTGTTTGATAAATGCTTGATACTCAATGAGAAAAGGACTCCTGGCTACAGGAGAGCCTTTGAGACTGCATGTAGTCCCACCAAGCAAATACTTTTTTTTAGTAATTAGAATATAATAAGCATGGTAAGATCTTCTAACCAATCATTTCTAAGACTTTGGAGGTATGGTGTGTTATAAAACATAATTAATAAATGCCATACTCTTCCCTTCCCTTCTCATATTTTCATCACTATACATATATTCTCACACATATTTTATAAATATTAGACAATAAATATGTTTTTGTAGTTATTGGTATCTCTAGGGTTTTTTTCCAGTTTTGGTAATATTTTTTTCTGTTCTTTTATTTTTTTCTGGTCTTATTAGTTTATTCCCTTCTTTGATATATCTTATAGCCCCCAAACACGAAGATACCTTGCAAAGTATAAGTGATCAAAATTTGTATTCCTTTGGACAAAGCACCCACATGTAAGGGTATGACTCTTTAAATGGACAGGAGAAGAGAAGGGGAATAGGAAGGAGGAGAGGGTGGAAGAGCAGGAGGAGGAAGAGGAGGAAGAAATAGCAGCACTGCACAACAGGAACTGTCTGGTTGGGTCCCCAGGGGGACAGCTACTACTATTCACAGATTGTTTTTCATCCTTCATTCTTTAAGAGGACCAATGACATCAAGAGTGTGATGTCTTGACTTGCAAGTTAATTGGATTTGAGTGAGGCAAAGTAATCATTACTTTGTGCAAAGTAATCAGCCTCACTCTCTCCTGTAGATAGCAATTGTTTCTATTGTGGCTAGAGATTCTGAGGGTCTTCCCCTCCAAGATTGACTCTTGTGAAGGCAAATTAGACCATCTTTTGCCTCCATTCTTATCTAACCTTTAATTACTAAATGGGCATTGCTTCAGACAAACTGAGCCCTGGGAAAGACCTAGCTTAAAAAGAGCAAGGTCTCCCACTACATCCAGAGCCATTGCCAGTTGTCCTACCTATGTCTCACTGCTGGACTCCCGTGACTCTGGAGGAAAAAGTCATGATGACTTTGCACAGCTCTGCTTCACTCAAATCTAGTTCACTTGCAAGTCAACATATCATCTTCCTGATGTCATCAGTACTCTTTGAGAACAAAGGATCAACGGCAACAGTATCTTATGTAATATCTCTCATATTTTCAAATTTCTTTTACCATCAACATCAATTTCTTCCTTGTGTACTTAGTCCTATCCAATTGTTCTTTTTTCTTTAGACTTGTTTTTGCATCTATTGCCTTTTAGCATTTAGTGAAGTGATAGTTTACTGTCTGTTTGGCAAGATCAAGAGTTTGCTACCTAAAGTTATTTGTGGATTCTCTTGGCCTCTTTGGCCTCATAAGTATGAAATTTATATAGGAAATAATGATAATCCAGGGAAATGTCATAACTTTTATCTGTTTCTCATTTTCTTTTATTTTTTTATGTCAACAGCTTCTTTAAAGATGTAAGGCTGAAACTATCATAATCATATGCCATCTTCTCATCTCTCTCTTATTTGGTATTGATTTAACTTTCAAATAGTTGAAGGGCTTCCTATAAACATTCAGCTGATTTTGAACTGTCTTCCACATCAGTAATAAGTTATTTCCTGACAGTTAAGATACAGTCAACTTCATATTTTGTCTTATTGTTCATTGTTTGACATACACCAATGACGATGAGTCTGATTAGTGAAGAAAGTATAATTGACATGTAAGTGTGAGACTTCATAGTTATCTATAAAATGTTGAGACTGTCTTTTTTTCTTTGCTCTGAACTATATTTTTCAATGTACACTTGTATATTTATTGTGTTTTGCTATGTGCCAGGCACTCACTACAAAGTGAAGTGACCAGGTGCACCCTGAAATGATGTTTCTTATTGCCTTTGGGTATATGATGAAACAACTCCACTAACTTGTATTTGCCTTTTTTTTTTTTAAGGAACAGCTGTAATCCATTCTCCCATTTAGCTGCAATCACTTTATATCCTCTGGTTTCATTTATAGCTAGAATATCAACACTACTGATTCATTTCTTCTGGTGATACATAAAATTGATGACTATTGGACAAAGATCTCATGTTTAGAATTCCACTATTTAAATTAATTTTTATAAATGATCAAAAAACTCGTTCTTAGCACCATCTGCTACTTTTTCCACCAGCTCACTATCATCAGTGTAGAAGAAGAAAGGGGATGCATAGTACTGAGGGTCATCTGATATTTATCTTGAATTTTCTAGTCATGACAGCCCATGAAGTAGTCACTTAGAGTTGAACCTACCAATGATGAATCTCTCCATACCTAGTAGAGGTTTGCTACATAGAAAGTAGTCTCAGTCTGAAATCATACTTAGAGCCTTCCGGCTTAGCAGAGTCAGAGCGTACTTGTGCTCTGCTAGCATAGTCTTGTCAAGGTCATTTCCATGCCCTGATGACACCTTGTAGTAAGACTTTTGTCAGGGATAGCTTTTAAAAATATTTTTTGCCTATATTTGTCAAGGTTGTTTTTTTTCTCTCTCAAATTCAGGTTTTTATCAGTTTCTCTTGGCTGCCCCATGACAGAGTATTCATTTAATTTAAAAATCATTTAACCCACAATTTTTGAAAAATCAAATAAGCAATTTCTGTTTTTGCTTTAGGTGGGAGTTAATTTTTAAAAAGTAATTTAAATTCCTTCTAAAGAAATACTTTAGTGAGATAGCTATAAATATTGGTGGCTTCTTCTCTTTAAAGCATCAACAATTAAGAGAGAACTTAAGAGCAGACATTGCTTCTTCCATGGATCCATGAGCTTATCACCGTAAGTATTCCATCTATCAGTGCACATTACAAGGCCTTGTTTCATAATTTCTTAACCTGTGTAATTTGTGTTTCTGTCTTTATATAATTTCTCAGTAGAAGATCAGCAAGATGTCATAGACTTTCTTCTGGTTCTTTTCAGTAGTCTGTGGGAACAATTAACAATTTTCAAATGTTACCAGTGAAATATGAATATCACACCTTTTGGAAATCAGTAATTTATAACTACTAATTTTGATCTCCAAAAGGGAAAGTAACCCATGAATAGTGAGTAATATTTGTAGAATATGTTGAATATTCTTGAATTACTAATTAGTATTCCTTAATGTTCCATTAATGATTAGTTTCAGTAAGATTATTAGGTAAAGGATACAGGATTGCTAACTTGTCCTGGCATAAATTTTACTTGTAACGTGAGGTAGACATTACTCATAAACCACTCAGTTGACCATGAAAAACTTGTGTGTGCATTTTCTTAGGGCAAAAAGCTAGCTGTGTGCTAAATAAATGTTTGACGAAATCTTCAGTGTTTATAAAACATGTGGCTGTGTCCTAGGAGAGACACAAAACTTAGTTACGGTAAGTAAGGGGGCCTTACTCTCATGCAGCTTACAGCCTCATAGGGACAAAGGGCAAATAAGAATGACTAGCGCAAAGTACTAAAGAACAAAATAAAGTGCTTTGTGGAACTTCAGTGGAAAAAGATCATTTTCATATGTTAGGGATCAGATTGTGATTAAATACCTACAACTATAATTTTTCTTTAAATATATCTTAGCTGTATCAGGTTACAGTTTCCAGTTTGCTTCTGGTACTCATCAGAGATAAGTGAAAGGATGTCAGTTTTACATTTTGGCAACTATGAATTGATCAAATTCTTAATGTCATTTTCAGTCTGTGGATAAAACCTATGTCTCTGCTTATATCCATTATGCTAAGGAATTTCCTCCCAGTTTTCTTTTTTTAAAAATAGCTAATATGTTTTCCCTTGGTTTGATGGCTTTGTTTACCCTTAAAGGAATATGCATAAAAAGTTTTCAGAGCTCCCTTAAAAACTCTATTTATATGTTCATATGAATCATACCCATTTCACAGGTCACCTTAAATTGGTTAATATCATCAGTTAATTTCTCTGGGAATTTTTGTGTGGCTTGCTTTGAAGTGAATTTCTTGAAGTATCCAAATTATTAGTCCCAGGAACCGTGGCTACATCTATTCTCTTTCAAAATGAAATGAAAGCAATATCAAGAACAACTTGGTAATCATTGAGAACATCTTTTACTTCAATTACTGGCAATTTGTATACTGACATGTGCACCTCTCAACAACCTGAAAGAATATCTTTGCTTCCAACAAATGACATGGACCTTCTTGCTGTCCTTGAATACTACACAGTCCACCTCCAGACTTTCCAGACTTTCCCCATTCTGTCTGGAATATTCTCCCTCAACGCCTCCATCTTTTGGCTTCCTTCAAGACTCAATGCTGATCCCACCTCTTACAAGAGCCCTTTCCTGATGTCCCTTCCCTCTAGTTCCTTCCCTCTGGGATCACTTCCTGTCCATCTCCTGTAGATTTTGTGTATACGTAGTTGTTTGGCTGTTGTCTCCCCTATTAGAATGTGAGCTCCTTAAGGCAGAGTTCATGCTTTTGCCTTTCTTTGTATCCCCAGCACATTTCCCAGTACATAGTAAATGCTTAATAAATGCTTTTTAAGTAGTTGACTATATAGGAAAAGAAGAAAAGGCAATGGAAAGTAATAATTAGTTGTCTCCTTTCTTTCAGATAGCTCAAAGACAGAAAGATAGTTTGTGGCCTATAAAATTGGAGGGTTTACACTAGATGATTTCTAAGGTCCTTTCTGGTTTTGAAGCTGAGTAGTCCGGTAGTAAAAAAAACAAACAAAAAAAAAACAACCCACTGACTTTGGAGTCAGAGGATCAGGATTCAAATGCCCTTTTGTTACTTAGTGCCAGTGTGACCTTGGACAAGTCACTTAACCTCAAGGAGGTTGAACAGGATTGCTTTTAAGGTCCTTTCCAATGCTAGATTTATAGGATCCTCAGTCATAAAATCAAAGTACTATGAGAAATTTGAGCAAGGAGAGCTCACTTCTTCTACCTCAATGTAAGTGACCAACAAGTATTTATCAAAATCTGACAATGTACCAGGTAGTGCTGATGTGCTCAATTTTGTGGATACAAAGAAAGGCAAAGAAAAGAAAAGGTCCCTGCTCTCCAGGAGCCCATAGTCTAATGGAGGAGGGAAGAGACAGAAGATAACCTTCCTGCTTGGCCTCACAGATGAGTAGGGGGCAGTCCACTGCCTCTCATGCTCTCTTTCTGTTCAGATTCTTGGATTCCTATCTGCCTGCTTTGAGTGATGACACTGGTCACCTCTTGGGAGCCCCATTGCTCTCTACCCTAATGAATAATTCCAATCCTGCTCCTGTTTCTCTCTACAGCAATTTCTTTCTGACTTGTTCTGCTCCCAGCCCCAGATATTCTTTCTTCAGTCTCTGCATGCCACAGAATCTTGTCCCCAGCCCCAAAATCTCATGTGGTCTTTCAAGCTCCATCCTCTTCTGGTTCAAGGCCAACAGATGGAACAGAACTGTGGTTCGGTTCCCAAGATTCCTAGCTGCAATGGTTCACAACAATTACCTATGTCAGTTTTAGCCAGAGAGGTGTTACGTTCCTCTTTGTACTCCCAACACAGGCACATAGTAGGCACTTAATAAATGTTTGTGAATTGCCTGACTGATAGCTTTCCAGTACAATTATGTTTACAGAAATTGTTTTGGTGTTGAATTTATAGTCAGGGGAATTTAATATGAATCCTGTCTTTGACACTTAGTTGTGTGACCTTGAACAAATCATTCTCTTAGACCTTAGTTTCCTTGTCTCTAAAATGAGGTTTTAAATCTATGATACCATATCATAGATACAGTATATAATAGTATATGACTATATCACAGATATAGTATCATAGCCTAGAGGCCTTAGTGAATCTAGTGGTCCCTTTGAAGACTATATATTGTCTAAATATATAGAATTAGGCCCTGTAGGCCCTGTTTGATGATTCTCTGAGTATTAGCGAAACATTTTAAATTAAAACTGGTTAAAAAGTGAACCAAAAATTGTTTTGACAAAAAAAATCAATTTAAAATCTTATTTTATAAAAAGTGGCTTAAAATACCCTTTACCAATTTAACTGTCTTACAAAATGTCTTGAAATTTTTCCTCCCATTTTTCTACTATGGCTAAATTTCTTGGTCTAGCACTTTTTGGACCTTCTGATCCCAAGAGATGAAAAGACCTGTATTCTCATTCCGTTTCTATTTAGCAAGATGTTCCCTTGGCCTGGGCCTTACGCCATTTTGGACCTTCGTTAGTCATTTGTAAAATAAGAGGATTAGACTACATGGTCTCTAAGATCATACTCACTTTCATCTCTAAAATTTTATGATTCATTTGTTTTACAGAAAAGCCATGTGACTTTCAATTCTACAAAAGTAGTTCAGCATTAGGACATGTTCTATAGTAAATAGCAGTGTTGTAAGTACGTGCGTCCTGTTTGGCAGACAGCACACAAAGCCCTTTATAGACTTTAAAGTACTATATAAAAATGAGTTATTATTACTATAATTATTAAGTACTTAATTACAAATAAAAGCAGTCACCCCGGAATCCAGATTTCCTACCTTCCTTTCTCAGTTTCAAGATCATTCTACTATCCCTTGTTTCTATACATGACGTGTGTTATGTCTTCTTCATGGTCCCTCTGCCCATAACTTTATAGTTTGATGTAAGCCTGACATCTGATTGCAGGGCACCAAACCCTTTAGTTTTACATATCTGGATAAAGTCTATATACAATACATATTGGTTTTCCTATGAAAGCAGTCTTTGGATACAGGATTTGAATAAGTACTACTTTTTTTGACAACCTGAGGAAGAAGCATAAACAAATGATCACAGTTCTTCATGAGATGGAGGCACTGAGACAGATTGGAAGCCGACAGAAACTAGTCTCCTTTGTGCAGTTAGTAATTACATTGCCGTAATCCTAATTTGCAGCTGTCTTTGGCTTTCAAATGTGTTTTTCATTCTAGGAGGGGAAACTGGAATAGTTATCCATGTCACCTGCTGATTTGCATTCCATGGTAAACATGGTGGTAGAATAGGTTAGCACTGGGTTCCACCACCCTTTCCCTAGTCTTCCCTCCCCCTGGCAAAGCACACATTGGGCAGCCGGGGGTCACCTCACCCCATTCCACCCCCAGCTCCTTTTCTTTTGCCACTATCAGCGTCAGAGATTTCACCAAGTTGTTAGAGTCTATTTTGGTACCTGTCTTCTGAATAAGAAAGTGTAAACCTCTTTAGTCTCAAAGGGATTGGTCCAGGAATCATCTGTCCTTGACCTCAGTTTCTTCTACTTCAAAATAGCACTTACCTCTCAGCATTGTTGTAAGGTTTAAATGAAATAATAAATTCCTAAGCACAGTGTCTGACAGATAGTAGGACTATATAAATGCCAATTAGTATTATTATTATCATTGTCATAATTATTATTATCTGCCCAAGCAGAACAGCTCATAACGTCGCAACTTGTCTTAATGAGTAAGAGGATTGACAAGAAGAAATTTTATTCTGGAACTGATTCTCACTAACAGAGGAACTGGTTGCTGGGTTGAGAATTTACCACCAACTTTTATTTTGAAAAGACATACACACACACACGCACACACGCACACACACACACAATGGAAGCAAGGACAGATGATGGAGAATGAATAGAGAAGTGTGGCACAGCACTGTAAGAATAGTATCCAAAGTGCTAGAGCTCAGAATAAACAGTAAGAATAGCAAAGGACAACAAGCAAGAAGAGTGTTTTTAGTTCCACTGGGGAAAAGAAGAGGATCAAGGAAGTGATAGGACCAATCCTTGGGATAAATGGGCTAATAATAACTGCAAGAAGAAAAAGCTGAGATGCTTACTTCTAATTTCACTTCTGCTTTCTCTTCTAAGGAAAGTAGCCTTTGTACTGGAAAGGACCAGACAAAAATGACTAAGAAAGAGTTGATGACCACTATTAATAAGGAGGTAGTAAGACAGTGTATGCTGGCCCTTTATGCATTAAAGGGACCCGAGCCAAACCACGTCCTTGGGTACTGAAAGAACTGGTGGATGTGATTTCTGAGCTGTTTTCAGCTTCATCTTGTTGAAAGATCGCAAAAAACAAAACTGGGGAGAGGCCAAATATCCCAATTTGAAAAATGAAATAAAAAAGTGGGGGTGGAGGAGAGAATAGTCTGCATTGTATAGGCAAGTGAGTTCAGCTTCAATTTCTGACAAAATTCTAGAACATGTAGAACATGTTCCTAAGCATTGGTTAGTGAACATTCAGTAAATGACGTGATGGTCACAGGAGCCATCTTAAGTTCAGCGAGAACAGGTATAACCTGGATTCCATTTTTAATAGCCAATAAGCAATTAGATCAGGCAAATGTTTTAGATGTATTTTACCTAGATTTTATCAAAGCATTTGCTAAAGCTTCTCATCCTTCTTGTAGAGAAGATGGAGAAGAATGGACAGCTCTACAGTTAGATTTGAAACTTGCTTAGTGGTATGGTTCAAAAATGGTTTGATGTCAGCTTGGCAAGGCTAATCTCATCCTCTTCTCATCTTTGCCAGTTTTCATGGTACACAGGGAGACCTCAGGGTGCATTTTATTTGGCTGGGAGATCTGTGAAGCCTATTGCTTGATATCTCCTCCTGCTACGCCTAATTTCTTCTTTGTCCCAGTCCTGGGATAGCATGGCAGCAGCTCCCGCCCTTGCTCCTGTTCTCTTTGTCCTGCTCTGTGCTTAGTCATAGGAGAGTCCAGAAAAGAACAAGCTTTGGCAGTCACAGCAGCACTGGCAGCTTACTTGCCTTCTCCCTGACTAAATCTCTGTGGTCCATTTCAATATTACTAAGTCACAGTAACTCCTTGTGTTATGAAAGACTCATAACTTGCAGTCAGGAGGCCTGGGTAGGGAATTCTGCATTGACTGACACTCCTTGCGTGATTTCAGTCAATCACTGCACTTCTCAGGCCCACAGTTTACTCCTCCTTTGTATAATGAGGAGTTGGGCTAGCTCAGGTCTAATCTGGGTCCTCTGATTTTTCATCCCAACTCCAAGGGCATAAATAAATACATGGCAGTAGCACATATTCTTCCATCACTTTCTACCCCTTCCTTGGGCAGGCACATGCAGATTTCAAAAGTTATGAGGCAGCTGGTGAATAGAGCAGGGAACCTGGAGTCAGCAAGTCTTGAGTTCAAATTTAGCCTCAGGCATTTACCAGCTGTGTGACTCTGGGCAGGTCCTTTAATTTCTACCTATTTCTGTTTCAATATCTGTAAAATAGGGATGATAATAATAGCATCTATGGAACAATTAGATGACACAATGGATAGAGCACCGGGCCTTGAGTCAGGAAGACTCATCTTCCCAAGTTCAAATCCAGGCTTAGCCACTTCTAGCTCTGTGACCCTGGGCAAGTCACTTAACCCTGTTTGCCTCAGTTTCCTCATGTGTAAAATAAGCTGGAGAAGGAAATGACAAAACACTCCAGTATCTACCAAGAAATGGGGTCAGAAAGGGTTGGACACAACTGAAACGATGCAGCAACAGCAATAGCATCTCCTCTCTAGGGTTGTTGTGAGTTCAGAATGAGATCTGATTTTTAAAGCATTTTGCAGACTTTGAAGTACTATATAAATGTTGGCTATTATTAAGACAATGCCAGCCATGGTCCCTCTAATTCTTCTTTTCCCATCAGTGCCTACTGTCTTTATTGTGGTTCTTTGGCATAATTATGTCTATTTTGCCATCTCCCTAGACATTTTTGTTCTCTTGTATTTCTTGCTTCTGCAAATGTAAAATAGTTCCACCTTCCAAACAAGATAGCAGAGGCCCAGATTCTCCCAGGTACTAAAATCAGCCCAGCTTCCTTAAACTGTGCGCTTCTCTGTTTTCTCTGCCCTTTCCTGCTCAGATCGTAGCCCCCCATTAGGTCTCCCATGGGTTTCTGTTTAACCTCTGAGTTCTCCCTCCCTCCCTTGCTTTATGCCCCATTTCTGACGCACAGTAGGTGCTTGATAGATGCTTGTGGATCGAGTGACTGAACGCAGACAGCTCATTGTTACGATCCTCATGCCACCTCTGGAGGGCAGTTCTTAACGCTGTCCCTGCTGTGATTTCCGTTGACTGGTGGTATCATATAGTCCTCAGGTAACTACACCTTTAAATACCACCTTTGGCAAGAAACCTTTCCTGATCCCTACTAATGCTGGTGCTTGCCCTTTTCCCACTTATCCTATAGATGTATGCATTATGCACATAATTTTACATAGTTGGTTGCATCTTGTCTGCTCCATTAGACTGAGTTCCTTGAGAGCAAAGCCTGTTTTGGTTCTCGTTTTTTTTGGAGGTTTTTTTGGTTATTGTTGGGGTTTTTGTGGGGAGGGAGGGGAATTGTTTTGTTTTGGTTGTTTTTTGTATGTTTGTTTTGCCTTTATTTGTATCTCCAGTGTGAGGCACAGTACTTAGGACATAGGAGGCTCTTAAAAAATGCTTGTTGATCTGACTTTGGGAAACACATCTGAATCAGGACTTTTTCTTCTTAGTCTATCCCTAGCAGATATCAACATTAACAGCAAAAATCAACGACAAAAGAAAACTCCTGTCTGTAGTAAAAAAAAAAAGGAAGAGGAAGAGTTGGGGTCATAGAAATTAGATCTAAAAGAGATGTTAGAGATCACCTTCCCCAAGTCCCTCATTTTACAGATGATGAAAGTGATGCCAAGAGAGGAGCAGTGATGTGCTTAGGGTCATGAAGGTAATCACTGACAGAGGCAGCTCTTGAACCCAGGTCTTCTGCCTCAAGGAGAGAGAGACTATTTATCATGGGCATATTCTTTTAATTCAGCTATACAAACAATCTGTATCATGAATTTGTACCTTTTAGTCCACAAGAACCCTGAAAAACGAAGTGTTACAAACACTGTGTGCACACAAAGGAAAACCAAATGTGAACTTCTGTTCTCCATAGAGTCAAACAATACACATTACATAATTAATGAAAAGGGAATGGAAACGATCAAAATGGTCACTTATTTAACAGCACTTAAAATTTGCTGATTTAAATGAATTTATATTCAGCAATAACAAAGAGATCATTTGGGGATTCAGCCACACCATCAGTTGGAAATAATAGTCTAAATGCACTGAAACCTTGCTATAACCTAATCCTTGGGGTCTGTTCCACTGAACCATGTCATAGCCACAACCGCACCATAATGGATTTTCACAGTTGGACTTCTCCCTCCTAGAGGTGAGGAAGGATTCTGAGGACACAGAATGTTTATGCCTCTTTGATGTATTTTTTTTGTGTGAGAAAATTTAGTCATGAAGTTGCTTTTGCAAACCAAAGGGTGAGTGGTAAGCATCAGAGGTAAGTTTAGAAAAAGACTTATTTTACTTCCAGTATTTATTTATTACATTATGGTGAAGTTTCTCTAAGACTCCTCCCACTCGCCCCTGCTTGTTCTGTCTCCCAGTGCAGGGCAGCACATCGCTGCAGCCATGGCTCCTACTTCTTTCCTCTTGGTCCATTCTCTCCTTAGGCCTTGGAGATTTTGTCATATGGTGAGGTTGGGGAGGAGGAGTGTCGTTCAGAGGATAAAAGAGTGGAGAGTAGTGGGAAAATATATAGTGACTTAATTACAAAAGCAAGTTTGTGTTTTTTGTAATCATTCTACATGGGTGTTTTTAGTCAAATATAATCAAGTGTTTCTCATACACTAACCTAGAATGTTAGTATGGAGCCTTTGTGTTTGGTCCTCATCAAAATCAGGCAGGGGGTGAAATGAAATCAGTCTTCTTACATGTGAAAAACCAGTCTTGGGTTCTGCCACAAAATAGCCCTGTCTCTCCAGTCTTTTGCCTATTAAGTTTTCACAAAGATTTTTGTCTTGGTCAGTAACTTTGAGTGTTGGCTAAGATAAACTGTTTTAGTTCTCAGCCTAATGAGAAAGAAACTGGCCTGTCTAGTATGGAAAAGGATTAGTGCAAATTTTGGGGACTGATAAAAGATTTTGGGGCCAGAGACTTTTTTTATTGATTCCTTTTTGTCCTCTATTCATTTGGTTTTCTCTACGTCAGTCATTTTCTGATATAATTCCCTTCCCCACGCTCTGCCCATGTGCGTATGCGCACACATGCGTACACACCACACACACACACACACACACACACACACACACACACACACACACACACACCCTCAACCTTGAACCTTCCTTTTTAACAAAGAAAAACAATTAAGTGTAGCCAGTCAGTCAATAGATATCTAAATGTGGTGGCCTAATGCAATATCCTACACCTTTAGCCTCTCATCTTTTTAATGAAGGGAGAGCTGAGTGGCAGATGCTCTGTTCTCTGGAATCAGTGTTATTCATTGAAATTTATCTGATTCCCGTTTTTTACTATTATTTTCCTTTATGTTATTGCAGCCGTCATCTCTATTGTTCTTTTGGTCTGTTTTCTTCATTTTGCATTAGTTGGTACAAGCAGCCCAAGACTTCTTTTAAAAAAAATTCACCTGTAAGGATAAGGATAATGACTTTTCATATTTACATGACACTTTAAGTTTTACAAAACATTTTCCTGGTATCCACCCTCTAAAGCAAGTAGTGCCTTTTTACAAATGAGAGTAATTGAAGCTTGAAAATTAACTGACTTTCCCAGAGTCACACAACTAGTAAGTATTAGATTTGTACTTGAACTCAGACCTGCAGATGTTAAGATTAGTGTTCTTTCCACTATATCAGGCTGCCTCTTCCTGGACATATGTAAATCAGTTATTATTCATAGCTATTGGGTGCCCAAATGGTACATTATAAAAACAAAATAAAAGTGGAATTCTTTTTTTCTTTAAATGTGTTGCTCCATTTTAAATAGAAAGCACTGTACCATGAATTCTTTCCCTGGAGTATGTAAATGAGAACTGTATTTCAATACAATTGGTTTTCTTTGTAATCTATGTATTTCATTTCATACATTAAAAACATTATCCTCAGGAGTCCGTGAGCTTCACCAAACTGCCAAAGGGGTACTTTTCACAAAAAAAGTTGAGTACCCCAATGTTACATTTTTAATACACACATACTATTCCTTAATTTCAACTTTTGAATATATTATCAAGGCATATTTTTGCTTACTTTTAAAACTTGGATACTTTTACACTTAAAAGCTGCTTGTAAATAACTCATATACAAAACAAGATAAAAGAAAACATTCAAATAATTCTTGTTTGTTCTTCTCCTAATTTCACATTTAAATAGAGTAACTGGAGAATTAGTCCCATGTCTAGCTCACTTTCTTCTTACAGTAAATACATAGTCAGTGTTTATAGGGCCTCTCCATAAGCTTTACAGGCTTCCATTGGCTGTGGTTTGGTAATTCTTTTAAAAATACATAAATAAAAATGGATTCTTTGAATCATGTGATGCTGATAATTATAGCTTTATCATACTTCTTCAAAATTCTGCTTAACTGTATTTGACTTACCATTCCAAAAAGAGGAATTTAAATGAGACTCTAAAAATGCTAGAAACAGCTTTTATCAATTTACATAGTGTACTTGTTTTGTTTCAGATATCTAAAACAGTGAAATACTAGTCAGCTAAGAAAAAGTGGATGATATGGTAGAAGAAACTAAATTGATTTTTACATTTACGAAATGCTGCATTTTAACTCTATTACATCTCTCACCATTTTCCTTCATGTATTCTCTCTCCCTTTCTCTTTCCTTTTAGTGTTTGTTAAGCACCTACTGTGGGCAAGGACTGTATTTGGTACTAGATATACAAACATATATTTGTCACAGACCTAACTCTTATGGAGCTTACAGTCTAATGTGGAGATAGAAGGGTGCAAAATATTCGTCATGCAAAGAAAGGTAACAGAAGTTCCAAGAAGTGTTGGCAAAATGCCCAGACACATTGAAGGAGACATCAGTTATCTCTGTTACAGCCAAACTAGGCTATTCACAATCCCTTACTCTCTTCCTGTCTTGTCAGATCTCTGTGCCTTTCCTTGTAGCCTTCCCATGCCTAAAATGGTCTTATTTTTGCCTGTAGGACTTCCTTGCTTACTTCAAATTCCAACTCAGATGTCACCTTCTCCTCAAAGCCTCCACTAATCCTTCAAGCTAGAAGCAATCTGCCTCTCCTCATACTTCTCAGCATCTTGTCTGGATCTCTCCTTTTTCCTTACCTCTTTCTGGTACTTATGGTCCTACTCTGATAGTCAGGCACATCTCTTATCCCCACTTCTTGGACTGTGAATTATTTATGGGCGGACTCTCTGTCTTATTTAAAGAATTTGAGAAGAGTTGGTATATCCCTTACTGTGTTACAAATCACACTACAATTCTTGGTAAGGATGTTTCAGTCAAGTGCCCTAAGACTCTAATTACCCTTTTCTCTGACTCCCCACTTGCCACTACTCATTGTGGTTATCATTTTCTTTTGGAATATAAACTCAGCAGGGATCGCCGTTCTTGCATGTATTTGTATTCCCAACATTTGACACATAGTAATTGCTTAATAAATGCTTTTTCTTGCTTTCATTCATTCATTCATTCATTCATCCATTTCCATGGCCATTTAGGGGCCCTCCATTTGCCAACCTCTCTCAGCAACCTATAGGATCATAAAGTTAGAGCTGGAAGGAACCTTAGAGGCCATCCAATCCAAAGCACTCTTTTTATAGATCAAGAAATTGAGGTTCAAAGTGGCTTTCCCAAGGTCATACAACTACGAAGTGGTAAAGGTGTTATCTGAGCCCAGCATTTACTAATTTTAAGTCTAATGCTCTATGCTGCTTCTCTCCTCCTTTAGGATTCAATCCATTCATCTTTATCGCCATATCCAGACTCTCATAGCAGACATTTGCTACCTCTGGGTAGCTACCTCTCTCCTTTCTCAAGGTGCTTCTTACCTAATTCACATTTTTTACTCTCTGTTCTAACCCCTGTTAAGGGATTCTTTAAGAACTATGTAGAGAGAATTCTCATCCTTGGGGAATTAAATGTTAATGTTGATCAGTTTGTGTCAAACTCAAATAGAACAGGATCCATCCCTGTGGACTGCATATTGACTTAGAAAACTACAAATTAACATTATCTATCTTATATTTTTATTTTATTTTATTAAATATTTCCCAATTATATTCTAATCTGATAGTTATTATAGTAACTTGGAGCCCCAGGAAGTGATTTTGACCCCTCTGATGTTGATGGCCATTTGAAAGTCCTAAATTCTCAGTTTATCCACTCACTCAACTTCTTTGAACTTCATTTCATTAGACCTATGCCAACCAGAGGGGTAGTCATACCTTGGACCTCACCATCATGCCAAGCTCTGCCAATTCTATGATCTCAAACAAAGTAATTTCCTTTTCTGATGTTAATCTTTTGCCATTTTATCTTTCTTCCCACCTCATTCTTCTGAAAACTACTTTTCTTCAATTCAACCTCAGTAGTCAGTTATATTTTTTAAACACCTACTATGTGCCAGGCATTGCTAAAGCATTGGGGATACAAACACAGAGGGAGGGAGAGAGAGAGAAAAGGAAGGATGAAGGAAGGAAGGAGGGAAGGAAGAAAATTTCTGTCATCAAGGAGCTTTGAATCTAAAGGGGAAAAACAATACATAAAAGGAAGTTGAAAAGCTTTGGGAAGTAGGGGAGGGAGGTATCCAATGTGAAGGCATGGTGGAGAAGTCTGAGGAGCCCCAAAATAGTAGAGCCAGGTGAGAAATGAGATTTCTGTGCTGAGCCCCTTCCTTAAATGGAGGTTTCAGAGTTTTTCCCTCCAATCAGAGAGGCAGAGAGTAGTGATGAAGTATGACTACCAAAGCTTATTGGATCTTACAGAATAGTGAGTTTTCCTAGTGATGAGGTTCCTGAAACAAGGTGTACCATGCAGAAGTCAGAAGAGTCCCAAAATGATGCATCCAGAATGGAAATCTCATCTTCCCTCTTCTCCCAGACCATCAGCACTACTCAGACTTTACTTTCCTATCTTCACAGTCTTGACTCTGTAGTTTACAATCTGAATTGCTCAGTACATTGACTCTCTTGCCCTCTTGTACTAGGATTCTTTATATTTGCCAGGCTCCAACTATGGTTCATTCCCATCATCCAGTCTTTCTGTTTCTCATCCTGAGCTGCTGATCACTAATGGAAGGAGTTATGCGACTATGAGGATCAAGTCCAGTACAAGCTGGTGATACCTAATCTCAGCCTGACCCTCACTACTTGGTAGCAGTCATTTTCGTTATTTTCAGGTTTTCTGTTTCACTCCCTTCAATGACATTTCCAAACCTCCTTCTCTTAAGTTTACAACACTACCCTCACCCCATTTCTTCACAACATATGGCTTTGTCTTCAATATTAGGGACATCTGTCCTGAGCTTGCTTGCCCTTCATTCTCTCTAATATACTCCAATGCCTTTCTTCATTATCCCCAATTAATCAGTCAGTCAGTCAACAAAGACAAGAATAATCCTGCCTTCAAGGAACTTTCATTCTGTCAAGAACACTTTTACTTACTTATATGTATACAAAATAAACACAAGGTCATGGGGGAAGGAAACCATTAACAGATGGGAGATCCTTTGAGCAAAATTTTGGAGAAAACAAGGGATTCTAAATGCATTGTGGTAAGAAAAGAGTCCATGTCTGACATAAAGGACAGCTAGTACAAAGACTTAGAAATAGGATTTCGAGTTTTGTGTCAACAACAACAAGAAATCCAGTTGACTGGACCATAGAAAGAATGGTAATGGAGGATTACACTGGAATCTTAAGTTGGGGCCAGACTGCAAAGGACTTACTTAACAGTAGAAGTTATGTTTATTTGAGAGACATTGGAGTTTATGTAGTGTTCTAGTGACATAATCAGAACTGCATTGTAGGGAAATATTAGTAGATATACGGAGAATGAATTGGAATTGGGACAGACTTGAGGCTGGGAGACTAACTCATAGACTTTTATAATGGTCTAACACAGTGGTTCTCAACCTTCCCAATGCCGCCACTCTTTAGTACTTGTATATAGGTGTATCTGCATATGGGCAGACCTGCCTGGAGATAGATAGAGGAGCAGTGTCTCTGTTCCTAAGACCGTCGCAAATAAGTGTTTTCCGATGGTCTTAGGCGACCTCTGTGACCCCTATGAAAGGGTCATTCGACCCCCAAAGGAGTCACGACCCACAGGCTGAGAACCGCTGGACTCTAAGGGGAAAATAATATCTGAGCTAGAGGCTATATGAGTAGAGAAAAAGGAAACAATATGATTTGGCAAAGTGTTGGATAGATGTGGTAAGGGAAAGAGAGTTGCTAACTTGGGAGCCTGGAAAAATTGAACCCTCCACAAGAACAGGGAGGTTTAGAAGAAGGATGAGTTTGGGTGGAAAGACAATAAATTTCATTTGGGACATGTTGAATTTCAGATGCTTGTGGGATACCTTGAAAAACACAGGGCAGGTACATGTATGTATATGTTCTTAGGCACAGAATACATATACTCATGTATACATATGAGTTTCATATATATAAATATATGTGTGTGTGTGTATGTATATGTATATGTCTTTATATGACTCAGGAGCTGAGATGTAGACATGGGATTAAACAGTTTAATGATAAATACCATTCCGTCAAAATTGTGGTTTAATACACAAAGGAATTTGGAAATGTAATTTAAGATCCTGCATCCCTAGTCTTGGTTTCATTTGCAAAGCTATCTAGTTTGGTTTAAAGTTTAGGTGTGACTAACTGTATATGGTCGAAGAACCATAAAACCAGGCCTTTTGCCTTCAGGCTGGCCTTGTGACTGCATCATCTAAAGCTCTATTTTTAAGGTCCCCCAGAGATGGGGATTGCACAGGCTCCTTTGAGAGATAGTGTTTTAATCACTCTGACAGTGAAAAAATACTTGTTTTCTTTGCACTTTAACCCATTCTTATATATTCATTCATTTCATAATCCTTAAAGCATAATAGAAGTATCAACTTATATTTTCCTTTTTTAATGAATTTTAATTACCTTTAACATGTACTGTGCTTGAATATATAAACAAAAGAACACGAAAATGAACAAACAAACAAAAAGAAATTGTAGATGATAGAGGATCAAGTTGGTGAAGAGGCTGAGGAGCCGGACTTGGAGGCAGAAAGATGCAGCCTCACCCTCCCCCTCAGACTCTGTGCCTCTTTTGTTCATCTCTAAGAATGAGCGAGTTGGATTCAGTGGCCTCTGGGTTTACTTCCAGCTCTGAGTCCGTGATCCTAGGATCCCATCATCATCCGTGTGTCTGCACGCTTTTGTTATTTCCTAATTTTTAAACCCAAATCAAAATGTGTACATTGCATTTAACATGCTTAGTGACCAAATCCTCCTGCTAGTTTCCAAAACCCCTGGTGAGCTTCTTTTTCCTGTGTATTTAACATGCATTTGTTGCTGTTATTATTGTCTTTAATTATATAGTTGTTAATTATACAGTAATGTGTATTTTTTTTGGTTTTGTTTTCTTCATTCCTCATCGTATCAAGTAGGTTTTCCTACATATCTTGAAGTCTTTATATTTGTTTTTTTCTTATGACCCAGTAATGCTCCATTGCATTCATATACCACAGTTTATTCTGTCATTATTCAATCATTGGGTATCTGTCATTTTGGAGGAGGAATTATAGCATTTTTGATGTTTTCCTTATAAATATTATTGCTTGTAATGTGTGTGTGTGTGTGATTTTTAACATGTCAGTCTTTTTTTTCCCTTTCAGTAATTTGATTAGGTTATAATTTGAGTAGCAGTACCCTATGTCCAAGAGTATGAATATTTTTGTAACACCACTTTTATAATTACAGATTGCTTTGTAGAAACCCAAATCATAGCGCCACCAATAACAGGATATTAGTGTATCTATTATACACAGTGGCATACTATTATCAAATTTGTTTTGTTTTGTTTTCTTTTGTTTTTTTTATTAAATTTTTTTTGAGTTACATATTTTCTCCCCGTCTTTCCCCTGCCCACCACCCCAAAACAGCCATCCCAGTGTGTCCCCCTCCCCCAGTCTATTCTCTCCTATGTCACTTTTTGGTAGGGCAGGATGGATCT
>CM053584.1:208627635-208643167 GCA_028627135.1 Pseudochirops cupreus | reverse complement strand
ACTGGGGGAGGGCGGACACACTGGGATGGCTGTTTTGGGGTGGTGGGTGGGGGAAAGACGGGGAGAAAATATGTAACTCAAAATCTTGTGGAAATGAATGATGCAAACTATAATAAAACTTAAATTAAAAAAAAATAATGCACCTTGCTCATTATACATAATGTAAAAGGGTAAAAAAAAACCATTAAAACTTCATCTGTCCTTAAGTGCTAATGATATGGTAGTTTACTTAAAAAATACCAGGAAATTAGCAAAGATACAATTGAGACAATAGGTTCAACAAAATTAAGAGGGCAAAATAAACTCCCCCAAATTAATATCATTTCTATATAGTAATAATAGAACCCAAGAGGCAATAATAGAATGGGAAATCTCACTCTAGATAAGTACAAAATGGGTAAAATATGTGGAACTGAAGTTACCAAAGTTACACAAAATACTTACATAGATTCAAATACAAAATGCTCCTTAAAGAAATAAAGAACAACTTAAAGAGCTGGAGGAATAGTTAGTGATCATGGCTGGGCCATATCAACATAATAGAAACAACAATACTATCAATAATAATTTAGTTTAAATGTTATACCAATCAAATTATCAAAGGAACACTTTATAGAACTAAATGAAATAATGAAATAGATTTGGAAAAATTAAAGATCTAGAATACTAAGGGAAATAATGAAAAGAGGTAAGGATAAAGGGGTTCACTTCTAGCATATAGATCAGAAAATATATTATAAAACAACAGTCATCAAAACCATCTGATATTGGTTTAAAAAGAGAAATAGATCAATGAAGTTATGAGCCAAAGGAGAATCTAAAACAACATAACCCAATAAACCAGTGTTTGATAAGCCCCCACACATAAACTGCTTAGAAAAGAACTTCCAGTTTGATAAAAAAAAAAATACTGGAAAAACTAGAAATCAAGTTGGAAGGAATTATGCTTGGCTCAACACCTTGCCATGTTCTACAATATAGTGTAATTAGATTCATGACCTTAATATTATATTAAAGATTGTACTATAAAAAATTAGGAGAGAAACAGATCATATACCTTTCATAGCTATGAGTAAGAGATGTATTCTTAACCAAACAAAGGATAGAGGCAATTAGAAAAGATAAAACAAACAACTTTTATTACATGAAACTGAAAAAATTCTATACAAAGAAAATGCACCTAAGGATAAGAAGAAAAGTGGTCAAATGTGGGAAAAACTACTTTTATGTCAAATTTTTCTGATAGTGTATCAAAATATATAAACAATTAACATATATATGTCTCTACTCAAAAAGCAAGTCCTCAATAGATAAAGGATATGAAGAATAGCAAACTACTAAGAACTATATTAAAGAATGCTCCAAATCACTAATAATAAGAAAAATGCACTTCCAAACAATCCTAAGTTTTCACTTTGCACCTTGAAAATTGGAAAAAATGACAAAATATGGGAATAATCAATGTGCAGGCCTTGAGGAATATAGGCACACAAGTGTATTACTGGTGGAACTGTGAATCGACACAACCACTTTGGAAAAAATTTGAAATTATGCAAATAAATTGACTAAAATATTTGTCCTCTTTGATCCAGAGATTCCATTTTTAGCCTTATAGCCCAAAAAAGTAAGTGATAAGAATAAAGTCCAAATATACAACAAAATATTTATATTTCTTTGTAGTAGCAAAGAATGGACATGAATTAGATTCCCATCAATAAGAGAATGCCTAAACAAATTGTGGCACATGAATTTAATGGAATATTACTATATCATACATTATAGACATTAACAGAGATATGTAGAACTATAGAATTTCAAAGTTCTAAGAAATCTTAGGGCCCATCTAGTCCAATCCATACCCCCTAAAAAGATTCCTTCCATAATTTACCTGAGGAGTAACCATGCAGCCTTGGTTTAAGAACTTCAAGTAAGGAGAGAATAAGCTTTATCCTGAATTAATTCCATAGAACAAATTGGGAATTTTTCTTTCTGTTCCTGCCTGTACCTCTAAGGTTCAAGGCAATTACTTATAAAGATAGAGTTTAAGAATTTCCTAGAAAAAACTGTCTTTAACCACTATATTTAACTTAGGATTTTATTTTCTTTGTCACCAAGAACCTTTTTCTGCCATAACTATATCTTAGAAAAGATTTTGGTTGATGATAAAAGTCATAGGCATCATGGTGATCTGTGACGATTACCCAAAGGGCTGAGGAGAGGAGTGGGGTAAGTGTAAATAGGTTGTTACACATTAAAAACAAGTAATCAGATAAATGAAGTAGCATATCGTCAAGGAAATGTAAGACTGGCCAAGATGAGCTGGTCACTGTGTAAGAACAAAGGGACCACCAATGGATGCTGTGAGCCTCCCTAGGTAAATAGAGAGAAATCGAGAAGGTCTTATTCCAGCATGCTGAATGGACCCCCTGTGATGAAGTAAGGGAGGAACGTGGACCAGAATCACAGAGATGGGCCGGCACGGATGGGGTACAAGCTGCATCATTGTCATTGAAGGATGTACACACACAGGAAAGAACACTGGAGTGCTCTCACACTCTCGTTTTAGGAGTATACTCTGTGAGAAGGACCAAGAGAAAAGACAATACAAGCTAAAACTGTGACATGACAACAGGTTGGTAATAATCTTACTTGAAACGTATTTTTGATCTACATAGGCATATGCAAACTTAAAAGAATTTGTTAAATGAACTTTACACATTAAAAATAAAAATTCCTGAGAAGAAAATGCTGGTCTTCTTGAATCCATTTTTCTTGGTCATTTAGAGAATATGTCTGCCAAAAGGGAAAAATGTAGTAAAAACTACATAGCTCTGTATATCGGTGTGGAAAATCTTTGGCTATACCTAATGTAGCATTTCCTTGGTTGAGGCTGGTAAACTGATGGTGTTCTTTTGGATCTACATCACTAGACATTAAGTGGCTCAGTACAAGGCATAGTTGCCCTCTGTGTGGTTTTAGAAAGCATCATCTTTGGCCTCCAATCCATGCATGGCTAATGAGGGGACTTCTGTTTATTACTGCAAATCAGAATTTACAAAGTGCTTTCACACCTATTACCTTAAATAATTCTGGCAATATTCCTAGGAAAAGGGCAGGTATTGTTATAACTACAGTTTTCTTATACGAGGGAACAGATGCTCCTAGAGGTTTAAGTGATGAGTCTGGCTAGTGAGCAATGGGATAAGAACTCGCGGTTTTCACATCCAGTGTTCCTTGTATGATCCAATGATGCCTGGATGATGCTGTGGTCTCCTGCTTTACAAAAGAGAAATGGCAGCAGTTTCCAGGTCCTTTGGCATGGATGTGGCATAAAGTAGTTGCTCCACTATTACAAATGAGAAGAGCTGTACAATTCCAACAACTCATACCATGGTGATTGAAGGAAGGAATGTTATACACTTTTGGGGATCTTTCTTCAGGGCATGGAGCATGAAGAGGAGATTCCAGAGGTACCAACATCATTAGTCATTTCTAGAAGGATAAGAAATTGGCCACTATTCCAGACCTGCCCTGAACTTCACTGCTTAGTACACTCCTTTTGGGGAGTGGAAGGACACTTTGAAAAGGACCACAACTTCAGGAAGGTGATGTCATGACTTGAAAGTGAATCGGATTTAAGTGAGGAAGGGCTGTGCAAAGTCACCAGTCCAATTTTCTCCTCTGGATCCATCTGGGTTCAGTGGCCACATATAGATCAGGATGACTGGAGGTGGCCCAGGATGCAGTGAGAATTTCTAAGCTAAGGGTTTTCCCAGGCCTCA
Organism: Pseudochirops cupreus; assembly: GCA_028627135.1. NCBI lineage: Eukaryota > Metazoa > Chordata > Mammalia > Diprotodontia > Pseudocheiridae > Pseudochirops > Pseudochirops cupreus. The sequence goes on along the minus strand of CM053584.1, from coordinate 208,639,385 downwards.
GTTTGCTGCAATGCTCATTCAGTGATTAAGGCTAGGTACAAAATAAGGCAAATAATTTATCTAGTAAGAAAAAAAAGTTCAATTTGGGAGGGGAAGACTCTCAGGGTTTCTGGCCAAAACAGAAAAATTGTTATTTATACTCACTCTGAGACAAATAATGACCAAGTGAGGCTTGTACTGGCACCTACTGTGAGTCAATCAATGAGAGCCAGAGTGATCTGGATTTAAGGCATGGTCCATAAAAAAATCTAGAATATAAACCTCAAGATATCTTGCTAGGTTTCAGTGATCAAAATTTATAGTCTTTTGGGCAGAGCACCTGCAGGTAAGGGTATGATTCCCTATATAGACAAAGGCAAGAGGAGGGAAAGAGGGAGTGAAAAGGTAGAAGGAAGGAAGGAAGGAAGGAAGGAAGGAAAGACTGTGTTATCCAACTGGAATTGGCCAGCTTGCACCCAGTGGGGCAGCTACTACTACTAACAAGTGGTTATTCATCCTTGGTTCTCAAAGAGACCATGATATCAGGAAGGTGATATCATGATTTGTTAGTGAATTGGGCAGTGGAAGAACACTGTCCACTGCTTTCTCCATCTAAAATATATACAACCCTGTACAGAATGCACCAACCTTAAAAAAATATTTAATGCTGCCAGTAAACTTGGATTCTGGCGGCAACTAAATTTGATTGTCTTGAGAAATTCAGCAATATTGTAAGATTTATTGTAATGAGAAGTGGGGAAAGGCATTTGATGGGGAATATCTCTGTAGTGATTAATTAACTTTGGGATTAAGTATTCTTTGACTGTAAGGATTCTGGATGCTCTTCCTTGGTAAGAGAAATAGTGGTCAGTGAGGCAGCTTAGTGGAGAAAGAGTGACAGAGATGCAGTTAAGAGAGAGCTGGATCTGAACATTGTCTCTAAAACTTCTTAGCTATGTGGTCATGTGCATATTACTTAACTTCTCTGAAGCTCAGTTTCCTGATCTGTAAAAAGGGGGAAATTGTACTTAAAAGACCCTAACTTTTAGGGTTCTTATGAGGACGTAGAATGCCTTGCACATAAACGTTTGATAACCTGAACCTTAAAATGCCATGTCAATAAATGTCAGGTGTTGTTGTTGTTGTTAATATTAAGTAGAAAGGTGTTTTGGAGAACCAAAAGCTTTTTGCTGATTGGGAGACTTCCTTATTGGTTACGAGTAAACCTGGTGATATAACCCAAGTGAATGAAGCTGGTTAAGCATACTAACAGCCAAGTCATTACCTCCAAGCTCCCCTGCAGCTCCAAGATGCAATGACTTGACGTTATAATAAGAAAGAATTGTTTTCTTGTTTGAGATCAGGTGGGAGAAAAATGCATAGATACTCTACCAACCAACTGTTCCTTGCCTATTTAGACTTGTACTTTGCTACTTCCCAGAATGGCACCTTCATTCCACTGAGTCAGACCTGCTACCTGCTTTCTACACAAACCCCAGTTATAACTTAATCTTCACTAATGCTATCTCCCTTACCCAAAAGGTTTCCTCTCCTCTTTTCTACTGATCCTAAAAATATTTTTCTTTCTTTCTTTTTTCTTTTTGGAAGGGGGAAGGCTGGGTAATTGGGGTTAAGTGACTTGCCCAAGGTCACACGACTAGTAAATGTTAAGTATCTCAGGCCGGATTTGAATTCAGATCCTCCTGACTCTAGGGCTAGTGCTCTTTTCACTGCACCACCTAGCTGCCCCCATATTTTTCTTTTAAGGCTTAGTTCCTTCTAGATATCTTTCAACTAACATCACACCCCTTTGTAACCTTTGCTTTATACTGTATCCCATCAGCACAAATTAATCAATACGGTCCCTGCGCTTAGCACAATCTACAGTATCTAATATGCAAAGTAAGTACTTCAAAGACTAAGTGTCCTATATATGCCTGGCACTGTGGTATGCAAGAACTCTCTAAGACCATCCCTTCCTGCCTCAAAAGGACTCAACGCTATGTGATTTGTACCACACCTTCAGGAGCCTGCCTAGGAATGTAGGAGTTTGAAATGATTGGTCAACTTCTCCAAATCTAGCTTTCTGAATTAGGCTGTGAGAACCTTGCAGGGAGGGGCCCTCTCATGTTCTATTCTTTGTAATCCAATAGTCACCAAGAGAGTGCTTGCTGTGCAAGCAGCAGGCAGGCATAGAATAAGTTTTTGTTTAGTTGCTTTTTAGTCATGTCTGTGACCCTTTGGGGGTTTTCTTGGCAAAGATACTAGAATGGTTTCCCATTTCCTTCTCCAGCTCATTTTACAAATGAGGAAACTGAGGCAAACAGGGTAAAGTGATTTGCATAGGGTCACACATCTAGGAAGTGTATGAGGCTGGATTTGAACTCCAGAAGATGAGTCTTCCTGACTCCTGGCCTGGCACTCTATCCACTGGACCACCTAGCTGTCTTCAGAGAATAAATACATGTTTAGGTGATAATTGATGGTTCTTTTGCACATTTCTCTCAAACACAAGTAGAACACTGTGTGAAAGGTCTAGTCTTATTTGATCTTAAGTCAGTTCTAATCAAAAGCTTTGTTGAATAGGTAGAGGGATTGAACATGAGAAAGGATGTTAAGTAGACTAACCAAGAGGCTAGATTACTCTAGAAGAAAGGAGGAAAGGTGGCTTACATACAAAAAGGTGGCTGAACAAGAGATGAGCAAGGAAAAAATAGAAACCTGGGAAAAATACAAGGAGTAACTCAGGTTGGTTTCTCCAAAGGGTAAAAATTTCCTATATTAGGATCATACCTATTTTAGTGCACTATGGCTGTTCAATAAGTATTCATACATTTCAGTCTTTTAGACAAAATGCTTTATTTGGAGTGGTAACACTAGGGTTTTTTTTTTTCTACTCAATTGTGTAAGAGGTTTATTTCAAACTACTAAAATCACACATAAATATATCTTTAAGTTATTCAAGGTTGACACAATTTATTATCATAATTAAAAATGAGAAAAAATTAACTTAAAGAGATTAAAATTAAGATCATAAGAGCACAGAATTTGAGCTGGGAAGGACCTCAGACAATGTCATCTAGTCTCTCTCATTTTACACAGGAGGAAACCGAGGATCAAAGAGCTAAGTCCAAACTCACACAGAGAATAAGTAGCAACACTAAGAGTGGGGTCAAGGCACTTGGAATATAAATTCAGCATTCTTTCCAGTATATCACACCACCAAAGATGATCCTACAGACATCTGAGCCCTCAAGACACTAACCGCTGACTACTTGTTTTTCACGATTTTATTGAAAGTGTATTAGCACCAAAAGAATGCATTTTTGTTATATAGCCAATTGTTATGAGAGGGTCAGTAACAACAATAATAATGAGGATGATAATATTATGAGAAAAATCATCCTCATGGCTAGTGATGACACGGTCTTTGGCTGCCTGAGAATTCTTGAGCTGGTGCTGAGTGAACATTACTTTAAAGGAAAAGTGAACAGATGATTAAAACTCAATTCAGTTTTTACAGATGTGTTCAGGAAAGAGAAATCGGGCCACTCACAATAAGAGCATTTTGTACTTCAGGTGTAACAATGCCTTAAATCTTCTATTTGCCATCAGTAACCTCCCATCGGAAGGAATACTTTAGTGACAAGATCACTGTTGTATTTACCTTATCTTTGCGCATCAAAAAAAGAAGATCTTCAGCAGAAATCACTCTGGCTCCTCGTAGCTGTGAAACTTCAGCTGCTTGCTGCAACTAAAAACAAGAGGGAAATGTGAAATCGACCTCTACAATAAGTGCTTTATTTATTAGGTTAAGATAAAATTAAAGATAAACACAAAGCAGGCATGATGTCTCAGGAAAGACAAATTCTTACTTCAAAATGTACCAAGAATGAAAATCCTTTAGGGATATTCAGCAAATACATTATAGCATTTAAAAGCCAAATGTCCTCTGTTTTAGGATGCCAAAAAACACAATTAGATTAAACTTATGAGCACACCTGCAACATGATACAATAAACAGAAATCTTTGATTTCTTTCATGCAAAAAAAAATCTTGACGCTCAGCTTCCTAAATTACATTAATGCACCTGAAAATAATTTTATGAAATTTTATCCTTCATACCCATATGAGCAATGGTTTCACTCAGTATCACTCGTTGAATAAGTATATTATTAATCTGAGCTCCCATGCTGGTATGACTTGAAATAGGCCTATTCAGAAGTTAAAAAGATCAACAAAAACAGTAGCTGTTTCTAATATCCAAAGGAAAAAAAGTACTTTTAGTTTTGGCAAGTCTTCAGTGGGCAAAGGATTCAGTCCATAAATCATAATACTGGACTGCATTAATTTCTTTCCACACTAATCACACGCACACAAAAAGTTAACTGTATCTGGAATGCACAACACAAAACATACTGCATAAAAAGTTACAGATTCCTCCCACCCCCAAATGCTCACTTGGGCCTTTCCTGCTACAGAGACTAGAGTTTTCAGGAATTCAGAAGTCCTAGAAATATAATCTTACTTGAAACTGACCTGGAAAATATAAGAATGTGAAAAATGATAGTTCTATTTTTCTGGCAAAGGCAAAATCAGTTTCTTATTCTGATTAGTTTGAGGGAACATAAAATGCTTATACTTCCATCTGAAAAAAATCAAGATGCTGGAGAAAATGCTACAAAAATGCATCTGTAATTTCTTCCAAATTTGATCATACCATGCTGATTGTACCAAATCCACTCTATCCAATCTGAAATTACTGTAAAAATATTTATATTCAAAAGCTATCCCTGAATGCATCTTTCTGAAAGTAATACATCTAACACACACACTCAACAACATCCTGATGAAAAGCTCTTTAAAAGATGGTACAATGTTTTTGGTTATCTTACCATTTATATGAGACCAAATAAAATATCTCTGATGAACAAGCACCACTCCACAAGTGTTTAAGTTATTTCTCCAAATCAGACTCATTCTTCTTCCATATCTACAAGCTACAAAATAGATTAAGCTCTCAGGGTGTCAGCTAGAGCACTGGCTACTGTGGTTGGCACAAAAACAGGATTCTGTCTACATACAGTAATTTATTTTTAACCATCAATCATTTAAAAAGAAATCCTGAAAGAAAGGTTAAAAAAGAAAGGGGGTGAAGGCAAGGAGTGGGGGAAGAGAGAAAGAAAGAGAGAAAGAGAGAGAGAGAGAGAGAGAGAGAGAGAGAGAGAGAGAGAGAGAGAGAGAGAGAGATTGTGAAAGTTTTGAATAGGGATTTTTTTTTAATACTGGGATTGCTTTTAGGTACTTGTGTTTTGAACAAAGATATTTCTATCCCTATGCACAATTCATGCAATCAGTCTGGAAAGGAATATAAGTTGTGCATCAATCTTTTGGGCCACACACAGAGTCCCAGGAGGTAGGAATGTCAAGAAACATTTCCTAATACATAGGGTGATGTTCTGAAAATTGGAAAGCACTGCACAAATGAGGTGTCATCCTTGCTGTTAAGAAGGTGTTATAACTATATGACTCAAAATAGTTTCTCAAAATTTAAAACATCATTTCTTACTGTTCATATTTAAATTTCTGTATTTCACAACATCCTGACTGGTAGGATCTATTATATTGGCATTTGGTATAAATTTAATAAATATTACTTTCTGTGTCTAGAGTTCTGTGCACAGCTCTCAGGGGATATTAAAAGTTAAGCTAATCTTTGCTCTTAGAGAGCCTACAGTCTAATAGGGACATAAAACAAAAACACAACTAAATTATATATTAATACATATATTTATGTATATATATATATATATATATATATATACACACACACATACACGCATATATGCACTATATGACCACCTTTGAATCCATGTGACCATGTTACTAATATTATAAGACTACAAAAAAGACTATTATAACTACAATAGTCTGTAACAAGCAAATTAGAGAGAAATAAAACAAACGGTTATGTGAGCTCTGAGGCCTTTCCTGACCCAAGACTGGGAGGCTGCAGGCAAAGAGTCAAGGCAGGCTTCCTGCAGGAGGTGGCTTTGACCTGTGTTTTAAAAAACAGGCAGAAGTTCCAGGTGATGATGAGGGAGATAGAGAACATTGGGAATAAGGGGATGAAAGCGTGAAGAAGCCAGGTATATTCAGGGGACCTTCCAGTTTGACTGAAGTGGCCAATAACATTAGAAAAGACTGAAAAGAAAGAGTGACTGTTGGATTTCAGAAAGCTCTGAATTATGGGCAAAGGAGTTTGAACTTTATTTAGTGGGCAGTGGGGAGTCACTGAAAATTTCTGAGCAGAGGAGTGACATGGTCAGCATGAGAATGAAAATGGTTAATAGAGTAACATAAAAATAATAGCTTATTAATCATGCTTTCAAATGTGGTTATGTATTTTTAGGGTAAAGAAACTGGATTGTGATTTCCTGCCATGCACCCCCCCCTGCAACTGTTGGGCCCTCCTCACCCAAACGATCACATATTTATTATAATAGCTTCTTTTGATACTTCTTCCTATAGTTGTTATCTTCCTCACTGAACAGTCAGCTCCTTGCAAACAGGGATTGATTAATTCTTTATACATGCATTTGCATCAAAAGCGCCTTGCACAATGCCTGGCACAAAACAGGCACTCAATAAATGCTTACTGACTGACATAGGAAATTCCCTCTATTAATGCAGAGCAGCACTTTTCCTGAAATTTATAATCTTAGAGAACTGCCTGGAGCACTCCGAGTTTAAGTGACTGGCCCAGAGTCACAAAGCCAGCATGCGTCAGAGGGAGTGCCAGGACTTGAACCAATGTCTTTCCTGGCTTCAAGACCAGCACTATCACTATCATCACCATCACCACCACCAGCATCACCATCACTAGCATTTCTCCATACAGTGCTTTAAAGTTTGCAAAACACTTTACAAGTGTTATCTCAGTAGAACTTCAAAGCAAACCTGGTGCTATCATTATCCCCAATTTACAAAAGAGGAAACAGAATGAGTCATTAAATAATTTGCCCAGGGTCACACAGCTGATAAGTATCTGAAGGACTGGAAACCAAGGTCTTCCCGACTCCAAGTCCAGCTCTCACCCCACACCATCACCTGGCTGCCTTTATGCATGTACATGTATGTGAATTACTTAAGTTAGTATAGGCATCAGTAATATATGTCAGGAATATACCAGGACTATGAGCAAAACAGCACAGTAGTTTGCTTTGGGGCACCCTCAATCATAACTCATGATTTAACAAGGGTTTAAGGTTTAATAAATTTTTTTCATTAACCTTATGAAAAGGGTAATATGAATATTATTATTCTCATTTTACATTTGAAGAAACTGAGGTCTGGGGCGGCTCAGTGACTTACATATGATCACACAGCTACTAAGTGTTAAAGTGAGGATAATAAAAATAATAACCTAAGTTACACAGCACATTAAGATTTACAAGACACTTTACACATCTCATGTAGTCCTCACAATGACATCAGGTGGGTACTATTATTAACAGCACTTAGAGATGAGGAAACTGTGTCTCATAAAGGTAAAGCAATTTGCTCACAATGTAAAAGCTGGTAAGGGCCATTTTCACGCTGGTTTGCTGACTCCAAATCTAGTGCTTCTTCTTCTAGACCAGCAGTTCTCAATCTGTGGGTCATGACCCCTTTGAGGGTTGAACGACCCTTTCACAGGGGTCACCTAAGACCATGGGAAAACACATATTTCCGATGGTCTTAGGAACCGAGACACCGCTCCTCTATCCATCTCCAGGCAGGTCTGCCCACATGCAGACACGCCCACATACAAATATTAAAGGATCCTGGCATTAGGAAGGTTGAGAACCACTGTTCTAGACCATGGGCTCTTCTTTATGAATCATTCTGAAACCATTCCAAAATTACCACCCCTACATCTCACGTAACTCTTTCTCACCCCATTCCCATCCTAGGCAATGTGCCCAGCACTCCAGAATAACCTCCTATAGTCTATTACAAGTATTACAATCTAATTATTTAACTGATAAAAGTAATTCATACTAGGTATAAGTGACACAAAAACTCAAGTTTCCAGGAGTTATTTACATTTTTTTTTTAAAACAAAAAAGGCTCATTATGTATCCCTTGCTTACTCCAGGCCACTGCCATCAAAATCCTCTTCCTCTATCCTACCACATCAAGAAGGAAGCTTGGCATCCATCTCTGGAAAGGCTGTCAATCTTTGTGTTAATGCACTTGATTCAGGGGGTGGGGGGAAGAAGCATCATAAACTTAAAACAAATGTCCTTGGAATAGGTGGTGCAGTGGATGGAGCCTACCTTGAGTCAGGAAGAGCTGAGTTCAAATCTGGCCTCAGACTCTGGGCAATTTACTTAACCTCTATTTGTCTCAGTCTCCACATGTGTCGTGTGAGGATCAAAAGAGATAACTGTAAAGTGCTTGGCATGAGGCCTGGCACAGAGTAAGTTGTATATAAATGTTAACTACTATTATTATCATTTATCAATTATCTTTATTATTGCATTGATAATAAAACTTTCGAAAACAGTGTTCTGAGAACTATTTACTGTCAAGTTCCATATGCCTGAAAATAGGAGACTACAGGTGGAGATCCTACCACAATAGCCAATAGAGCAAGGTGGATAGTTCTGTTAATAATGAAGAATTAGAGCATTTTACAATTTTGTACATTACAAAGAAAGTAGTATACACTGTAATTGTATTAAAAAGCTAAGAAGAAATGACTGGGGAAAATGATATTTTAAGCTTAATCACAAGTTTAATGACTTTATGAAGTTAACTTTCTTGGCTAGATGGATTAAGGTATATTTAACAGTAACCTTACAGTAATTCTTTTAGCAACTTTAGCAAATTATAGATTTGGTAAAAAGAAGTATTTATTCCACAGTGATTGCAATTCACTTTGCTGAAATTCAGCTTTTGCTTAATAATTTTTCCATTGTTTTCAAAATAAACAAATGGCAATACCCACATTTCAGTAAATGTTTATCTAAAGGCTAAGAAAAATGTTCACTAACAAAACACAAAAATCCTGATTCTTCAAGCATATTTAAAATCTTTACTTTAGGGCTTCGTGCTAAAGTGCGGGTGCACGCACACACACACACACACACACACACACACACACACACTCACACACACACACACACACACGCACACACACTCACACACACACACACACACACACGCACACACACACACACACTCACACACACACACACACACTCACACACACACACACACACACACACACACTCACACACACACACACGCACACACACACACACACACACGCACACACACACGCACCCATAAATTATCTAGCGTAGGGTTCACATCCTAATAAAGGTAGCTAGGAAGGAATTTACCACAATTAACTGTTCCCTTACTTTCTGACCCACCCTAAAAGTACCATCTAAATTAGCCGCTGGGACAGAAGTTTGAGACATAGAAGAGCATCTAGTAGGAGAAAAAAATCTATGGGGAGAGGTGAGGGCAAGTGAAGCTATGCCTTTCCTGATATGTGGCAAGAAGGATTAAGCACAGACTAAATGAAAGCTTTGAATACAATTTCTAAGTTCCTAATTACGCAATCCAGCATGTATGCTAGTAACTAGGAGGGTTAGCATGGCATGGCATGCTGAACTTATTGTAAGAAGTTCTGGGTTCAAATCACCCCTCTTTCACTGGTAGGGATAGTAATTTAAGCTTTACAAAGAGCTTTCCTGTGAGGAAGATAGCACTAGTACGTTCCCATGTTTTTGCAGATGAAGAAACCAATGCTCAGAGAAATATAAAATGAAATACTCATGGCCACAACCAATACATTCTTTAATGTATCAAGGACTTATTCTATTTTCACAGTTAACTGGGAGAGTACTGTAATATGTCTTAAAATCCAAGGCCTTCAAAATTCTGAAAAAAATTCAGCCATGTCATTCTACAATGACTAAGGGAAGCTTCTCTGCAAGGAAAGAAATACTACTATTCTACAAAATAATAGCTCAGGAAATTTGAGTAAAGTGGTATAAGGAATTCCAGGTCTATTGAGTTCATTTTAATCACATTTTCCTAAAGAATTAACTTGGACTTAGACTACAAATAGAATCTGGATCTAGCTAAAAGAAAGTGGGATATAATGAGGAGAAAACTGGCCTGGGTATCATAGAACTTGGTTTCTACTTTCAGCATGGGCACTAATTAGCTATGTGACTCTGAATATGTCACATATCACAATAACTTTAAGATAAAAATAATTATTTATTTTTTCTTAATTTATACTTTCATTTAATTTCTAAAATTTTATTATTTAAACATTTTTAAAAACTGAGTTCCAAATTCTATCCTTCCAACACATTGAGAAGGCATGGGATATGATACCCATTATACATGTGAAATCATACAAGACATATTTCCATGTTATCCCTGTTGCAAGAAAAAAAAGAAAAAGCAAGAGAAAAAATTACACTTCAACTTGCATTCAGAGTACATCAGTTCTCTAGAAGTAGACAGCATTCTTCATCATGAATTCTTTGAAATTGTCATAGATAATTTTATTGGTCAAAGTAGCTACATCTTTTACAGTTTGCCTCGTCACAATATTGTTGTTAATGTATAAATTGTTCTGGTTCTGTTCACTTTACTCTGCATCTGCTCATATAAGTCTTCCCATGTTTTTTTCTGAAATCATTCTCCTTGTAATTTCTTATAGCACAATAGTATACATATATAATTTTATGAAACTTCATGCCTTCATATGCCACTTGTGGAACAATGATTTAAATATAAAAAAATAAATCACTAAAAAACTATAGAATAATGGATTTTTATATCCTTCCAGTGATGAAGATGAGTTTTTAACCAACTATGACTTTGATGACATTTTAGAACAGATAAATAATATAACCTAAAAATCAAATTTTTGCAAAACAAAAACAACTATGTCTAGAATGTGAAAAGAAAGAAAGAATGGGGAGAATAGTTAAAATGTTTGTGTTAAATATCTGATAAAAGATAAATGATGAAAGACAAAAGTTGAACATAGAAGACCTTTAAGGAACTGACACATATTTATTCAAGAGCCACTCCAACTGACTAGAAGTCAAAATGATTAAACATGTTAAAAATGTTCAACATCTCTAATAATTAGAGAAACATACATGAAAACAACTTTAAGATTCTAATATTCTAATTCTAAATGGCAAAGATAATGAAAAAATTTGATCAGTGTAGCAGCAGCAACATATCGCAGCTCTCACATAGCCACCCCAAAATACCCATAAAATAGGACTCTAAACCAATCCTAGAACTCCAAAATGCACACAAAGATACTTCCCACTAAAGTCAGCTTGGCTACGAGGAACCATATCAGCACTGTGAACTGAAACCAGCCTGGCCTGAAGCCGCGGCTGTGCCCCGGGAGTACCTTCAGGTGAGCGGATTAGCGGCAGCTGTGAATGGGAATTGTGAAAGGGGGAGATAAGCAGTCCGGCCAGAAGGCCTCCAGAGCAGAAAAGCTAAAGGCAGAGGTTTTACAACCACCTCGGTGTTGCAGCTTCCCGCCCGCGGCCTGCAGGCAGCAGGGGGACTGAGCAACTGTTCTCAGGCCAGAGCTCTCGCGTTGAGCGGCCTGGACGGATCGCTGTCTTGGGCCTCGGTCTGGGAGTCCTCGCTATCCAGTCAGCCGGAAGTATATAGGAAGAGTTCCCAGCCTCTCCCTAAGAGCTACGGCAGCCGGGAGGACCCC
>CM053584.1:208536202-208627135 GCA_028627135.1 Pseudochirops cupreus | reverse complement strand
ATAATCAACTTTTCCTTCAAGGATATGTGTGTGTGTGTGTGTGTATATTTATATATATATATATATATATATATATATATATATATACACACACATATATATACATATATCAAAGAGAAATTGTGAAAATTATCAATTAAGTAATTAGTCTTGATAAAGATGATTAATATTCATAATTAATGAAAGATTTGAACAATTCTTAGCTTTTTTATTAATCTAAAAAACTGACATAATTCATAAGGAATTATTTCTTTATGAGTCAAGTTGAATATCAGGTAGCAAAATTATGTCATGTAAATGAACTGTTTTGAAAATGATTAGATCATTTCATACTCTGAAAGAAATCATTTACTAGCAACTTTTGCTTCATAAAACTAATTCTTTGGCTGCAAGATCATTTTTTTCACTTTGTTATTGAACAATTAATTTTTAGAAAGTATACTTTTTTAAAAAATTAGATTTTATTGATGCCTTTTGTCTTTACATCAATAATGTCTCCTCCCTCCCCATTCAGATGGAGTTGCAACTCATCACTTAAAAAAAAAACAAACCTTTAACAATAACATCTGTATTTGACATGTATTCAGTATTCTGTTCTAGTATCCCACCTTTTTGCTATGAGGGAGAATTATTCAATGTTCAACTTTCTTTAAAAAGAGGGTTTTTAGGGGGAGGCTAGGTGACGCAGTGAATAGAGCACGAGTCAGGGGTACCTGAGTTCAAATCCGGCCTCGGACACTTAAGACTTACTAGCTGTGTGACCTTGGGCAAGTCACTTAACCCCAATTGCCCTGCCCTCCTTCCTCCAAAAAAAGAAGAAAGAGAGAATTTTTAGAGCAGCCATAAGTAGCAAATTCTTTAAAAAAAGGTACACTCTTTTGTCAACGTTCTCCAATAAATAATATATAATGTAAACAACGTTTATGTAACACACAAAGTAGTATATCCTTGCTTGATTCTGGGACTCACCTGCTTTTGAGTCTCCCAGCTTGTCAGCTCCAGCCGTCTCATATTTTTGCAGCAGGCAGACAATGAATCTTGAAGTGACCTTGTCACTAAAGTGCCAGTTACTTCATCTTCCTCTCCCTCTTTTTGAATGTGCTTCATCATTCACATTTACTACTAGTTATCTCAGTATCCTTTGTTGTTGAAAATTTGTGCCACAGCCAGTCTCAGAAAAAATTAATGTGTTTCTCAAGAAACTATGTAGGAAAGTCTCATTCAGTTGAACTGCACAAATTTGGAGACCATGATCATTTAAACATGAAGGAGGGTCATGCATTTCCATGTTAATCATTCTTTTAAATGGGGAGGGAAGGAAATGCTGAACATTGCAATTAATAGAATTTTTAAAAGACATAAGAATTATTAATTTATTTAAGAAAACTTTTCTTTTCATGGCATCTTTTACATATTAAAAGATTAGTTTGCCAGTCAAAAGTCAACTTTGTCTATTCATTCTAACCTTTCTCATTCTTTCTAATTTGCCGCATTTTGTCAGCCATTGTTTTTTGTAATAATATGTACTTGGAAATAATAATTGCTTCCTCTTCCCTACCCTCTCCTCCTTTCTTCTCCACCCTCTCCTGTCCTCTGCCATCTTCTCCTTTCCCTTCCCTTCCTTTCTCTTCTCTTTCCCCCCAATCTCTGTGTCTTGTCCTAGACTGCAAGCACAGCCCGCACTGATGGCCACTGATTGGCCCGGTCTCACAGCTGATGAGCACAGAAACTTTAACCTGTTCTGTTTTTCCAGTCTGAGCCAGTTGTCCACTCCTTAAGCATCTTGGTGGCCCACTGGTACCCACCACGTGGTTCCAGATTTACTGTAGATATCTGGTTGTCTTTAGCTCTACTACAGGTCAGAACTCTCAAGCCCAAATAATCCACCAGCTTCTGTATCCCCAGCAAGGGGTTAGGGGGTGCAGGGAGGGTAATAAACAATTATATAATGTCTACCGTGTTTAGCACTTTTTATAAGTATTATCTCATCTGATCCTTACAACAACCTGTGAGGTGGGTGCTATTATTATCATCATCTTGCAAACAGAAATTAAGTGACTTTCTCAGGGTTACACAGCTAGGAAGTATTTGAGACGATTTAAATTCAGGTCTTCCTAACTCCAGGCTCAGCATTTTGTCTACTAAGCCACTGAGCTGCCCAGTATGTCTGTAGCAGAGACCCCAGGAATATACCACCATGTTTCTTTCTTCACCCATTCTCCCCTTACCTCCAACCCAGCTTTTAAAAATAATTCTGATACATAATCTTAGAACTTTGGGCCTTAAAGGGACCTTAAAGGTCATCTCATCAAGCATCGTTCTTTTACAATAGAAAAAACAAAAGTGGGGCAGCTAGGTCGTGTATTGAATAGAGCACTGGCCCTGGAGTCAGGAAGACCTGAGTTCAAATCCGACCTCAGACACTTGACACTTACTAGCTGTGTGACTTTGGGCAAGTTGTTTAACCCCAATTGCCCTGCTTTACCCCTCAAAAAAACAGAATATAGAAGCTCAGACAGATGTTATAACTTATCTAAAAGTCACATTATTTAGTGACAACCTCACAACAGAATTTGTCAAGGTATCCAGTGCTCTTCTGACTTCTAGTCTTACGTTCTTTCTATTCCGATTCATTCATATTAGTTTTCCTGTTAATTAATCTGACATTCTAGTAAGATGTAAGTTTCTTGAGGGTTGAGAGAAGTTTTGTTTTTATTACCCCTGGAATGGTGTTTTGGGCACAGCAAACACTTAATAAATGTTTTTAATCAAATTGAATTATTTAGAACTAGTAAAATAAAATATAACTGGATTCTCTTCCAATTTCTTACAGATGTTTTTTGATCTCCTTTGAAATAACTTCAGGGTTTGTTTGTTTTTTTTTCAGTCATGTCTGATTTTTCATGACCATGTTTGGGGTTTTCTTGGCAAAGATACTGGAGTAGTTTGCCATTTCCAGGTCATTTTACAGATGAGGAAACAGAGGCAAACAGGGTTAAGTGACTTGTCAGAGTAACATAGCTAGTAAGTGTCTGAGGCCAGACTTGAACTTAAGTTTTCCTGACTCTAGGCCAAACCCTCTATTCACTGCACCACGCAGCTACCCCGTAAAATAAATTAGATGCATATAAAGCTTCCCCTTACTTCAGGTTTTATCCCTTTTAATTCTCCCAGGAACTTCCCTGTTACATTCCTTTACAATTTTTTTTAATATCCTTTCTCTTTTAGAGTAAAAATTTTCTACAGATTGAGTAGAGAGAGATCCGTTGTTGATTATACTCTAAACCCATCACATTGTTTCTCTTTTCTAATTGTCACCACTTGTAAATTAGATATACAGTGAATCTTTTAACTTAGAAGTCTTACAAAGAGATGTTAAATATATAGCCTCTGAGCTCAGTATTTAAGGTGAAGATTGTCCACTTATTAACTTTTAATTACTGAATAATGAAACCTAAGAAATGAAAGGGACATTAGAGATTACAGAATTCAGTCCCCTTCTTCAAGCCCCACCTTACTCATTGCTTTACAAAATATTCACAGGGCAACACATGAAAGTGATATGAGTCAGTCTTTATCATAAATGCATCCTTAGGAGATGCCATTGGAAAAACTGAAGATTAGAAATGCAGGATTTTCTTTTTCTCAGCATATATAACTTATTTTGACTTTGAAGCAAAACAGATCAGATCTTCTTTTCAGTTTGAAAAACAATTCATGAATCTGGTGAATGCCAATGATTTTTGAACACCGGCTATAACAGACTTCATATATGTCACCCATGGACAGAGATTTTAAAAATATATTTGAATGAATGAATTTATTCTAGATCACAGTTGGATCAGTCATAGATTTACACTGTAGAGGAAAAAACACCAGAGTTAGTTTAAGGAAGAATTAGGGACTGAATCTTACCCCAGACTAACTTTGTGACCATTGGAGCATTTCTCTTAGCCTCTCAGAGACTCAATTTCCTAATTTACAAAATAGGAATGTTACTTATCATATTCCCCATACATGGTTGTTATGAGGAAAGTACTTTATTGATCATTAAGGCACACTACAGGTGCTACCTATTATTCTTTTTTGGCTCACGTAAGAGTAGAGTTGGAAAAGCTTCTTTAGAAATCATCTCCCATTATCTTACAGATTGTGGGTGTCCTTTTTAATCCTGGACACTTAGTAAGTAGAGGACTGTCTGTTTCTTAGTAGTAATATTATCTTGCCAAGCCAGAAAACAAGCAAGTGTGGCACAATCATAGATTTTAAAATTTATCCTTTTTTCCAAGTTTTCACCACATTCATTTAATTTCCACCTACATTGCTGCTTTCTACAGTAACAGAAAAGGGTTAAGAAGGAAAGAGCAAAATCCCAATGATAGTTTTCACTAATTTCCTCAGCTGTGGGGCCTGAGGTGGGCTTCACTTTCTTCATCTGTTAAATGAATGGACCCAGTGTAAGGCATTGGTAAGACACAACTCCCTGAGGTCCCTTCTAATTCTGCATCTATGATCCAGTGACCTTAAGACTTAAAAGTAGCGAAATGTTACAGAACTGATTGTACTGCCCAACTTGGATTAGGCAAATCAAATTTGAAATAGGCTAGGGTATATTTTTATTACTTCCATGTTCTTGTAGATTCTTCATGTATATACAGACTCACAGGAGCTTTACCAATAAAGACTTTTCTATAGGTAAGAATTGGACTTTACATTTGGACAAAATAATAACAGCAACATAAAAACAAGGCACAAAAGTATTCTGCAGACTTATACAATTAATAGTTTTCATACCCCTGTAAGGTAAGTGGGTAGCAGGTCATGTTGTCAGCATTTTATAGAAGAGAACCCAATACACCAAGTGTTTTTCCCAAGATAAGAGTATAAAACAAGGAACCAACCAGTGCTCTTGATTCTTCTTCACTGATTTAGGAGAAAGACAAGAGCATTCTCCTTTGTAAAATTCATTTGATTGGATTCCAAAAGGATTATGTACAAATTCCATAGGGAATAATTGATTTTGTTTTTCAGAGATGCTCACAGAATTATCTTTGTTTTCTTTTCTTATCTACGTGAAGACAAATTCAGCAACAGTAGCAATGTCAACAAAAGGCAGAAAATAGCCCAAGACTTCCTCCACTCTATCGATCAAACGGGAGAGCTCTTGGCTATGTTTGAGGATGATGAGATTGATGACATTAAACAAGAAAGGATGGAGGTGCGTATTTTCTCTCTTCTTACCTCCTTGGGTCCAGCCTGTTGTAGTCTATGTGTTGATGGGCCCAATGTTATGCAGAAATTGACTATTGACATTCATTCTTGCTTGTTTCACTCCATTCTCCTCTTTCCTCTTACCTTTGTTCTTCTTTATTTCTTCTTACCCTCCTTTTCACAGATTTCTTTATCATCTTTATGTTGTCATTAATTTTCCATATTCCATCCTGAAGGAAAAGTAATGATCTCCCTTTGCTTATCTTCTTCAAAGGAAAGAATTGCCTCCAAAAGAATTTAAAAATGTATTCTATCAACTCCTGCCTACTTTTCTTTCCTGTGTGCATATGAGTAATGTAGCTGGCTCTGTATTTAGTTAGCAGAATATTTCTGTCTACTCTAGGCTTATAGATAGATAGACAGACAGACAGATGTGTAGGCCTTCTCCTTTCAGTGTGTAGATATCTCCCCTCCCCGCATATCCATTCATATGTCTGTTCCTATAGCATGGTTGAAGATTATATTTACAAAGTCGTGTGTGTGTGTGTGTGTGTATAGATATAGATATATGTATACATATATATATATGCATGTACAGACTTAGAAGTACTGAGATTGTCTATTTTTCCTTGACACTTCTATTTTGCTCATATCTTATCTTTAGATTGCATCAAGAAAACTTCCTGTTTACTTTTTCCTCCCATTATGATTTTTTTTTGCCCTTATGAGTTGTCTGTCTCACATTCTCTCATTTGTTATTTTCTTCTGTTATTCTTGCTATGCCTCAGTCCTCCTTTTATTCATAGCCTTCATTTATCTTTTCATTGAACCTGTGATGTGCTTATGTTCACTTCTCACTTTGCCCTTCCCCTTTTCACCCTTTTTCCTTACTTTCATTCTTTCACATTTCTTAGATCAATGGTTCTCAACCTTCCTAATGCCAAGATGCTTTAATACTCGTATGTGGGCATATTTGCAGGAGGATGGACCCGCCTGGAGACAGATAGAGGAATGGTGTCTTGATTCCTAAGACCATCTGAAATACGTGTTTTCCAATGGTGTTAGGTGATTCCCGTGACCCCTGTGAAGGGGTCATTCGACCCCCAGGTTGAGAACCGCTGCTCTAGATGAAAAACAACTGCATTTTGATCTTGCTTTAAGCATAGGAGACATCTCCTGCTGGTCTTGAAGAAAAAATTTCTTCTATCAGTGTCCTTTTTGTCAGTTGAATGAGTTTATCCAGGAGACTGAAGCAAAACACATTATCGTTCTCTTTCGTGTCTGGTTTTGCTTTTTTTTTTTTCTTTTCCCAGTGATCACTCATTGGTTACAACCCTTCTATATGACCAAACTATTGTACAATGTGAAAGTATTTGCAGATCCTATACATGATTGCACACCACCATGGGGGGGAGGGGGGAAGGGAGGGGAGAAAATCTGAAACTCAAGTGACTGTGGAACTGAATCTTATAAATTAAGCTAATGTGAAGATGTCATAAAATATTAGGGCTGGAAAGGGCTTTTCCATTTTCCTACTCACCCCCATTTTGCAAATGATGCAACTGAGGCTTAGAAAGGTAAAATGATTGACCTGTGGCAACATAAAAAGGAACCGGGGGCCCAGGAGTCAGGGCTTCCATTCTATTCTCTTTTGCTAGAAAAATGTACTTACTCTCTTATCACTGTGAATAGTATGCATTGCAGTCCATTAATGACTACTTTTCAAATGTATATCTACTTTTTTAACCTAATAGTTTAAAGAAAAACACAAAGATAAATTTGATCACTTTAGGTATAAGCCTATATCATAAAAAAAATAATGTTCAGACAGGTTTTGAAATTAATCACTCAGCCATATTCCTCTGATTTATATATTGTATATTGCTATAACGTCAAGTTAATGATAGCTATTTGCTAAAAGCAGTTCTAAATATCAGCGTATCTACAGAATTGAAGGCTCGATTTTGTTCTCTTAATGACTGGGCAGCTGCTGCTCAGTTTCTTCAGCTATAAAATGGGCTGATAATATTCCTTTTCTCTATCTCAGGGGAATTTCGTCTTGATTAATTTTGTTGACACATCTCACAAATGTAAGAAATATTAATTCTAATATTATAATTTTGCCTTCAAGAAACCACTGATTTTGTCCTTCTTTTTAAGTGGGAAAACAAGGTAATTCCAACCCTCCAAAGGATGGGTGGCTATTGTGCTAAGTTGCCTACTTTATCATAGTTTCTCTGTGCAGTAGAATATAATTATCCCATGTTAAGTTTTGGAGGAAGTCCAATAGACATACATGCTTTATAAACTTTAACAACCTTCTTTAAAGAATTAGTATGCTTAGATCATGAACTGTGATCTAAAGGCAATGCTCCTTTTAGGTATCAATTACCTCAGAAATGTGTGGTTATCTTGGTTTTGGACAACTGCAAATGGTTTTAGTTCCACTTTGCCTTGGGCCAAAAACATGCTAAGTTGTCCAAAGCAGATGATAAACACATACTTCTGATGTCATTATGTCCTAAACAGGATATGATTGTTTAGTGGCATGGTTTTATTTGTGATGCATTATGCAGAAAGAAAATATTGTTTATGCTTTATTTTTAAAACATTTTTAAAATTATATTTTCAAGGCAGCAAAATGTGTCTTGAGCTTCTATACTACTTTACATTCGTTTTTCACTGTTGAATATTAAGGAATGTTTAGCACCACTCGTGAGTATCAGTGAAATTGAACAAATAGTTTTTCAGTTTTGCCTGGAAAATCTCTGTTAACCAAGCCCACTGCCTGGGAAGGGCATCCCACCACAGTCAGAGGAAGGACAGAACCTGAGATCCCCATAGCAAACTCTGAACTCCTGATAATGGGTACTGTTACTCTAGAAAATGATGAGTCATCAAGGTGCCAATGAACTCACCATAGTGCTCAGATTTATAGGGTGGAAAGACCAAGAATGCACACATAAGGTTCTTTGCCTTGGTGTACAGTTAATGCATGCATTTATGCATGCATGCATGCACGCACACACACACACACACACACACACACACACTATGGACATGGTAACCACCATATTCAGGACTATCTTAAGTAATTGGAGAACTAATTCAACTCAATGAAGGCAAGTTAGATTGGTCAATTCATGAAAATTTGCTTTGTTATTTTAAGAACCTTTCTTACCTGGATAAGAAAGAGTAGCCTTGAGATGCTCCTTGTCCAAATAACAAACACTGTAGCTGGAGTGGGGTGGGTTTCAGGAAGGCTGAACTTGTAGACATAACTTGACTGTAGACGGTGAAGTGGAACCGTTGAAGGCCTAAGACATTGCCTGCTTCTAATTTGACAGGTTACAGTTTCAAGAGTAAACCACAACTGGGGCTATCCATATGAAACCACTTTGGGCTCATAGACGGCAGCCTTTTGCTTTTAAAGTGCAGTAGAATAATCAGTTCTGGCATCACTCAGTGATTTAATTTTCCTTTAAGCATCACTTATGGTTGCAGAAACTTTGTTTACTAAATTCTCCCCTAGACTGCATGAACACAGTGCAGATCTGCAAACAGAGCTTATTTCTGTTTTTTTTTTCCTCTTTTTTTTTTGCTCTTTTATGATAGAATTGAGAAGAGAAAAAAGTTTCCATAGAAGAAAATTTCACAAGAGAGCCTAGATTTTGCAAAAGTTTAGTGAAGACATGCTGAACCAACTAAGTCTTCTCTATTACTTTCTATAGATTTATATGAAGGATGAATTTTCTGTGTGCTCCTCATATTTTACTATATTAATTCACTAAACGTTTAATATTGAACACCAGATGATGTTAGGCATAAGTAAGATTTATTAATTTTCATTCAACAAACATTTATTAAGCATTTATTTGTGCAGTGTAATATTTTAGGCACTAGGGAAACTTAGTCTAATAAAGGAGATTATAGATATCCACAAATGAAGGACAAAATAGAATATAAATAATATGTATTTGAGAGATCTTAGGAGAGAAAGTCAACTTCTGGCTTTCTTTGATTGTCACCATCATTAGAATGTGAGCTCCTTGAGAGCAGGGACTGTCTTACTTTGTTTTGTAAATAGTAATTACTTGTAAATGCTTTATTCATGTATGGGAAAAGGTGATATTTCAGCAGAGTTGTAAAGGACAGATAAGGCTTCATCAGCTAGAGTTGGTTTTTTGAATGTATATCCTTATCACTGAAAGTTTTTTGAGCGTATACCTCCCCAATATATGTGTACATATGTGTGTGTATATACATATATATGATTATTTATGAAATATATATGCTACTAAACCACTATTCTTTTTATATTATAAACCTTATAAAAACAGAAATTTTTCAAAAAAAACTGAAATAAGATTTTTTAAAAAATTATTTGTTAGTGGTAAAAAAAGTTTGCTGACTAAAACAATCAATAATACTGTTTTTAGTGAGAACAACGTGCTTCATTATTTTTTAAATCTTGGTTCAGTACTTAATGATAGAGCTATTTGAAGGTCTAGTTCTAAATTCAATTCATTTTTACATTAGTTTCAATTGCTGTCATGGGTGAAAAAGGGACCTCTCAAAGAGATGTGAACTTCCAGTGAAGGAAGTGATTACCAAACTATGGGACTCATTTTTCAAATCTATTTATCAAGGCTGCAAAAAGTTTTTGTTGAATTCCAGTTAGTAAATTTCCATCTTCCTTGATATTAACCAGTTCTTGCAAATTAAAATTCTATTTCTAGCTTTGGCTTTGGTTTGGTTTTTTTTTAGGGTAAAGATACAGACGTTTCTATAGGTGACCCACTTTATTTTAAACAAAAGGAAGAAGTGATGATTTTTAAGAAATAAAGAAGAACGTCGCCATGGCCTATCACCTAAAGGCACAGTGCGCATTCAGAGCAATAGTGGAACACGGTTCAAGTAATCACGGCAATTCCAGGGCTTTGTTGTTGTTGCTTCTCTCAGCAGTGATTAGATTGTCATTGTTTTTATCTAGTAATGGGGCTAATGAAGAACTTATTCTGGGAACGGCTCCCAGCCACAAGCCTCTCCTCTCTCCGGCGTGTCCTCCACTCACCTGATGTGTACAGCTGACTGTGTCATGCCCTGTTCAGCAGATCACAGGGCGCTCCAACATCCAGGATCAGATATAAATCCCATGCTTGGCTTAAAGCTCTTTGTAACATGACCCTTTGTCATCTGGTGACACCAGGCCCCTAGCATTTCCTCGCACAAGATCCTCCATCTGCGGACGCCTAGCGTTTTCTTTTTTGTTTGTTTGTTTTTGTTTTATTTTAATCTTCAGTGTCATTTTATTTACATACCATCAACGTCTCCCCTCCCTCTGCCTTGGCATCCATTTGTACTCCTTTACTCCAGTGGGGGAATTTGTGGATTCTGGAGTAGGGCTGGAATAATATATTAGGCCAGGGTTAGTGGCTGGAGTGGAGGTGAGGTTAGAATGTTAGGTTTCGTTGGAGTAAGGGGATGTGGTGAGGGGAGCGGTGGAACCACAGTCAGAGTCTAGGTCCAGGATGGCATGATGGGGAGTACCTATAGTGCTTGGCCCCAGCTGTCGATCCTGGAGACTCTGGAGATAACTTGGTGCTAGGCTGTCAGCTGGGCTCCAGGCTCGGTGTGGGACCTGGCAACGCCAGCAGCCCTCGCTGGCTGTTGCCCCAGAATTCTGCTGCCATTCGGCCTCCTGCTGGCGGATCCTAAGAAGGTGGAGGCCCTTCAGCTGATGGCTCAAAACCCCATCATCATGGCCTCTGTGTCCCTTAGCTGTGAGTCTCCACTGAGCAAGGGCCCCAAGTGTCCCCAGGGCAGGCCAAGCACCCAGCAGGGCCCAGCTGTACCAGCAGAGTGGAGGTAGGACAGGCAATGCCTGAAGTCGCTGACCCAGATGCCCACCTAATGCCATCCCCTCCAGGAAGCAGTCTGCACAGCCCACCAGTATGGCTGCCCCCAACAGAGCTGTACCTAACATGGTGAAAGGTCGGGGCCAGCATAGGGTAAGTAGGCATCTAAAAGTGCCAGTCCCACCAGGCCCTCTGTTGGCACCCAAGCTGAGGGTGACTGTTAGATGGGTTCAGTGCCTAGTAGGGCACCTGCCCCCAGGGTCAGGCCAAGCAGGAGCCCAGTCAGGAAGAACCCCATGCTTTGGACCAGCATTGTGACCAGTCCACAGAGGAGCCCAATGCCCAGCGCAGTACCTGTGCTCACCTCTAGGCTCAATTGAGTCTCCGGCACCCATTCCTTGTGGCCGAGCAAGAAGATTAGCAAGGCTCCCGAAAGCATCCCAGACAGGATCGTCACTGCCTTGAAGCCTCGGTAGCCGAAGCAGCAGTGGGTGACTCCAGAGAAACAGCAGAGGGCACAGGCCAGCGTGGGAACCCCCTTGGGTTGTCCCGGCTGCAAGACGCAGGGTGGCGCGCAGGGTGGCTCAGGAGGCTTTGGCAGTTGCTGATTAAAGAGCCTCGGGTCTGAGGGAGGAAGATGGAGGGACTCCTAGTGCGTTCACTGCCTGTCCTTCATGCCCGGAATGCTCCCCCTTCTCCTTTCTGCTTCCTTGCTTTTTCTCTGAAACAATCTTCCAGTTGTCCTTTAAATGCCCTTGTTTTTACACAGTCGTTTGCAAGTTGTTTCCCCTTACTGGATTGCAAGATGTTTGAGCTGGAACTGTTTTTGCCTTTCTTTGTAATCCCCAGGGCCAGAGCCCATTGTAGCACCTAACCTAAAGCAGATACTTAAGTACTTGTTGATTTGATTTCACAGCCATGCTGACTGGGTCCACTACAAATTTACTCAAAATGCTCAAACATATGTGATCTCCTTGACTGATTCAGGAGTTCCCACAATGATGCAGGTTGCAATCCGTCCATTTCTGCCCAACCTGTGCTCTTTTCATCTAGATGCTCCTAAAAGTTCCCCACAAGGGATCTACAGAATATGTTGAAAACCTTCCTCACTCTCACAACAACACAAGCTCATCTTCTTTTCATACCATTTCCTTGACATCATCCACTATTCCTGTTCTTCCTCAACACTCCTACTAGTCTTTCAGCCTGGCTTCTGTCTCCACCATGTGCTTGAAACTCCCTTTTCCGTGGCTATCAACAGTCTCTTAATTGCTGAATCCGATGGTCTTTTTAGTTCTTATCTTTCTTGATCTCTTAGGGATGTTTACTTATGAATACTGACTATCTCCTCCTCCTGCATGCTCTCTCCACCTTGGATTTTCATATTACTCTTCTTTCCTTGTTCTCCTCCTATCATCTAACTATTCCCCTCAATCTCCTTTACTGGATTGCCATTCATCCTCCACCCCCCTTCCCATCCCCACTTCACATCCAAGGCTCAGCCTCTGGATTCTTCTTTCTGTATACTCTTCCCTCTTGGTGCTCTCATCATCTTTTCAGTGATCATCTCAATGTAGATGCTCCCCAAATCGAAATGTTCAGTCCTGTTATTTCTCCTGGGATCCAGTCTTACATTGCCAAATCCCTACCCGATATCTCTGTACAGATGCATTCAGGTTACTCCCATCTCACTCCCACTGGATCACAGACTGCCTCTGAGATTTTGGCTTCTGAGAAGTGGATTTTTGTCTTATTTTTGCCCAGAACTGGCCTCTATTTCACTTTCCAACCGTGCTGTGTATGTGTGTCATCCCTCCTCCTAATTCCACTTTATGCATTGTTCACCATTCCCCATTAGAATGTAAGCGACTTGAAGACAGGGGCTGTATTGCTTTCTTGTATGCTATCCCCAGCAATTAGTACTTAGCAGTTCCCAATATAGAGTAAGTACTTAATAAATGCTTTTTCCATTCAATCAAGTCCCTTAGGAATCTCAGACTCAAAATGTCCAGAAGAGAGCTTATATTCCCCTCCATGCTAAATAAATGAATAAATAAATGAAATCCTACCCTTCTTCCTAACTTTTCTGTTTTGGCTGGAAGAACCACTATCCTTCCAGTCAGACAGGTTTGTAACCTTAGAGTTACCCTTGATTCTTTACTTTTTCTTCCCTGCTACCCACAATAGGTGGCCAAGTCTTTTTGATTTCATCTCCCGTACATACTGCACAACTATCCCCTTTCTTCCACTCATGCGACTGAGGCAAGTTCAGGCCTCATCACTTCTCACCTTCTACTTTTGTAGTTGCTTCTTAATTCTCCCTGACTCTAGTTTCTCCATATCAAATCTATCCTTCATACAGCTGCCAAATTGATATTCCTAAAGTACAGATCTGACCATGTCACTTCCCTGCTCAAGCAGCTTCTGTGACTCCCTCTCACCTGTAAGATTTGAGATTTAAAATACTGCCCTCTCCAGCCTGTCTTTCCTGACTTATCCTCCATTACTCATTCTCACACACACTCTCCATACTTGCTTCTTCCCCAAATTAGCATTTCATCTCCCGTCTCTTTGTCTTAGCACAGGCACTCCCCTGTACCTAGAATGCGCCCTGCACGCCTCTGCCTCTGAGAACCCTGGCCCCTTTCAAGGCTTCTGCAGCAGACTTCACCGAACTCTCTCGTGTTTCGTGCTTCCACCATGTCGGCCGGTTTGTGTATACATTGTATTGACGTGGCTGTGTCTGTGTTGATGATGGGACTTGTTTCATTTGTGGTTTTGTATCCACGGTGCCCAGCACAGTCCTTGGCCCGCTGGAGCTTGAATCAAAGCTCCAAAGAAAAACTGTTATGTTAACTATGAGTTGAATGTTAATTATGTTTTATAATTTTCTAATTCTTTGACTATTAGTATTCTACTTGTAGTATACCCACCAGCATCCTGATTGCATCTAGGTTATAGGATGTTAGGACTAGAAGAGACTCTGGAGATATAGTTCAGCAGCTTCTTTTTACAAATAAGGAAACCAAAGCTGAGAAAAGAAGATAGTTAATTCTTGTTGTTCAGTTGTGTCTAATTCTTTGGGACCTCATTTGGGGTTTTCTTTATTTTGTTTTGTTTGGTTTTTCAGGGAGGAAGGCAGGGCAATTGTGATTAAGTGACTTGCCCAAGGCACACAGCTAATAAGTGTTAAGTGTCTGAGGCTGGATTTGAACTCAGGTCCTCCTGACTCCAGGGCCAGTGCTCTATTCACTACACCACCTAGCCACCCCTGGGGTTTTCTTGGTAAAGATACTGGAGTGGTTTGCCATTCCCTTCTCCAGCTCATATTACAGATCAGGAAACTGAGACAAACAGGGTTTAGTGACTTGCCCAGGGTCACAGCTAATAAGTAAGTGACTTAGGCTCTATTTGATTCAGGTCTTCCCAACTCTAGGTCCAGCACTCTATCCATTGCACCACCCAGCTGCTCCACATAGGTAATAAGCAAGCTCTTTGTTCACTTGTGTAGTGAAAAGATCAAGTGCGGTAGAGTAGCAGGCATGCTAGACATGGAGTCACGAGGGCCTGGGTTTGAATCTTGCTTCTTAATTCCTATCTGAGTAATCATGGATAGGTCAGTGTACCTCTCTGATTTGAATTTCCTCATCTATAAAATGGTAATAATGCTTTAGTAGCTTTTTCACATGAGTTATTGTGAGGCTAAAATGAGATCTCTGTAACGCATTTTATATACTTTAAAACACTGTGTAAAGCCCGGTATTATTATATGCAATAAAGAAATAATGATGAGACTTGAACCTTGATCTTCTAACTGCAAATCCAGATCCCTTTCTACTGGACCACATTACATTCAATGCAGTAGTAATTCAGCAAACATTTATTGAGTACCTGTATTTACCTACATTAACATATCTCAAACTTTTTGGTTTCAAGACTCCTTTATATTCTCAAAAGTTATTGAGGACCTCAAAGAGCTTTTGTTATATGTATTTTATTTATCAGTATTTGCTGTATTATAATTAAAGTCTATGCATTTAAAAATATTTATTAATTCATTTAAAAATAACAATAATAAGCCTATTATATGCTCCACAACTACATATTTTATTTTAAAAAATAACTATTTTCCAAAATGAAAAAAAAATGTAGTGAAAAGAGTGGCATCATTTTACATATTTTTGCAAATCTCTATAATACCTGGTTTAATAGAAGGCACCTGGATTCTCCTATCTGCTTCTGCATTCAATTCTGTTGCAATATGTTATTTTGGTTGAATTATATGAAGAAAATGTGACCTCACACAGTGATGTAGTTGGGGGAGGGAGGAGCATTTTAATAGGCAAATATGTCTTAGTATTAATATGAAAAAAAGTTTTGATCCAGAGGACCCCTCAAAGACACTTGGGAATCCCTAGGGGTCCATGGACCACACTTTTGAGAACTATTGGTTTACACTGAAATCTTCTTCCAGTGCTTAATCATGTGATATTGGAAATCCCTGGTTTATCCATAGTATTTCAGAGGTTCTGCCAGCAGAGAGCAAGTTCCTACAGGATTTGAAAATTTGAAAATAGTGACTAAAGTCTTTTGATAAAGTATCTCATTAGTCTTGGGGGAGGGGAAATGGAGAAATGTGAACTTAGACAATTAGATGGATTCCAAACTAGTCAGATGGCCAGACTCAAATGGTTTATCATTCAGTTTTAGTACAAATATAGATCTCCCTGGAGGACACCAAGAATCAGTCCTTGAGCCTGTGCTTTTTAACATTTTTATCAATGACTTAGATAAAAGCATAGATGGCATGCTCGTCAAAGTTGCAGATGACATCAGCCTAGGAAGGTCAGCTAATACATTGATTAACAGAATCCAGAAGCAAAAAGATCAATAAAAGATTAAGTTGAACCCAATAAGAATGAAATTCAACAGATACAAATGTAAAAATCATATTCTCGGATACCAAAATGGATTCCACAAGAATAAGATAAGGAAGGAATAGTTAGGAAGCAGTTGTCTGAAAAAGTTCTGCAAGTTTTAGTGTACTGCAAGATTGGTTTTCTTTTTGTTTATTTAGCTTTACAGATTTTTTTCTGCATATCTGCTTTGCCCTTCCTCTCCAAGGAGTTGCTTTGTGATAAAATGTGGTGACTTATTAAAGACTCTCAGGGATATTCCTCAAGTTTGATTTGTGCCTCCAATTATACATCTTGAAACAAAATGATCATTAACAGAAGCTTGCAAATAGCATTTCTTCTGTAATTTTTAACAGATTTTTGTGAAATTTGGCATATGGCACCACCAAATGTGGTATTGTACTAAAACCTGTGGTTGACATAACCAGTGTGTTTTAATTGTGGTGCATATTATGTTTATGAGTGATAAGAGAAATAGTTAAAAGAAACAAATGTATGCCTGTAATACCCACTTTTGTTTAGTCATAATCATCAAAAGTAACTTATATGAGGTGTTGAGTAATGTGTTGTGTTAAACTAAATTACAACCTCAAAACTAGACTTTTCTCTCCCAGCCTGTTATGTGGAGAGAGGGAGATCTTCATCCTTCCCTTATAAGGCTATCCCAAAAGATCGCATATAACCATTGTATCTGTTTTTAAGACATCCCTATTTCACTGGCCCTGCTTATCTATAGTGATAAGTATTCAGCTATTTAAAAAAAATTTATAAAGGAAAAATTTCAAAGTTAAAGAATTCTTAAACATCTGCCTTTGTCTATGTCTGTAAGATACAAGAGGAAACAGTCCTCAGTCTTTCTTAATCTTAACTCCTTGCTATGTCTTAGCCAAAGCCTTCATCCAGATCTTCTCCTTGGAGTCTCAGCTCTATTTCAGTGTAAGTTAAGTGTTATATAAAAATGATTCTAGCCAGAGGAAATTCAGATGGCCAAGGCTGATACTTTTAGAATCTGCAGCTCGGAACAATCTCCAGCCCCTGGCTTTTAAATGCCTGGGCTTTGGGTCTTTTTGCACTGAAGGAGTATCTCTGATATTGAAATTTTCGGTGGTTCTGGGTCCTTTTGTGGTCCTCCCCTCTGTTACTCCCTCAGTGAAGAGATACCCTTCCCTTCAATTCTTCAAAGATTTGTCTCCCTAGATTTCAAACTTTCCTTCAGTAAGTGACCTAACAGAAACTTCCTTTACCTTCCTAGACATTTTTATTCCTCTGACTCCTTCAGAGTCCTATCTTGCCTTTGCCTTGTTCCTTTTTGCCCCAGTTATTTTGATTTAAGAAGATTTACTAGCTTCTAGTTAAACTGGGTTCCCCCTTTTGGGTGAAACTTAAATTCTCAACCTCTTTATTTAAGCTGGCACCAGGTCTCCAATGTCTGAAAGCAGGTGTCAATCAAACACTTCATGTCTCACAAACCAGAGGGTTTACTTGTTTTAAACTCTTACGGACATACTAGAAATCTCTTTAACCAAAATAATTATAATTCATCTTTGTAAATCTTGCTTTTGTTAGTAATCCCAATGCATGAAACTGCTGTGTCAGAAGTAAGGTATCTATGTTAGCCTACAACTTCACCACCTTAAGGAGCCCTCATACCCCAGAAAGCAGTGTCAGCTAGAAACCACTTGTTAACATAGACACAGATTCTCTCTTCCTATGTCAGTGCCCTACTTCCTAGGGGCTGAGGCATGCTTTAGTGTGTGTGTGTGTGTGTGTGTGTGTGTGTGTGTGTATGTGTGTGTGTGTCTTTGTTTGTTACTCCACAGCCCAGGGTCCCTGAAGGTGTTTCTAGACATTGTCTACCCAAAGTGGCTCTACAGTAAAACTAATTACTCAGCTTTTACACAAAAAGTTCCACCTTCCAAAGTGTTAAAGGCCCAGATTCTCCCATAGACCAAAAATTAGTCCTGACACCCTACAGACAATATTATGTCTTTGTATCCCTAGTGTTTAGCATAGTATTTGGCATGTAGTATCACAACAGACACTTAATAAATGCTTGTTGGTTGATGGATTAATTATGCATCTCTCCTTCCCTGTCACTGCCCTGTCCCCTATTCTTGACATTCCTTATTTGTAGGCTTTACATAAGAAAAAATGCTTTGTACATGCAGTAATAAGTGGCAGGTCATTCCCCTACTCCATCAGTAAATGAAGAGTTCTGGTAACAGTTATTCTCCTACTCATCTTTTTTCCATTTCTGAAATATTTCTGTACTTTCTGCTGCCTCAGACCTTCCTCTGGCTATCTAATCCAGGCTACATTTTTCTCCTAGGTTTTCCCCCTATTCTCTGACATTAGAAATCTTATTTCTTGAATTCTGCTGGCCTAATTAAGATTAAAGTCACTTATATTTAGGTATGAATTAGGCATAACCTTCCAAAGGGACATTTGCACTTTCAAAGAAGAACATGTTAATTGATGTTTTTCTCTAGTGTGTGTGTGTGTGTATACATAAATATAAATATATATATATATATATATACATATATACATATATATATATATATATATATATACATATATATATATATATATATATATATATGCCTCCTCTCAGATTTTGGACTTATTAGAATCATCTCCTGACCTCCCTGACAGCTACCTTCTCCCACTTCCACTAAATGAGGCTGCCATGGATAAAATACATGGTATCAATTTTATAACTTCATGCCACCCACCACCCTTTGCTCCTATCCCATGCCCATATAAATACTTTTCTTGCCTTTGCAAGGAACTTTGTGCCCTCATGGGATTTGATAAAGCAAAGAGGAACTGTTCAGAGAGAGGGCATGGGCTGGCACAGCTCAGTGCAAATATTCGGAACAAATCCTGAATCCACACATGCTGAAGGCCTCCTGTTCCAGAATTGCAGTGATAAATGCTCGTCTGACTTTTCCAGGAGACGTTGTTTATCATTGGATCAATCAATATTACCCTTTCCAAATATTTCAATTTGTTTTTCTTAATGATACCTCCACTAGTAAATATACAATTCTGGGTTTTTCTCAGATATCAATCCACTAGCATGTTTATAGAAACACCTTGGCAGGGAGCAGTTTAAAAATATCTAATTTGGGAATACCACAGGAATTACCACCAATTTACATTTCACATTTATAGTTCTCAAATTGTGGTAGTTGTAATAACCAAAATATTTTTCCGTGAATACTTGATGGCTCACATTTCTCCATTCTTTTCCTCTCTCACCCACATTCCCCAGAGGAGGTAGGCAGATTGTGGCTATATAGTCAGATTTTTCTTTATCTTTGTTATTTTCGTCTCAACATTTTGGCACTTCAAAATAGAAACAAAAGTGTGTTCTGAACCAAACTTTTTGTATTTTTTTTTATATTTCAACATATTTAATGCAATTTAACTCATTTACAAATAACTTCTCACCTACCACTGATAGTTTTATCCTGTTCATTCATTTATTTTTCTGGATGGGAACCTGCTTTTAGGCCTATTATTACTGTTCCTACTGCTGTATAGCAAAACATCCTCTATCAGCAAATTAAATCAGTTTTGTTAAACTATTCATCTCTTATGTACAGGTATGTTTTATTTAGAATTTGAGAACTGTGGCCTGTCTCTTAAACTGTGTGTAGTAAGCAAACATGTTATAGTGAAAAGAGCACTGCCCTGGGACACAGAAGACCCAGGTCCATTAGCTGCCTTTCCTCCTAACTTTAAAACCTTGAGCAAAACCAAATATTTGCCACATCTCATCAGTTTCCTAACATGTGAAATAAAATATTTGGTTAAAAGGCTTTGTTTTGTTTTTTTCTAAGATATCTTATAGCTATATAACATTCTCATACTCAGATTTTGGGTTTTTTTTTCTTAAATAATTGATTATCCCTAAACCTTTAGTATCCTGATCTATATAAAAATCTGTGAATTTTTTCAGTAGTTGGCAGTTCTTTAGTTATATTATTCTCCTCAAGCCATAATAGATATTTTCTTTAAAAAATCAGCTTCAGAATGATTACCTTAGAGCAGATGAGTCTTTAAGGTCCCATCTAGTTCAAAATCCCATGATCTCAGATGTCATCACTTTGTTCATGTTAAGTGTAATTGTTACTAATCTATTTGCGGAGAGATTTGGAGTTTGTTATGTAGATAATGATAAATGCAGGCATTACTTCCAATTCACAAAGTTTTTACATTAAGGATTTTTCAACTGTATGACATACTTTTATGAGCAGCTTGTATTAAACATTCTTTATTGTCATATCCTATTGTTTTCTAATTACTTACTGCTTTGATTGCTCCAGAAATTTTCTACAGAAAGTGACTTTTCTATAATTATATTAAAGTTTTTTTTTTTCCTTCTCACAGCCACATTGTTCAGTTTTGATATTTCGGACTTCCAAAATAATCCGAATTCTAGTACTTTTTAAATCCGTGGCAAAGTCACTGTGAGTGTATTCTGGCTGTTGGAAATTCCAGTAGATTTTGCTTTTGCTTCTTACAGAAATGTTTTGTTTTTCTTATCCTGAATTTCCAGTGGTAAACCTTGAAACCCATCACAGTTCTTTATATTTGTCTTGTATCTAGTTGTAGTGTCCCGAAGCAGACCAGTGGTCCCCTAATAAAAGGGTTTGTTCTGTAAAACTTGGACTCAGTCAAAAGGCTGCATCTAGGGACCTAGAAAGCCATATGTTACTTCAAGACCACAGGTTCCCCACCCCTCACTGAAAGAAATGCTGAAGAACACCGGGTGATTTTAGCATTACTCAGCTCTCTGCAGAAGCTTCTCCTGGTCATTCCCTCCCAAACTCTGCACCATGAAGCTCAGCTCTATAGTTCTCTGAGCTGGCTCTCTTTTGGTCCCAGTCTTCTTCCATCATGTATCTCTGTTTTCTTCTTTCCATGCTGAGGAACTAGCTTTAATTCACTTCTTATTGTTGCTACTGATATAAATTAAAGTGCTCTGCATATTCCAGGTCTCATAATATATTTTTTTTAATATTGAGTAGAACTCGAATACATAAGTCATTTATAATAATACTAATTTTTAAAAATTTTGTCTCCCTGAGAGCACTGGTCAGTTTATAGAATTGAAGTCCTTAAATATAGTCACGGTCTCATTAAAATGGTAAATGATTTTTATACCTTTATTTTCATTCAGTTAATGCTGACTTTCCCTTTGTTCATTTTCTTTGCCGTTCATTCAGCCAACATTTATTAATTGCCTGTTGTATGCCCTGTGCTATAAGAAGGCATTGCTAAATAAGACAGGATCCCTTACCCTTATGGATTTTATGGTTCAGTAGAAGATGTGATGACCTATGAAACTCCACGGTTGGCCTTTCTTTGCCCCTCATTGGGATCCCATCTAGGACAGTACTGTGCATGTTCCAGAGTAGAGAGATAGACTACTAAAAAGAGGGAGAGAGAATGGGGATATCATCTTGACTTCATAGTAAACTCTGAATTCCCTAGGTAATAATAAAATGACACAAAATGCCAAAAAACTTTAGCCATTTTGCTATTTAATTCTATTTGCTTTAGTCAGGACCAATGATTTCATTGCATGAGGAACTCTCAATATGGAAAAAAAATCTATCCATGTAGGTCAGTATCTCATATGTACCTTAGAAACTTAAGGAGGAAGAAGGAAGGGCTGGTAGAAGTAGAGGCAAGATGGAGGAGTAAAAGGAAGTTATGTGATGAGCTCCTGTCCACAAATTCCTCCAAATTGACCCAGAAATGCACCAGACCAAATTCTGATGAGGAAATACAGAAAGCATTCCAGTGAGTCCTTTGTCTAGGCCAGCAGTGTAGGGAAATAAACACAGAGACTGCAAACACTGGGACCAGCATTAAGCCAGGAGCCCACCCCACAAAGCACTCTAGTACCCAGGCCTGGGGACAGCAGTCAGACTTTGCTCTGGATCAGACCACTTTGGGAACACTGAAAACTTGCAAGTCCCCAGCCCGTCCCTGAGATCCTGGAACAACACAGCAAATACCTCCAAGCAAACAACAGGACCAGCCCAAACCTTCCATCCAGAAGTGCCATAGAGCCCTGCCACCTGACATCAAATCTAAAGTCAGAAATAGACTGGGGAACGAGAAGAAAACAAAACAAACAAACAAAAACCCCCACCATAATAAGCTGTTACGTATAGTGACAGGCAGGGATGTATAAGACACAAATGCACAAGATGAGAATGGCTCTAAAACATCTTCAAACAATACCTCAGAGAAAAACGCAGCTTATGCATAAGCGCAACTAGAATATCTGGCAGAGATAAAAAGAAGAATTTTAAAATATTTGTATAAATGGAATGAAAACTCTTGGAAAAAAATAGAAAAGAAGTAAGATTTATGGAAGAAAGAATTTAGGAAGGGAATCAACAAAACCTTGTACAAGGAACAAACTCCCCGAAAAATTAGAATGGACCAAACAGAATCCAATTGCTTCATAAAGAACAAGAAATATTAAAACAAAGTCGAAAGTCTAAAAAAAAAAAAAGAAGAAAATGTAAAACAAAAACAACTGACCTGGGAAATAGCTGGAGGAAAAATGTTTAAGACTCATTGACTCTGAATGCTTAAAAGACATAATTTTTCAAGAAATATTAAAAGAAAACTGCATAGGCTATCTTAGAAGCAGAGGATAAAGAAGAAATAGAAAGTATCTGTTCTTCAGCTACTAAAAGAAAGCCCAAGATGAAACTCCCAGTAACATGGTGGTCAAAGCTTCCAGGTCAAAGAAAAAAATACTGCAGGCAGCCAGAAAGCAGGAATTCAAGTACCAAGTCAGGATCATACCAGCTTAGCAGCTACTGCTGTAAAGGAGCAGAGAAAATGCAATACAATATTCCAAAAGGGAAAAAAGATGAGCTTACGACAAAGGATAATTGACCAAGCAAAACTGAGTATGCAATGCTTAAGGAGAAAGAAAAAATGGATCTTTAATGAAATAGAAAACTTCTAAGTATTCCTGATAAAAAGATCAGAACTATAGAAAAACTTCAAACACATTAATGAATAGAAACACAAAAAGGTAAACATGAATGAGCAAATATTAAGGATTAAACAAGGATAAACTGCTCACATTCAAATATGGGGAGATGATATATGTGTCCACTCAGAACCCTGTCATCATCAGGGTTAATAGAAGGAATCCAATTTAAACAAGGCCTGGGAAGGGTTCCTTTAAGTCTTGATGATCTTAAGAAAATGATAGAAAGAAAAGGGAAGGCTAATACATTGGGAGGAGAGTAGAAAGGGAAAAGATTAGAAGAAATTATCTCCTGCAATCAGGGTTCACAATGGTCATTTAAACAAACAAGGAAGAAGGGATGGGGGAGAATATCTTACACTTAAATGTCAATTTCATCTCAACTGGTAAAAAGAAGGAAGAATATACACATACACACACACACACAGAGTTGGATATAGAAAGACATTTAATTCAAAATGGAAATAGAAAAGAAAGAGAAAGAGGGAGGGGGATTTAGGAGGAAAGTAGGATAAGAGAGATTAGTCCCAAGCAAAACAAAATCTGTAAATGTACTAAAACATTTACAGGTCTTTTTGAAGTGACAAAGGGAATTTGAGGGGGTACCTGTAAATTGGGGGACAGATGAAGAAGTTATGATATATAATGATATATATCTGGGAATGGAATATTGTTGTGCTGAATGCTTGTCAGTATGATGACCAAACAAGATTCCAGAGAACTAATGATGAAACCTGCTACCCAGCTCCTGATAGAGAGGTGAAGGACTCAGAATGCAGAATGAGAAAAATATGATTTTTGGTCATGACCAATGTGGAAATTTGTTTTGATTGACTATACATGTTCATAATGAAATTGTTTTTCTTTTATTACTTATAGGGAATGGAGGATTGGAAGGAGAGAATGCAGGTCTGGGCTGATTAAAAGAAATAAAAAATATTTTTTTAATTTTAAAAAAACATAAAGAGTTGCCAAAAGTTGAAGTGATATGCCTAGGGTTACACAGCTAGTCCTCAGAGGCAAGACATTGAATCTAGGGTTTCAATTCAAAGGCCAGCATCCTACCATTCTATTATCTTTACAAAAACTTCCAATCAATCTTAATTTGAAATGTCCTAACTGAAACATTAGCTATGCCCAGCTACCTCAGTTAGTGGGAAAAGTTCGTTGGTTTTGATTAGAGGACAAAGGAAAAAAGAGTACAGTATGGCTTCTGTTAAGAAAAGCTGCCATTGAGACACTCAAACTTTTAAAAACCAATAAAGAAAAGCTACCATTGAAATATTCAAAATTTCCAAAAACCAAAAAATCATCCTACACATTAGAAATAGAAACTTCACTTCACAAGAAAAACCATTAGAGTGTTCATGAAAATCATTTTAAATGATTTAATTTATGAAAAATTTTATTTAAATGAGGAACTTTTAAGAATACATCTGTTATTTAAAATGTGGCTACCTTTAGAATATCAATAACATGTAGAAATGGAAACTGTGAATGTGTATGTGTGTCTGTCTGTCTGTCTGTCTGTGTGTCTCTCTGTGTGTATGAGAGAGAGTGAGAGATGAGTGGCAAAATTTTTTTTGTTCTAGCTAGTGACTCCCTGTGCAATGTTCCTTCATTTATGCTTGGCACTAATAGGTATCGCAATTGAATCTCAGTAAAATTGTTCTTTGAGGCCATAGAATCCAGGTCATTACAAGCAGTACAATGAAAATGACCTGATTTTCCCTTTTTAAAATATCACTTTCAATGAAGAAGTAAATAAAGTGACATTTTGGGGGAATTAGTTTTGTCTTTAGCACTTTTCACATTTCACATGACATTTTGTAATGGAAAATGCAATCCTTCAATTGTGTCTTTATATTGCTGTTGAAACTTTTCAAATGAATAGAAAATTATTATGAAGACTTAGATTTTAATTTAATGTAACCAAAGAAAGATAAGTCGCCTTTGTCAGTGACGTGAATTTCATTCCTTTACAGTTTTCACTCAACTTTAGGATTCATCAGATCATTTAACAAATTTTTCTATCAATGTCAAATGGTATTATTTAAAAAAATTTTATCCATTTTTTATGAGACACATGTCCTTTTACATATAAATGATGACAGGATAGCTGTTATATTAGAGTATTATTCAGTGAATTGTGGGTCTCTGAGGCTATAGAAATCTTCAAGAAAACTTATAAACCATTTAGAATATGCTTAACAAATGCCATCTCAATCCCATTTCTTCTAGAACTATAGTGAATTTAGGGTAAAGGTAAAACATTTAGAATAAGCTAGAGAATATATTTTGCTGAAAATAATCAACATTAGTTCTTATCTCATGTCCAATTCTAATGACGTTTTTATAGATAACAGCAAAGAAGAGTTGGTTTTTCCGGTGGAAGAGATTTGATGAAGGTGTAGAGTGATTTTTTAATCTTTAATCTTATGAATTCCTCATATTAATTATTTCTTAGGGCACAATAATATTAATATATCACAATTCAACTATTCTCCAAATAATGCTTCTGTTTTGTTTTGCTATCACAAAATGTCCTGCTACAAGTATTTTGGTATATATGGGAACTTTGCCACTGTCTTTGACCCACCTTGGGTTATATAACTAGTAGTTATATCACTAGGTCCACAGTTTAATCACAATAGAAGTGATTTTATCCAGCATGATGAGTTCTTTATCAACTGACTCTTCAGCATAGTTGTATAATACTCTGATAATTGAGGTTCATGACAATGATAAGGTCCCTAAGTACTTTCTGAGTCATCAAAGATTAAATTATGTTTAAGAGATATGTATTTATGTATGTGCCCGTATATGTACATAAAATATTCTAATCCTTTGATACTTCTCAATCTACGCATGAGAGATAATGTTGATTATCTAGTAAAAAAAAATATGATAAATGAGACTGTCTCTTTGCATCTCAGTTATCTCTTTTGTGGAATGAAGGATTTGGACTAGATGATCTCTGAAGTCCTTTACAGCTCTAGAATTCTATGACTTTATGACCAAATTCCTTGATCATGTGATATGACACTTTATTGTAAGGTTATATAAATATCTATAATCAATATTATAATAAATGGCTGCTTGATCACATGGAACTATTCTATACTGTTTTTTTTTCCTAGGGGCAAAACAAAGTTCCCTTATCCTTGGGAAAAAGAGGTTGCACTGGTTGACACCTCAGACTTATTAGTTCAATAATAGTCTGTTATACTGATGATAGTTGAAATTTCTATAAAGGCTAATTTGATTGAAAACAAATACATTTAACTGTGACTTATGTTGCTTGACAGGAAGACTCAACAATCATCTTTTTCCACCAGAAGTACATTTCTTAAAATATTTTTTTATTATTGTCCTTAGCTGGTTCAGTTTTCTTGGGGAAACATCACAGATTGCTCTGAAGTTATCTGGGAAATTATTTGACTGAAAAGTTGCTAATGAAAGGAGGTAAAAGCAAAAAAAAAATCACACTAAGTTGGAGTAAAGAACATTAGGAATAATGAGAGAAAAATAAAATAATAAAATTTTATCTCTTGTATGAAACATTTTTGCTGCACATTTTTAAAGGTTTCAATAAAGCATTTCTTCAAACATAATTGTCTTTAATATTATATTACTTAAGGAAAAATTAAATATTATATTATTTTTTCAATATACTTGACAAATTTGATTCTACATTCTTGCCAACTACATTGAAACCCAATACTAACTTTAATTTTCCAGGATCAGTGTTTCTTTTCTCACATAATGCCTTCTTTAAAGTGTTACGAGCTAACCAAATCTTACTACTTTTTAATAGTGGATGTGATAGGATTTGTTTGTTCATTTTCACCAATTAACAGACTAGCTTTTCAGTAATGCTTATATGAAGAAATTTATAAAGATTTGCCTCATATCTGGCCCCACCAAACCTTCATTATACAAGGGGAAAAAAACCCCTAGTTTTCTTTTAATCATTTGTAGTGAATTGACAATTCAATTTTCTCTCTCTTTTAAAAAAATGTTTTAAGTCTGTTTGCAGAGTACTTTACTGTGCACAACAGAAAATTAAGTAATACACACTTGTCTTTATGGAAAGTGTAGTGAAGAGGTCAGCACACATACTTTTGTCTTTCCACTATACTGCGATGACTAGAGGAGAGAGTGAAGTTGACAGCTTTGCACGACTCTGCCTCACTTAAAACCAATTTACATGCAAGTCTAGACATCACCCTCCTGATGTCATTGGTCCTCTTCAAGAACGAAGGATGAGTGACAGTAACAACACAATCACCATAATAGTATGGAAACTTGATAAGTCTGTAAGTGACCTGCAAAGTCCATTTCATTACTGAATAAGGAAAGATGATTACTGATTGTGTCATTTAGGAAATGACATTGAAGTTGAACCTTACAGAATGGCTGGGAGAGAAAAGGATCATTTATCTAGTGCCTACTATATGTCGGGCACTGTGGTAAACACTTCACAAATATCGTATCGTTTGATCCTCATAAGCCTGTGAGGTGGGTGCTGTTACAGTTGAGAAAACTGAGGCCATACAAGGTTAAGTGATTTACTCAGATTCACACAGCTAGTAAGTATCTGAAGCCAGTTTTGAACTCAGGTCTTCTTGACTCTAGACTCCGTGCTCTATTTTCCTAACTGTCTTTTGGAGGAAGAAAATGGGAAGGCAAACAGTGGATTGTCTTACATCATCAGATCTTCTACTGGGCCATAAAATCCATTAGAATAAAGAATCATGTTTTATTTAGCTCTGTCTTCTCACAACACAAGACACACACAACAGGCATTTTATTAATGTTGGTTGATTGAATGATTATCTCCCTTTAATATTTGTATATCCAGGGCAGAGTACAGTACTTAAATGCTTTTCATTCGTTCATTCAAAAAATTAATTCATCAGTAAATCATTTCATTGCTTTTTTGAAGCCTCTACATGATTAACTTATCTTTGAGAATAGTACAGCAACTTACTTATTGCTGAGCCATAGTGTTCTTTACCTCTTGCATGAATTCCTCCTCATCTATTTTTGTCTTGGGAGAAGACATAGGCTTTTTCTTTCTCTTTCCAGACTACATGAAAAGAACATACAATATATCTCTTAGTTGTCTTAGTAATTTTACTACTGAATCCTACAGGAAGGTGCTCAGGGAATTAAAATAACTAATGGAGGGGAAATTATACAAGTTTGCAAAGATCTTAACAGTTAACCCCTGTTTTGCAAAGCAATGTCAGAAAACTAGGGCTTCATCTTTCTTAGGTCCTCTTCTCTTATCTGACAGAACTTTTTTTTTTCCTAAGTCTTATCAATGTAGTAAAATGCACCCCAAATTTGTAGTCTACTTTTTATCTTTCTGGCTAAGAGTTCTCCTAGATTTTGTTAGGTTCTCTACTTGGGGAAAGATACAGAATGGTATCTTTATTCTATCTGTAGTCATCACAAGTAACATCATAGACTATAGGGTGGCATCACAGATGGTGATAGGATGGCTGTTTGTCTAGGCAAGGGGTATTTATAGGACCTAGGAGTAGAATGGAGTTTCTAGATTCTCAGGCTTCATATTAAGCTTGATTCCTTTTCCCTACCCCCTTTTCCCCACTCTTAGATCGTATCTCCATGTTTCAGTGAAAAATGTGAGACATTTAAACACTTTGGGGTGAGGGGAGGACTGGGGGGGAGGAGAGAGGAGAATACCATGTTGTCATACTAACTGGCATCCACTTTTCACTTTTTCCTTATATAGAAAGATAATCTGTTGCTCCTACTCCTCTTTTTCCTTCTCTCTAGTTTAAACACAGAAACTTTGAATACCTCATTTCTTAGACCCAAAACAACTATGTGTAAGGACTGATTTTAAAAGTAAGTTCACTTGTAAGAACTTATGCACACTCAAGTAGTCTTCATTTTATTAACAGTTTGGTGGTATAATTCAGGCATTTATCCTAAAAATTCAAAGACCTGCCTTTAGTGGCTACCCACTGCCTATAATACAGTATACAAGTTCTTCATCATGATATTCAAAGCCCTCCATAATGAGATTACAACCTGCCTTTGTACAATATTATTTTGCACTAACCCCCTTTATGCAGTTTGTCAAATTAGACTATTTAGCATTCTTCAGTATCTCTTTGCTATCTCCTGCTTCTGTGCATTGGTTTATGTCAGTGAATCTTAATGGTCTATGGACCTCTATGGTCCCCTAGACTCTTTTAGGGGGCCCATGAGAGCAATAATAATACCAAGATATGGTTTTCCTATTTAAAATACTCCCACTCTTTTTCCAGCTACATATCTGTGTGAGGCCATATTTTTCACATATACTTCGACTAGTACAACATATCACAATGAAGAAGCAAAATGGATAATCTAGCTTCCTCCCATTAATCCTATCTGAAACATTGTTTATGTTAATATCTAGAGGGTTCATTATTGTATTTTAAATGAATTAATAAAAATTTAAAAATCCTTTCATTTCTAATAGGGTAAATATCAGTAGATATAACTGAAATGAACAAAAGCTCTTTAGGATCTTAAGTAATTTTTTAAGGGTGTAAAGAGTCCTCAATAACTTTTAGGAATGTAAAAGAGTCGTGAAACCAGAAGGTTTGAGAAATGCTGGCCTAGTAGACATGCAGTAGGGTTAGGCTGGGCATGGTTACTTTACTCTCCCTTTTGAAATTCTTCTCTTATTTTTAAGACCTGTCTTAAGTGATTATTTCCTCCATGGAGCTTTCTCCATCCCCTAGCAAGAGATTCCTTTTCCAATGTCTTGTATCTCTCCATTTGATTTCTTATGTTTTTATTTATACTTATTTGTTTACATGTTATCTCACCATTAAGAATGTTCTGAGAGTCTTGAGAATGCTCAATCTTTGATAAAATGACTTTCTTTGGTTTCTAATTAAACACTGTTAGAAGTTTAAGGGTACGAGGTGCTTGAAACCAAGGTCAAAATGAGCTTTAGTGATTCTCTCTATATTTTCCCTGCCTCTATTAGGAAGTCAATTTAGTTGATTTAAATTAAGAAACTTCCTCCCTCTTCTTGCAGTGTTAGGAAATAAGAATTGGGAATCATTCTTATAAATACCACAATTGAATGTTTCAAGCATTATTCATATTTACATATAAAGAAATTCCTTTGGTTTCTAGAAAGAAAAGGTTGCAAAGTATTTATAACATTTAGAAATGAATTACTAATACAGTATGGCCCGAACTTCACGTAACATTTTTGTAAGCACATTGGTAAATGGGAGTTTACTAATTTCAGTTTATCTGATGTAATTGGCTTATACTTTCTTTATCCCACTTTACTTTGGCTGAAAGTTTATATTCTGGGATATAAATCTTGGTTCTCTCATCCAATCTTATACATGTGTTGATTCATTTTAATTCATGTTAATAATTTCTAACACAAAAATTCAAAGATATACAATCCAATCTAATTGCAGCAGTTGTATGTACATAGCACTGTGTTATGGGAAATTAATTAGACAAAGTCTCAGCCCTTAAGGTTTAAACCTAGTGAGGTGGAATTACATCAATGTAAATAATTATAATGTATATACTGAGTGCTTTAAACAACTAATCAAAGTACTTTTTAAGGTCTGATGGGGAAGAATGTTACCAACCCTTAACAAATGGATTCAATCTGATTTCTTGCTGTATCATTGTATTACAATTTTTCTAGGCTGAGTACTTCTACCACCACCATAGATTGAAACATTTCTCTAATAACTCATGCTAAAAAAAATAAAAATAAAATTTAAAAAACTATCTGTGGCCAGCTTCATAGTAATCCTCTTTAAGTGTAGATAGATTCATCCTTGAATCAAATATATCTAATATATCACCACACATGTACTCAAAACTTTTCTCATATACCAGAATTTATGCTTTACTGGTAGAAGCCAAAGGTTGATAAGCGTTCCCACAGAGAGCCACTGGAAGCTTTAATTACATATGACAAATAAAAATTTCTAGCTTCCCTGGGGCATTTGCTTCAGGACTTTAAGGGAATTCTTAACACTGTAACAAAAGCTGTGTGAACATACATTCACAAGTGAATGCACACATATACATGGACCAGGACTGTAAACCCCATGAGTTGCTATCATTGTTGATTCAGACATATCCAACTGTTCATGAGCCTGGGGACCATACTGTTCATGGGGTTTTCTTGGTAAAGATGCTGGAGTAGGGTGACTAGGTGGCACAGTGAATAGAGCACCGGCCCTGGAGTAAAGAGGACCAGAGTTCAAATCTGGCCTCAGGCACTTAACACTAGCCGTGTTACTTTGGGTAAGTCACTTAACTCCAATTGCCCTACCTTCTCCCCTCCAAATAGAAAAAAAAAAGGTACTGGAGGGGTTGGCCATTTGCTTCTCCAGTGGATTAAGGTAAACCCAGGGTCACATAAACGTCTAATGCTGGATTTGAACTCAGGTCTTCCTGATTCCATGCCCAGTACTCTATCCACTAAGCCATTTGATTGCCCAAAACCCCATGGGGAAGGGACTTCTTGTCTGAATTCTGTATCACTCCAAAGCATATAGCACAAAGCTTTGCAATCAAGCACTTAAATGTTTGTTGTCATCACCGAATAAATTTCTAGGTACTTCATTTCTGGGTGTCCAGAACTTTTGTTTCATTTTCTCCTTTCCTCTTTCCCTCAACTAGTAAACTAGTTATTTCTCAATAACAAATTAAAAGTCCAAGCCTTGTATCTGAGATTTTTTGGTCATAGAGTTATGACTCTGAAGGAATAGTCAGAGCCGTGAGACGAGTATTCATTGTTTTATATGTTTTGCTCGAAGAACCATTTATCTTTGAAGAATGTTGTTCACAAAAATTTGCATTATCAAGATATTAGAGTACTAGACACTATTTATTGAACTTGTAATTTTATGTTCTTTTATGTTCTTGAGTGTTTTAGAGTTCAGTTTGAGAGATTCTTTGATCATCACAATCTCCATCCTGTTACTTAAGGCATCATAAATGATACTGTGCTGAAGAAGAAAAGTATTATCTAGATTATTTTTTCTCTGTTACAAGAGGAACATTTTACAAATATTGATTAGCAAAGGAAAGAGGGCCTGTCTCATTTAATTTTTCGTATGTGTGCATTTTGCTTTATATAGTGAATGCATTTTTTTCAATTATAAAACATTTCCCCCTTCTATCCCACTTGCCCCACCCCAGAAAAAAAGAAAACACTCCCTTATACCAAGTAAGTATAGTCAAATAAAACAATTTTCCATATTGTCCATGTGTAAAAATGTGTCCCATTCTACAGAAAAGGCCATTATCTCTCTGTCAAGAGGTGGATAACTTTTTTTTTAATACAAACAGCTATTTATTGGCCCACAAAACTTACAAACTCAAGTATCAAAAGACATTCAGTTACAAGACAAGTTTCAGGAGAACTCTAAGATAGACAGCAGCAGCAAATGGCCAAAGACAACCTCTTCCCCCAACCCAGCCCTGCAGATTCTTCTGTGACCATAGTGGGCCGAATTCTCA
Source organism: Pseudochirops cupreus (assembly GCA_028627135.1). NCBI lineage: Eukaryota > Metazoa > Chordata > Mammalia > Diprotodontia > Pseudocheiridae > Pseudochirops > Pseudochirops cupreus. The sequence goes on along the minus strand of CM053584.1, from coordinate 208,594,577 downwards.
GGATTATTTCCAGGTCCGTTATTCCTAGATAGCCCCTTTATTTCATTAAGTCATTTGGTGATGTTTGAAGGAAAGGTAGGCATTGGATTGTGACTGGTTTCAAGTCCTAGGGAAGTATAGAAAGGACCACCTTTAATCACACTCACCAAATACTTAATTAAAATATAAAGTACTAAACAAAACACCATTTCCCTTAGATACATTTCCAGGTTTTCTCTTCTAGAGTCCAGACACCAAGTTCTCGTCTTCCCATAATCAAGTTCAGATTGAAGTCTGTAAACAATAGTAAATTCAGTTTTCACAGATCTGTCTTAGAGAACGGAGCCTCTTTTGGGGCTTGATTGTGCAGATTTTGCTGAGCACATACACTGTAGGATGAAGCCTGGCCTGAATAGGCAGGTGTGTTTAAATACAGCGCCAAATCCAGGTGTGATAACATTCTTTATCATCAGCCTTATGGAATCATTGTTTATCACTGTATTGATTAGAATTCTTAAATCTTTCTAAGCAGTTCATTTTGGCACTGTTGGTTTTCTTGTATAAATTGTTCCCCTAGTTCTGCTTACTTCACTCTGCCTCAGTTCATGCAAATAAATCCTCCCAGGTCTCTCTGAAACTATCTCTTTCATCATATCCCATTATATTCCTGTGCCATAATTTGTATAGCCATTCCCCAGTTGATGGGCACCCCATTAGCATTCAGTTCTTTGCCACTACAAAAATGACTGCTATAAAAATTTTTGCACCTGTAGGACCTTTTTGTCTGAACTTGCAATTAGGAAGACTTGGATTTGAATCTTACTTCTGACTTAAAGTGACCCTGGGGAAATCACTTAATCCCTCTGAGTCTTAGGTTCTGTAGCCATCTGATGAGAACTAAATGAGCTAATGCAAAGTACAATAAAATGTTAGGTTTCATTATGGAAAATTGCAAGATTACAAATAAAATAGAAAAGGAAGTATAAGGTGAAATATGTACTAAATTGGAGTTCAGCAAGTTTGGAGCATTAGTGTAAAGGACTTTGGGAGCGGGCAAGGTCCAAGAAGCAATAGGTTCAAGCTTCAAAAAGTATCATTCACCAAGGGCACTGGCACTGGTTTCTTAATCTCACTTTGCATCAGATTTAATAAAGGAACATCTGTTTATATTGATTTATAAGTATCTTATAAATATGTTGCCTACCACTAGGTTTATTCTCTCGATTTAAAGCCATGAAGCACTTAAAAATTATATGAACTGATGGGCCCATTGTCAACTGAGTTTGAATATGGTATAAATGAATCTGCTAATCTTTTTGTCAAGATCTCTTCCTTATATTCATGAACCCCTGAGAATAGGCACTGCTATTTTATTCCATCATTCCAACCCTGGAAATAATCTTTAACTCATTTCCTTTCTTAGTGAAACATACTAAATTAGTTATTTAAACCAGCTTTCTCCTTCTTTCTACAATGGTATATCTTGTAGCCACTTTCCTCTGTACTGCCATAGTCTTTGTCTAGGAAGCCATGCTCTTTTGCCAGAATTGTTGTGGTATTACCCTTAGCAGACTTTCTGCCTCCATTCCTATCCCCTCCACACTCTCCTCCCTGCTGCTACTCCTCTCCTTGCACCCCTCCTTAGAGCTCTGTGGTGACTTCCCTGTGAAGCAAATCCAAAAACCTCACCCTACACATCAAAGCACATGGTGCCCTGGACTGCTTCCCTTCCCTCATCTCTTCTAGCAATTCTGCACGCCTTCCTCAGACCTTCTATGGGACATCTACTTTCCACCCTTTGACTTGGAAATTGGATCTAATTCATGACCATTTACTTTTAAATCAGATTATAAGATGTTTACTCATTAGTAAATGCTGAATAAACTTTGGGTATTGACATCTAAGAGGTTGGGATGTATCAGCAAATATCTGAAAATAAGTTGTTTTGTTAAATAGTACCATAATTGCATGTTTCATGTTTGCCTGTCCCAGGAGGAGTTTGAAATGTGTCTTTTCTTGAAGGCAAAAAGAAAGCCACTATTACAATGCCTTTGGTATAGCTAGACTGGACTTGAGTAACGTATTAGCTGCCAAGACTTTTTTTATGAAGTTCATGTTACTTACGAAGACTCAGAAAAAAAATGCTCACAACCAAACTCACTGGCACTGTCAAGTGGTTTAGCTTTGGAAATAAATAGAGTTTTTTTGGTGGAAATGGCATTAAAATGCATTCTTTCAACTTTGCCGTGGCACCCTAAGTTTCACTTGGGTTTCCCACCTGATTTATAAGCTGAAACTTTCTGTGCAGGTTGTCTCTTCCAATAAACTATGAGCTCCTTGAGAGCAGGGGCTCTCTAGCTTTTCTCTTTTCCCCAGTACTGAATGTAGTATTTTGTACACAATAAGCACTTTAAAAATACTTTTATTCATTCATTCATTATGCGAAAGAACCTGTTCACCACTAGCCCCATATCCTATAACTTTATAAATATTTTTTTCTGTATTGTAATCAAATAACCCACTCCTTTAAAATGGCATTATATTTTATTTTGTATTAGGAGTAAAAAGATAGTTAATTACTATTTTTTAATAGGGGTACCTTTCACCATTTTTTCTTCTTGAGGATAGTTGACACAGTGTAGCCTATTAAGTCTTTAGAAGGAACCTTAAAAGTCATTTGGACCAGTCCCTTCATTCTACATATTGGGAAACAGATTCAAAGAGGTGCATTGACTTGCTCAAAGTTACAGTTACGTAGCTAGTAATGAATTGTTGGGGAAAAATAGAGCCTAGATTTTCTGACTTCTGGTCTAGTACTCTGTCTTTGGCACATAACCTCCAAGAAATCAGAGTCAACCAGATCACAAATGGCTATTTGACCTTTGTCATCCACTTTTGTTTAAATGGAAATGTGGTGTTGGGAGAGGTTACTCAATGGATATTCTAGGCTCATGATAGTTCTGCTTGGGTAAGTCGGTCTTACTGTCTTCTGTCTGGTTTTTTTCATGACTAAGTCTTGGCATGATCAGAAACTCATTTTGTTCCTTTTGTCTTGTCTGAACTCAGGATTCAGCTACATCTGCCTGTGTGGCAAGATTCTGTTGATGCATATGCTTACTTCTGACTCATGAAAACAACTCAGCACAATTATGATAAAAGAAATGTCAACTTCCAAATGATTAAGAACATTCCCTTTAGGGGACAAACAATTCAGTTATATTTTGTTTTCTTTCTAATCTTGATTCAGATGGTAACCAGTTGTAAGAAGTCTATTTTTATCCTAATGTGTTCACTTGAAATTTTCACTAGACTGGTGACCTCACGTCACTGATGAATGATATGATGTCTCTTCGTTATTCAGGCATTTTTTTATTTTTCCCCCTTTTTTTCTCCAAGGATATGTGACTCAGATTTAGTGTGAGACACAGTTTTCAAAGTCACAGTCCATTACTACTGCTTCTTCCAAACTTTATGATGCAGCAACATTTTGACTTGATCTCTGGCCAATTCCTAAGGGAATAACAATCATTCTTTGTTAGTGGTATTTAGCATATATACAGAAAGCTTTAGAAAGTATTTTACAAACAAGAAAGTACTTGAAAAGAGCATTTAAAATATTTCATTTTAAAGATGGAACAGACCCAATTGGTTGTTCCAATTGATCTTCTTGTCATTTATTATATAGTTACTTTGATAACATATCAAGTTACACATACACGTACAATCAATAAGAGGTAAGAGTCTGGTTAGGCCAAAATATAATTTTTCTTTTATCTGAAGTTAGGGATGGGAGAAAAGTGACACAGAAAGGCAAGAAAAGTGAGGCATTTTATTGACCCAGGAAAATGAAGGCATACTATTACTTCCAACTTTGACCTAGGCTCAGATCTGTTTTAGAAAGAAAAAGGAAACATATGGAATCTTTAAAAGCAACAACAAAAAAAAACCCAATCCTCTCTTTTCCCCTAAAAGTTCATTTAAGACATCAATGACAGTAGCCATTCACATTTTATGATGTTATGAAACCTTGAAAAATATATGAAAGTCTCGCTAAGCTTTTCTAGAGGCAGTATGTTTTGGAGGGAATTGACTAAAGTCTTAGTCTCATTGTCACAAAAGCTGAAATCAGAGAGTAGCAATTAAGGAAATCCCAAAGAGGACTTTCTCTGGTTTTGTAGTTATTTCATTTCCAGTCTAGTTTTCTATATTTTTGTCAATCCATGAAGAAAAAGAAATGAAAGAAGATTTAACCTGCTTATAAGCCTCAACATTTTTGTGATTCTATTTTAAATGTTCTAATCACTCACTTAAACAAAAAGTTTGCTAATTGTAACCAAGTTCTAGCTAGTGATCACTTTGAACTACTTGAATATTTCTTCAGGGCTATAAAATTGTAATGAAATACAAAAGGAAAGCCTGCAGTTTTGTACTTGGGGTTCAAGAACACTCCATGAAATGAATTGTGCAACCATATTATATCCATATTTTCCAGGCAATGTTCTGGAGTTTTACCCTAAATGACCAAAATATTTAACTGTATCCATAGACATTTTGCTGTATTCAGAAGTTATGTAGGTTCATGTGATCTAAAAATTGTGTAAATCTTTGAGAACTTTTAAGAATGTGATTCAGGAGACTTAAAGGTCTTACATGCATTAACCTGGTATGCGAAGTTTTTGATGTACAGCCAAAGAAAAACCACAGAAAAGGGTTACAGCATCCTCCATCAGGAACGTAAAAGGAGATCAGTCATTTTCCATTTCTTTAAATTCACTAGTCTGGTCATAAATACACATAACCTCTTATATTATTTACTAGTTTGGATATCAAAAACATGCTTGCAATTTTTGTTAAATATTGGTCAAAATTAGTAGCAATTTAAAGTATGTAGATTTTTCAGATAAACATGTTATTAACATATGTATTAACATATCACTGAAAAAGTGAGATTTTTCCAAGAATGTAAAATATATCCCTAGCGTGTTTTGTTGTACAATCCAACTGTGCTTCTCATGTAATAAATTCAAATAAGGAATCTTAATGAGATATGAAAGCATTTTCCCATTGGAAAAAAAAAAACAGGTAGCGTTATAACAAATTCCTGATGAAACAATAATAAAAATATGCCAGGCATTGATTTATTTAGTTCAAGTATACTTATACTATGAGATTCCTTTTCATTCTCTCTAATACAACTGTTTCTCCAGAAGACTTTATTTGAATGTACCATTATGTATTTTAATAACTTAAGCACATGTGTGGTATATTGAAAAAACAGAAACCACTTCTTTGTGATAAATAATGAGCATTATACATTTTCATTCTTCAGACTGAAATATAGACATTGTTCAGTATGTTCAATTTCCTTAGATATTTTAGAATACATTCTACTTCCTATTCATTTGGAAGTCTATCATCAAGAGTAACTCAAAATTAGAATTTCTGAGATATGTGTTCCTTAGAAATTGATAACTATGTCACTTCTGCTCCCACTGTCACACACATACACCTTTTTTTTTCCTGTGAAAATATAACTGGGACTATGATGTTATATTCTAGTACTTTTCAAGCTGCTTTGATTTCCTTGTATATCTTATGGTCAGTAGCCAACTATTAGGAAGCATCAATGTTTATCTTAATGCTATATTCGGTATACTGCCAAACTTATTCAAGTTCAACTCTATCATATGTGTATTTTGCATTCTTTGTGTTGTAATTACTTATTAAATAGCTGGATCACATTTTAAAAGAAGAAAATGGAAATAAGTCCTGAAAGCATTAATTGTTATCATTGTTCTTGTCAATCCTTCAAGGATGTGTGATTGAGTACGCCTGTGCAAGGAGTGCGGTGCTCCCTCCCAGGATGCCAGTTACAAACCCCTCTATCATTTAGAGATTGTCTTCAAGAATGTCTGTGGTCTCACCATTTGTCATTCTTCAAGTCAACCTGTTCATGAGCTTCCCTGCCTGAACTTAGCTAGTCTGTTCCTCACATCACAAGCATGTAGTTATTCATATGACCCTTTAATTTCTTTATTTCATTCTTATTTAAAAGGGATAGAAGTCCTAGATCACTTCCTCTTTCTCCTTTCCTCTATATTTTATGTTCTGCTATACACATAGAATTACAATTTAATCAAAATGTAGATAATTTGTCTTTGATATTGAGAATCCTTCCATTTACTGTCAGCCCACAACAAAGCCAATAGGTTGAATTTGTGCTTAGGCCTGGAGATCAAGTGGGGAGAGAAGCCTCACTTCATTCATTCATTCATTCATTCATTCTTTTACTGAACCATATTAATCATGTGTTTCAGAGACAGAATGTTATGGAAAGTGTCAGCTGATGTCAGGGTAGGAATCTAACCTCTGATACTTACGAGTTCTGTGACCATGAGCAAGACACTTAACCTCTATAGATTCAGTTTCTTTATCTTTAAAATGGGAATGATATCTGTCCTCCACAGAACGAAAGATTTCATTAAATTTAATGGATTGAGTCCTTAGAGCAAGGCTTAAGTGGGGTTGTAGAAGCAAAGGGTTTTTCACTTTTTAAGGAATTTAAGTGGCAGTGCACAGTATCATTTACTATGTTCTTGATACTACTAGGAGTTTGGGGAGTGGGGGAAATTATGAAGAAAGGAATAGACAAGATCCTTGCATTCAAGAAATGCCCATCCTCTGTTGGAAGACAGTGCCTTATGTACCTCACAAGGTTATGCAAGGAAAATATTTGACAAATATTAGGGTACTATGGGAACATGAGGAGAGCATTCTTGGGGAGCGGGTTAGCATGAGCATGGCAGGCAGAGCAGTGAGGAGCCTGACTAGAGCAAAAGGAAGCATGGGATCAGATGGCTAAGCTAAGATGGGTCAGATTCAACAAGAACCTTGAAAGCCAGACATGGGCATTTGGATTTTAAGTGGTCACCATTATAGATACTTGGGCAGAGAAGTGAAATGGTAAAAGCTTGGTGTGCTGGAGAGCATGAGACTTAGAGGCCAAATGCCTGAGGTACGGTCCTGGGTCTACAATTAATTAGCTGTATGGCTTTAGCCAAGTCATTTAGAGTCTCTAGGATTCTGGTTTCTTATATTGTCCAAATGCAGAGTTTACATTAGATAAGCTTTAATGAAACTTCTAGCTCTAATATCCCATGATTCAGTGTTGAAGGGAGATAAGTGATACTCAGGACGAACTGGAGGTCCATGATACTCAGTGACTCCCTCAGCACTGGGGAGAGCAGTAGGAAGCTGTTAAAATGGTTCAGGTATGAGACAATGTTAGTAGAATGGAGAGAAAGGGACAAACCTGAGAGACATTTTGAAGAAATATAACCATACTTTGAGAGCCCTAATTTGCAAAAGGGTGGGTGGGCACATTCTGTTATTGAGTGAATTTTTATTCCATACTTAGGTAAGACACCTAACACAGTATAGTGGAAAGAACATTGAAAACCTGGCTACTGAGCCTAACCCTGGCACTAACAAGAGGTATGTACTAGAACAAGTGCCTTGCCTTTTCAGATTCTGAGTGTCTGCATCTGTAAAATGCGATGTTGAACTAGATGCTCCTTAGGGTCCTTTCCAGTACTATCATTCTCTTTGCTCTGTGAGCATCTAGTTAGTGTCCTTGTCTACAAATTAATAGGTTCCTGTTGCTGGACCATAACAAATATACAAATGGTTAGAGAAGCTGAAAATTTCAACACTTAACATTATTGCTAAGAGTTCATTTGCTAACATTTGGATTTCAGATGCTCCAAAATAGCTGAATGCATTTCCTTCTAACACTAAACAGTTGATAAAGTTTAACTATTGGCATTCTGCCTTTTCTGTTGATAAAGAACTTCATGTTTCAAAGGTAGTATCTTTTAAAGGAGATCAGAATAAGATTTTTATTTTATGCTAGGTAGTAAAGGATAACAGATAAGCATTCATCTTTGTTTGAAAGCCATGCTTTTGTGATTCTTCAGTGCTGAGGAAAAATAAATGTCATATGTTTTCAGAAATCTACAGAAGATATGCCAGCACATATATTCTGCAATCCTGAAGCATGTTCCAATGGAAGCATGCAGATTATTTAAATGAAATTGCATGCTCTGTAAGTATTGCAGCCCCATCCTTTAGAATAGCTGTTGGAAGGGGTCAAAGAGAATAAAGATTGCTGAAAACATTTTTTCTAAGATAAGCATCCCCAGAGTTGAGTTAGTTGGGGTCAAAGCTGATAATTGAAAGCTAAGCAAATTATAGTTGCTACTTCATTCCTTGGGATGTAAGTCCTTATGTCCATATGGTAAGGGCCCAGGAAATGAATTTGAAATAGACATGGAAATTGTACACCCTAACTTGTTTTAACAATAGTCAGGGGAACCTGTAACTTCTTGGTAGAGAACTAAAAGTGGCTAATAATTAGACTTTTAATCCAAACCAAATAGATTTCAGAACACTGTGATGCATTTTGAAAATGTGAGGAAAATTTCTAGGTTATGGGTAAGAAAAAAATTGTGTGGGTACTATATAGGACTTTCTCTATTGATACACTGATGGTTAGTGATGTCTAATCTTTTAGTGATTCCTTTTCTTATGGTTATGCCCTCTTTTGTTGTCCTGAAAATATTGTTGTTGATCCCTGATGGAACCAGTATAGAAAGAAGTGGGAGGAAATAACAGATTCCATTTTTAAAAAAATCCTTAGGATCATAGATGAAGAGGTAGGGGGAGATTTAAAGGAATCTGGTCCTCTCATTTTATAGCTGAGGAGAGTTATGTCTTACCAGTGGTCATATAGAAAGCAAATAGCAGAGAGCAAGGATTCAAATCAGGGTCCTCTGGGTTCAAATCCAACTGTCTTTCCCCTGCACACTACCTTATGTAACCCAAAGTTAACTCATTACAATGGCAGGAAGAATAGGAAGAGTCCTTTTTTTCTGAAGGATACCAAAAATAGGTTTTTATCATTTAATGTTTATGACATTCCCTATAGACGTTGTCAAAGTATGTACTCAGTGAATCAGGCTTCTAACACTTTGAGAGAAAGTCAAGATATAAAAAATGTACAGTTCAGAATATGGATGTGCATGGCAGATGTGGTGGTTGTTGTTTCCTGTCCTTCATTATCAAAGAGGACCATGACATCAGGGAGGTGATACCATGACATGAAAGTTAATTGAATTTAAGTGAGGGAGGGCTGTGCAAAGTCAGCAGCCTCCCTTTCTCCTCCAGAGCCATCTGGGTCCAGTGGTAAGATATAGAACAGCACTAGATGCAGTAGGATACCTTGACCTTTTTAAGCTAAAAATTTGACTGAGACAAAGCCCATTCAGTGATTAAGGCTAGGTAAGAAATGAGGCAGAGAGTTGGCCTCTTTTACCTAGTCAAAAAATAAAAAATCAATCTGGGAGGGGAAGATCCTGAAGGTTTCTGTCCCCATCAGAGATCAATTTCTATTTACACCCACTCTGAGCCAATCAGGGCCCAAATGAGAACCAGAGTGATTTGGGTTTAAGGCATGGTTCTTAAGAAAAAAAAAAAACTAGCCTGTAAACCCCAAGGTATTTTGTGATGTTTCAGAGATCAACATTTACATTCCTTTAATAATGTAGAGGCTAGCCTGATTCAAGAAGGATTCATAGAGTCATCAATTTAAAGCTGGAAGGGCCCTTAGAAGACTGAATCCACCCTCTCCATTTGGCATATGAGAAAACTGAGTCATAGCAAGGTTAAATGACTTGCTTAAAATGGCATAGCTAGCAAGTATCTGAAGCGAGATTTTTAATCCAGATCTTCCTACCTCTAAGTGCCTTGTTATACAGTGCTGCCTACCTTTCCTTATGAGATTGAAAGTAGGAAACAAAAAATAAAGAGGTTTTGTAAAATACACATCGTAGTCCATTTTTATGAGCAAGATTGTACTTCTAACCTAAATACTTAAACTGAATTACATCTTTTTTATTTTTAAATTTAATTTATTTATTTATAGTTTTCAACATTTACTTCCACAAGTTTTAAATTTTTCCCCCTCCAGCCCCCCTCCTTTGAGTTATATCATGTTACCAAAAACATCCATTGTCCATTATTTCAAAACAAGTCCACAGAATCATTTCCACCTAATCATTTTCTCTTGGACATGAAAAAAATCTGTATAGGATTATAAGAAAGATAAGGAATTGTTTGGCCTCAAAAAGGCTCATGGGGACATGATAACTATCTTCAAATATTAAAAGACTGTCACATGGAGAAGGGTTAAACTTGTTCTTCCTGGGCCAAAGGCAGAAGTTGTAACGGGTAGAAGTCAATCCACAAACATTTATTGTCTACTTTGTGCCAGTTGCTAAGAATACAAGCAAAAAGTATTGCTAGGAAAAAAAAAGGTGCTAGGAAAACAAAAACACAAATGAAACAGTCCCTCCTCTTGGCATCTTGTAAGGAAAGACTGAGAGCTGTCCAAAAGTGGACTAGGCTGTCTCAGGAAATAATAGGTTCTCTCCCTTACTCAAGTTTTTGAAGTAAAGACGAAACGACCACTTGTTGAGTGTGTTGTAAATGGCATTTGTGTTCAGGTACAGGTCGGTCTCCGTGGCTTGTGAGACTCTTTCCAAATCTGAGGTTCTGTGATTCTGAATCTGGGAAACTGTGGTAGGTCCCTCCTGTAATCTGGCAAAACATCAGCACTGTATGGTGGCTTACCATGAATAACTACAGCAAAAATACTGAAACTTTAACGATTTGAATCATATGAGTAAGTTGCCAACTCTCTGACACTCCTTGAATTTTGATTTCCTACTCCAGTATAGTATCTTGAGCCCTGCAGCTTTGCAGTATAAATTGGCAAGTGCTCTATAGATACCCTGGTAAGCTGGAGTTTTGGTTTATACTTATTCTCCCATTTCAAGGAACTCTAATCCTAGTTAGAGGTTGCCTTTCCGCCTTTCTTGGAGTCTATATAAACATTGGAACATGAGATGCTTGCATTTTCATAAACTATGATTGAAATAAGGCAACTACAGTATAATATTCAGATACTTGAACTGTTTTCTTCTTATATTGATGTGTCTTTGCACTTTTTCCAGATTTCTTGACGCAAGTTAACACGAAAACTCAAAGACCCCATGTATATGTATTTCTTCTACTCTGTAACTCTCTAAAAGTTCTTAACGAGAATAGTTTTCAACATATTCAATAAATATGAAGCATGTAAACCTTGGAAAAATTACTCTAAAATATATTTTTATTTGAAATTAAAAGCTGAGTTTAAAATCATCATTCAGAATCAATGTCCTAAAATTTCTGTGAAAATCTAAGCATTATGGCATATGAATGAAAGAATGCAATATGGAGTATGAAAAGTTATGATTAGAATAATCAGTTTTGATAATTCAGCAAAATTATATATTGGACTAATTGTTCCTCATGGTATGCCTTAAGACAAGCCCACTTATCTGCTTTATCTTTTTTATTCAAGTTTTGTGACATGTGGAATAATAATAGGTATTTAATGAATGTCTTTTAAATGAATAGATGTAAGTATCTACCAGTTCTAGTACCTCAGTTAAAAAGAATTTGGGATGCTAGTAGTTGTCACAAATGGTGGAGGAACCAGATCTGAGTATAGATGACCAACCTTAGATTAATGATAACTCTGACTTACTGTTTTCTTGAGATTTTTATTTTGTTTTGTTTTATCATTTCTTAGAGGTTTTTATGAACTGTAGGTTGGGATGAGTGCTCCAGTAAGAAAGGTGAAGATATGTGGAATGTGGGTCATTATAACAGACATGAGGTGGACTTCCTTATTATTTGAATGATGATAGGAGTAATTTTACTTTATAGGTTTTGGGCTTGAAACATACTCATAGTACATGGCCCACTTAAACATAGGCACTGTGCTAAATGTTTTGTAGATATTATCTTATTTGATCCTCACAACAACCTTGGGAGGTAGGTATCAGTACTATCCCCATTTTCGAGTTGAAGAATCTGAGGGACCAGAGGTTAAGTGATGTGCCCAGGGTCACCCAGCTAGTGAGTGTCTGAGGCCAAATTTGAACTCAGGTCTTCCTGACTCCACGTTCAGCACACTGTCTGCTATGTTCTAGTTCTTTTTTCACTTGTCCGTGCCTAAAATCATGTCCTCTGTAGTGTGAAGAATTAAAGGTTGATGACACGAAATATAGCCTGAATTACACACAAATCATAACCTCCACTCTGTCTCTGAAAAACTCTACTTACTGCCATTATTTTTTTTCTTTTCTAAGAGGAGTTTGGGTATGTTAAATAGTAGTCTGTGGCGCTCTTGGGTACTTTACAAAGAACTAATGTCTAAAATTTGAAGGGCCTGGAAATAATATACATAAGTAACGATGCTGCAATCTCACCTAACGTTTCTATAGTGAGGGACAAAGAATCCTTGAGTGTTGCATTAGTTTGTTTTAACCATGCTTGGGTCCAGATGTCATGTTAGGACATGGAAGGAATGGTGATTGGCACTGGATTTCTTAGAAAATGGAGAAAAGCTTGGCTTGGAGGCAGGATCCTGTGTCAGTCTGTTGCTGATGTGTGTCTCTGAAATGAGAGCCAAATGGAAACTGTGGCAGAAAAAGTTAGTAAGAGATGACAGCCCCCATTGTTACTGTGGCCTCCAGTACTGAGCTAGTGAAGGACCTTAGGCAGCTCTTTCCTCTTTCTAGACCATCGTACTTTCATACTTCTTACTCCTTGGGAATGGTGTATTAAGACAGTGATATACATCAAGAACTTTAAATTACCCAAAGGAAAACCTACTTGTCATTGTTATAGTGAAATTGCCCCGTAATATTTTAAGGATTTAGGGGACAATGAATGGAGAGAGATGCCTTTATTGAAGCTTCACTTGAAATCCTCGAAAGAAGGAAGATGCTGGTAAAGAACTCCCCTATCTGCAGATTGGTGCCTGCTTTAGCAGTAATGGTCTTGGGGATTTAACTGGGATGCTGAGAAGTTAAAAGACTTAACCAGGGTCACACAACCAGTATGTATCAAAAGTGGAACTTGAACCTGGGTCTTCTCACCATATATTGTTTTCTATCCAGTATACCATACTTCAAGTCAAAATCCCCTCAAAACCCAAGCCATTATCATTTCTGTGATGGAGGACAATAGCAGAGAATGTCAGCAAGAGAGATGAACAGGGAGGACTTTGTGTGCCCTGATATTACTACTGTATTTGTCAACAGCTAGAAGAAACCTTAAAATGCTGTCAAATTGAGCACTGGCAATATCCTTGACTGCGTTAATACCCTGGTCAGTGTAATGTCACTGCTTTGACTAAAATTTCAGAAAGCTCTTTTTGAGTTCAGTTACCTGAATCCATCTAACAATTAGTTAATAAATATTTTATATAAATCTAAATATAATAATATATAACAAATATAATAATAGAAATATAAAGTTAATATATACAAAATAGTTAAATATAAAGTAGTTTGAGAGGGAAGGCATGAAGTGGTGGAGGAAAGAAGTGGTCAGTAAAGGCTTTGTGCAGAATATGTTTGAGCTAAGTCTTGAAAGAGGAAAAGGACTCTGAGGTAAAATAGGGAGGTGATACATTCTATGCACTCATAGTAAACAACCTCTCAATATAACATTGATCCATAAATATTCAAGAGAAATATTTTATAGATGTCTCCACACCCAAAACTCCTGATCTCCAAGATACGTGAAATCAAAAACTTTCAAAATAGAGAGACCAAGAGGAAGAAATTAAAACCTTATGGGAATAAAAATTATTATCCCCATCATCTTGTTTACTGGAAATACAACATAGCACAGAGGGTAGGAAACTACCTCCAAAGTTAGGAAGACCTGGGCTCATGCCCCACTTCTAACATGGTGGCTTTGTGATACTAGACAAGTCACTTAACCTCTCAGTGCTCTAGAATAGAAGGGTCAAAAATGCTGCCCACTCACAACACTCCTGAATATGACCTAACATGAACCAGATTAAAATGTGATTGGGAAATATTTTATAAAATAAATAAAAGTACAATGAAGCGTAGATAACATTACATTTGAAAACTAAGTCAACGTGGAGCCCACAGGGATTCTTATGTACTGTTTACTGGCCTTGTTTTTCTTTGAGTTTGACACCACTGCTTTAGGTGACTCACTGCGATTATAAATTGCAAAGGAGGTATGATCCTGCATTAGTAGACAAGAGTTTCCTCACCTGGAAGTTTCCGATACCAAAGAAATCACAGGTGTGGTCCTTATCCTGTCTGCTGTTAGAATTGTACTGAAAGGGACGGCTATGTGGAGCAGTGAATAGAGCACCAGCCCTGGAGTCAGGAGGACCTGAGTTCAAATCCAGCTCAGACACTTAACACAAAGCCTAGTCATGTGACCTAGGGCAAGTCACTTAACCCCAATTGACCTCCAAAAAGCCCAAAAAAAAAAAAAAGAAATTGTACTGAGGATGCTTTTACCCAGTCCCTAGAAGATGAGCATACATCTCAATTTTTTTTATTTAATTACAAAAAGATGTTACTTTATCCACTATCAGTAATCCACAGAACATAAAATAGAAGAGAATAGAGTGACTTGTGCCTGAGGCATTTCCATATGAAGTCCATCAAAAAAGATGAGAATGAAATAACAAGAAGTGCCATTTACATGGCATTTTAAGCTTTGCAAAACACTGTACATTCATTTCTTCTGTTTGAGCCTCAGAACAACCTGAGAAGTCAGTATTATTGGTATTAATGTCTCTATTTCACAGGTGATGAAACTGAGGTTAAGAAAAATTAAATGACCAGTGGTCACATGTCTCATCAGTTGTCACATGTCTGAGGTGATTTTCAAACCCAGATCTTGTTGACATTATCCACTGTGTCAATGCTGCCTCTACCATGATGACTCTTTCAAAAATTTCTTATGAGAGTTTGGACTGAAAGCATCATTGCGTCAATCCAACAGACATGTTATACATTCCTAAATCGAGATATGTACATATTAAAGTTGAGAGAAATATATGCACACCAAGATTTCTATACCAGGAGAAACATGGAGACGCGCAGAGATCTAAGCGAATGTGTTTAGATAGCTAAAAGGAGGTGCATATCAGTGGGGAGGAGAGAATAGGTGAAGGGAATAAATAAGAGACAGCATGACTGGGAGGAAGTAAAAAGGACCTGATGGCATTCACCTTGAAAGCCTGAATCCTGTATTATCTAAGCTTTAGTATTAGTACTCTTCATATAGTAGATACAAAATAAATGTTGATTGGTATTGTTGAAGTGGTTAAGATGTATAGGTGGTTGAAATAAAATGGGTACCCAGGCAGAATGGTAGTCACAGAAACAACCACAAGTCATGAGCATTTTCGGTTTAGCTTATTACCAACATACAGGTTGAGCTTCAGATGGCATAACTATCATTTATCCTGTTTCCAGACACATCTGTGGAATCAAGATGGTTTCCAAAATCAAACAAAAAGAAAAAAATCCAGTAAAAAATGTAAAGAAATTATAAGAGAAGCTGTGGTGATGGTACTTATATGCTGCAGTGACAGTGATAAAGAGAACTTGTCCAATACCTTTCCTTTACAAAGCAAAGCTATAATCTCAGGGAGTGTTTTCTTTTCATTGGCTGATAAGTCAGACCAAATAACAGCGGCATGTCTCATTTCAGAATGCCTTTCTTACCATGGAAGCGGAAGTGGTCATCTTCTTTCCCACCATACTATGAGTGAATTATAATTATCCTACCTCTTGTGGGATGGTGAAGTAGCAAACATCTGCTAAATGGCATCCAAAAAAACCCCACAAATGAAACTGTACCAGGCTGTGAATCATACCTGGACTCTGATGAAAGGAACTGCACTGTGTTTACCTTTTTCTTTGTTTTCTTCCTGGTTTAAAAATGTGGATTTGTTAGCTCTGGCTCTGAGTTCTAACGAAGGAAAAATATATGGATGCCATTGGCTGGCTCCCATTTTAAAATTGGAAAATTATAACATCAGAATCAATGGACAGCAATAGTCACCAAATAGCTGCCTGTTCATTCCATTGTACTTCACACTGCCTCTCCTACCCCACAGTTCTCTACTTCTTAAACAGAATAGCAAACAGGTAAAATGAATCTGGAATTTAAGCAGGGACATTCTTCGCTTTGCTCTTCTCCTTTAGTAGCAGTAAATATAAACTGATTTTAGCTAACAATGTCAACAAAGGAGTCCCAAAAAAATAAACCCTAATGTTTCATGCACCATCCTTAAAAAAAGGAGTGAGAGATAACATATCCACTGTTGTTTATCATGGTAATTATTTGGCTCTACTAACTAGAATTAGATGGACAACCAAGTCAAAAGAACCCCTTTGGGGGAAAACTACATGTTAATATTGTAAGTAAGAATCCATTTTCCTTTTAAAAAGCTTTTTAAATTTGCAGTTTTGCAAATTGAATTTGGAAAATTGAAATATGAATGGCACTTAATTTCAAAGGAATCCTGTATAGTCTATTACCTCCATAAAATATTGCTACTACAACATTTTTAATAATTCTCTGACTTCTTTTTTAGCGAGCAGAAAGACAGACTCGAGTGATGGATGCAGCGCAATATGCAGAATTTTGTGAAAGTCGACAGTTAAGCTTCTGTAAGTGATATGTAATAAATATCTAACTCTGTGCTTGGTAATAGATGGATGATCATATATCAATATTTGCTAGGGTGTGTATTAGCATATTACATAGACTGTACTCCTTAGATGTCCAGGGATTCAGAACTCCAACAAATCATCTGGTCACCCTCTGCAACGTTTGAAAATCACGTCCACCATATTTGAAATTTGTATCCCCAGTGTATTACTAAGCTGCCAGAGACTTTGAGCTCTCCTGATACATAACGGGTTATTTCAAAATAAGTAAATGCCTAGTTTGGAAAGTGGTATTTTTGTAGCAATAAAAATAAGTACATTTACAAAAAAAAAGTATTAAAAAGTGTCACAGCACTTCTCTTTCACCTTCTGGGGAACAGCCTACCTTGCTTCTCTCTATCTCTGGTTCCATGTGGATATACTGCCAAAATCATTATATTATCATCAACCAAATAATCTACGTTGTTGAAAAGCCCATAAAAGAAAGTCACCATCCCATCCATTTCTCTCAAACTACAAATATCTTTGCTTTGTGATCCATAGAGAGTTAGAGATTATATAGATGCATAGTTAGAGATTATAGTCACCTGTATTTTGTGCTTTTTTCTTTCTCAAGTGTAAGCTCCATGAAGATATAGAATATGTCTTAGTGAATCTCCCCAGGGTCTAGCATAACAGTGGACACACAGTAGGTCCTTTACAAGTTATTGTTTAATTAATAAATGAAGTGAATGAAGAAAAAGGAAGGGATGAAAGAATGGATGAACAAATGAAAAGAAGAAAGAAGAATATAAAGCACAAGTCCTTATGTGAAAGTATGAGCATATTACTTTAAGATCAGAAAGCAACTGGTTTTTCTTCATGTTCCCATCTTTATCTTTATACTTCTTTCACATCAGCTTTTTCTGTTTTATTCCAGTGTTTTCATACACGCCATTGATTCACGCTGTGCTATCAGAGCATAAGTCAGTGCCTTTGAAAGCATCTAAAATTAGCTAATATACTATTAAGCTTTCCCCTTTGTTTTTTGTGCCCACAGACATTGCTAAGCATCTTTCCAATTTCACCAAGTAACCTCCTACTATGGAACTTATTCAGCATTAGCCAAATTTGTTAGTCCACGTCATGGGAACGTTAATAACATAGAGAAAGAATTAGGACTTTCCCAGCAATGAACACCAACTTACTAGAAGAACTTGTGGTGCATGACAAAAAATTGTTCTAAATTAATGAGCTAGATCATGTAGCAAAACATCAGTACAGCAACAGTTCAGTGATGACTAAGACTCTGGGTTAAAGGTCAAAGAGAGCATGTGATAAAAGGTCCTTTTAAAAACATGACAAAATAGCACATGACCCAACAATGAAGGATTATAAACAATGGTGTCTTTAAATGAGAAGCAATTATGTAGTCGACAATAATGATGTATTTTATTTGGAGCAATGAGTGCTTCATTTATGGATCATAAAGTGCAAATAAATGACACATCACCAGTAGTATCTTATGTAAACGTCAGCAAAATGTAGGAAAAACATGTTTTGGGAGCAAGCATTTCTTTTTTTTCTAATTTAATACACTTTCCTATCTGAGTTATAATTTGGCATCCCACATCTGTGAAGCATTGAGTCAGTAGCACTTCAGACTATGGCAATTTGAGCACAGGAGAGGTTTTTGATAATGCCATTTTAAGCCCCAAAATTATAATCCAGGCTTGGTACAAGTAAAAATCTTAAATTTATAAAATGCCATTGAATGCTACCAAGCTATATTTTTAAAAATCACATTTAGAGTTTAATTC
This sequence comes from Pseudochirops cupreus, assembly GCA_028627135.1. Lineage (NCBI taxonomy): Eukaryota > Metazoa > Chordata > Mammalia > Diprotodontia > Pseudocheiridae > Pseudochirops > Pseudochirops cupreus. Next base: position 208,576,168 of record CM053584.1, on the reverse strand, counting down.
ACTAGAGAAATTAATCTACCATAACATTTGACTAGTAGATTAGTTACCCAAAATTTACAAAGTGCCATGCATAGAGTGAGTGTTTAATAAATGTTTGTTAGAATGAATTGAATTTTGCCTGTCATTAACAATTAAAAGTATGAGTAAATAATTTTTAAAATAAAATAGAATGTTAAACTATAATGCTTAAATGCCAGCTTTTAGAAAAGGAAACATCTGTTAAATAATGGTGTAAAATTGGATGCTATGTTTATTCTCTCTTGGATTAGATCAGGTTTTATCTGTGTATGTATGCCTTTTTTAAAAAAAATGTCAAATTTGTGAAAACCTGAGAGAATCTGTGCTGCACTTTAGCATGTTGTGGTTATGAATGCTGTCATCCAAGTGTGTTAGCAAATCCAGAAACCTTTCCCAGGGAAGAGATGGACTCATTCCTTCCCTTGCCTTTTCGATACATCAAACTGTAAGAACTGGTGTCCTATCAAACATGTTTCCCTTGAATCTTCTGATTAAAATTTTGACTTATTGGTTGCTCCATTAGGGAAGTCAGCCTTCCATGAAATCTTTGCACTCTAAGGGTATAGTATAGAAATTGATCAAGGACCTCCATATCTCTAACAGAGGAAATGTTGATAGCTGAGGGAAGATCAGATATTTTTCTTATTATATGCCTTTATAGATATTTCCCCATGATTCCTCCTCCTACACCTTTCCTAGAGGGCTTTCTTTTTTTAAAATCTGCTGCATTTACTTCTTTTCTACTCAGGCCATCTTTATAGAGGGCATGGTAAAAGTTGCTTATTTGGCATCTAGTGCATCCACACGCATACTTAGAACATTGACCCTAAATTAAAGAGTCACAGAGCTGAAGAGTTGGTAGGGATCTCTATAGTCATCTAAGCCAACTCCTACCCAAAGTGTAAGTCTTGTTTACAATATTCCCTACCAGTAGATCAAAATTATTGAAGATCTCTAGCAATGGACAACTCACAATATCTGGGGATAACCACGAATTTTCTGCTCAATGGAGTGCCAGCCTGGAGTCAGGAAGACTCATCTTCGTAAATTCAAACCCCACCTCAGACACTTACCTGGGAAAGTGACCCTTGGAAAGTCACTTAACCCTGTTTGCCTCAGTTTCTTTCCTCAACTATAAAATGAGCTGGGGAAGGAAATGACAGCCACTCCAGTATTTCTGCCAAGAAACTTGTTCCTTATAATGAGCCCAAATCTTCTTACTTATTATTTCTACCCATTGGTCCTAATTTTGCCTCTTGGAGCCAAGCATAACACATCTTGTGACGTGACTACCATTCCAGTATTTATACCCTCTTCTTGTTCATTCTGGTTTTTTTGTTCTCATCCCTTGTTCCTTCAACCAGTCCTTATAATGTAGCTTCAGCTTGCCTCATCAACCGGATCATCCCATTCTGTATGTACTGGACAGAATATTGCAGAAATAGTCTGATCAAGACAAAGTCCAGTGGGATTATCACCTCCCTTCCTCTGGATACCATGCTTCTATTAATGCATGCTCTGGTGCATACTGCCTAGGAGATTATGGGCAGACTGTCAGACCTTCTTCTCCCCACTTCAGCCCCCCCCAAAAAAAAACCAAACAATCAAAAACCAGGCAGTGTTAGCTTTGGAAGCAAATACATCCTCCAGCCTATTCCTCCTGCACTTGAAGTTCATAAGACCCCTGAAGTCCTTTTTGCATGGACTGATGTTTAGATCTATGTCTCTTTTTATCTATATACTTGATTTTTTTAAAATCCCATTCCAGGACTTTACCATCTCCTCATTTATTTGCATTGTTCCAGCATGTCAAGATCTTTTTGAATTCCACTTCAGTCATGAGATGTATTAAAAGACTCCTCCCAGCTTCCCATCATCTACAAACAACCAGGAACAAGCCAACAAATTTTTAAGTGGCACAAATTTTTAAGAAAACAGAGCTAACAATAGAGCCCTATAGCATTCCACTAAGGACTTCCTTCAGTTTGTCATGGACCCATTAATTCATCTTTTTTTAGATGCAGACATCGAACTAGTTTCTAACCTATCTATAACTACTATAATCTAATCAATTTTCCTTATTTTTTCTGGTGAGAGACTTTGTTAAATGCTTTGGTAAAATTCAGATATATGTCCATAATGTTCCCCTGTTGTAATAACTGTTTTATTGGGGTTTTTTTTTTGTTGTTGTTGTTTTGTTTTTGGAGGGGGGGAGACAGGGCAGTTGGGGTTAAGTGACTTGCCCAAGGTCACACAGCTAGTCAATGTCAAATGTCTGAGGTCAAATTTGAACTCAGGTCCTCCTGACTCCAGAGCCAGTGCTCTATTCACTGTACCACCTAGCTGCCCCCAATAGCTTTTTTTTTTTTTTGCTTTTTGGAGGGGGGAAGGCAGGGCAGTTGGGGTTAAGTAACTTGCCTAAGGTCACATGGCTAGTTTGTGTGTGTGTGTGTGTGTGTGTGTGTGTGTGTGTGTGTGTGTTAAGTGTCTGATGCCAGATTTGAAGTCAGGTCCTCCTGATTCCAAGGCCAGTGCTCTATTCACTGCACCACTTAGCCACCCCCACCTAATACCTATTTTTAAAGGAAAGTCAGATTAGTCCCACATGACTTATTCTCAATAAATTTGTGCTGTCCCTTAGAGGTCTCTAACTACTCCTGTTCTAAGAGTTTTCAGAGCCTACCTTTAATGATTTAGAATTTTAGATTTTATATTAAAATTCCAGAATTTTACCAGGGATTGATATTAAACTCATTGGCTTATAGTTTGAAGTATATGCTTTCTATTGTTTTTGAAAATAGGAAATAGGGGCAGCTAGGTGGTGCAGTGAGTAGAGCACCAGCCTTGGAGTCAGGAGGACCTGAGTTCAAATCCAACCTCAGACACTTAACACACACAAAAAAAACTAGCCGTGTGACTTTGGGCAAGTCACTTAATCCCAATTGCTCTACCTTCCCTTCTCCAAAAAAGCAAAAAAAAAAAAAAAGAAAGAAAGAAAATAGGAAATATAGGAAAATAGGAATAATATTTGTCCACCTTCAGCCCTGTGCTTATTCTCTAGTTCATCGTATGTCCTCAAAGCTTGCTTACAGGATTCAGTAATCACATTTACAGGTTCTTTCAGTATCCTATGATGCAGCTGATTGAGATCAGTGTCTAAGACTCATTGAAGGCCTCTTACCATTGCCTCACTTATCTAGGGATGCAGTTCCCTGCTATTGTGCAGAGCCAAGATGTTAGAGTAACAGAAAGTGAAGCCCAGTTCCTTCCACAAAACTCTTCCACACAGATCTAGAAAATTCTCCAGACTCAAGTCGTTATTAAGAAATATAAAGGGAAAAAATCACATTGAATCATTTGTCCATCTCAGGTCTACATAGAAAGACAGAGAGGTATGTAGATATTAACAGGCTGTGGCTCAGGTCACACTTCCAACATGCATGAACAGAAAAAGGACTGTGACTATGCATTAGAGCAAAAAGTGGTACCAGAGCCATAAAGGGGGATTCTGACATCGTTTAGGCTTCAGGAACAAGTGCCAACTGACAGATCTGTCACTGTCACTGGGTCCCAGGTCACAGATCTAAGGGGAATAGAGGAGAGATTTGTACCTAGAGGTCATTCCAGAGTGAAGAATGGTCACCTCCCCTAGGCTATATACTAAGTAAAAAGCGAGTTTGGAATCCAACAGTAGTCATGTGGTTCTGACCCCAGGAAGTAAATGGGGTCTCACTTCCAACCTCTAGCCCAATTTGAAGCCTACAGAAAAATAATCACAGTAGAAATCCCAGACTGAAGAGAAACCTGCAGTTTTATCACCCTGAACCAGCACAATTTTATAGTTGCTTATAGTAGCTGAGTCTAGCAGTAGTCTGGTAAAACTTCTAACCAGGGACAAGCCAACAGGAGTATTGCAGAGACTCATACCCAGATCTGGAACTTAGAGCTCAAACCAGGAAGGCGTTGATCAGATTTTGACTTGTATCATACCACTTTGGGAGCACTGAAAGCTTACAGGCCCTCAACCTGAGTTCTCCCCCAAGATCTTGGAATAACCCAACACTCAACATCCTAAAAAAGCAACAGAAGAATCCAAGATAACAAAAATCTCATCTCAGATATCCCCTGTACCCCAGAAGTATACAGAGTTCAGCCCTAACATAAAGTGTGAAATCTGGACATAGGCTGGAAAAATGAGCAAACAAACAACCAAACAAACAAAAAGAATCAAACCATAAAGAGCCAATTTGTCAGCAAGATGCTCAAGATACAAACCCAAAAGAAGAGAATGACTCCAAAATATCTCCAAGCAAAGCTTCAAAGAAAAATGCAGCTTGGATACAAGTTCATTTAGAATTCTTGGAAGAGATCAAACATTTTTATTAGAGGTAAAAATGTTGTAAAGAGTGTTAACAGCTTGTAATGAGAGATAAAACACTTACCCAAGGAAAAATGATTCCCTACAAAAACAACTGACCTGGATAAGGGAAAGACAACTTAAGAATCATTGGACTACCTAAAAGCCTTGATGCCCCTCTCCCACCAAAAAGCCTAGAATTCATAGAATCATAAAACTACCTGGATCTCTTAGAACCAGAGAGCAAAATAGAAATAGAATCAATCTACCAGTCACCTATTAAAAGAACCCTAAAAATGAAAACTCCCAAGAATTTTATGGCCAACACCTAGAGTTTCCAGGTCAAAGAAATAGTACGTACCATAAGCAGACAGAAAGGACTAATGTAAGTACCAAGAAGCCACACAGTCAAGCTCACACAAAATTTAGCAGCTATCATTTCTTAGCAGTGGAAAGCTTGGAATATGATGCTTTAGAAGGCAAAAAAGATAGAGCATAGCAGCCTAGGAAAAAATTGCCCCAAACTGAGTGTTGCCCAAAACCACAAGAGAAGAAGTGGACTTTTAATTTCCTGTTGTTCAAATCTAGTCTATCCTTCCCAGTTTGAAGATTATACTCTTTGATAGAAAAAATAGGAACAAAATAAAAGTTGAATAATTCCATTATCTATTATCATCTTCCTGTCCAGTCAGAGCAGAGACAGACTGTCCTTTCATTTATATTCCTATTGCCCACAGTGTCAAAATCCCTTTTCTACTTCTTTAGCATTTGATAGACCCACTTCATGCTAGACTGCAGCTTTCCTGACACTATTCTTGCCATTCTTTTATATTTGTCCTCAGTTACTTGTCCTTACCTCTGTCTCTTGCACATAGCCTTTTCAAATCTAAGTTTCTTATTAAAGGTACCATAAAACCTCAGTCTTTTTTAGAAACTATCTTTTCTTCTTTATTGGAATCTAGTTCAGTATTGTCATTGGAATTTCATTCATGAAGTCCTCCCATTCCTCTTGAGCTTGTTTCCCTTTTAGAATCTCAGACTATGGGATCACCCTATCCTGTCCTTGAACTTATTAGCATCCATTCTTTTAAAGTCTAGGTGTATAGATGGGGCTTTAAGAAAGTGACAGGCATACATTTTCAAAGAAAAGAAAAGGCACATCAGGAGGAGAGGAAGGAAGGGATTATAAATTAGTCAGGTGAGGGTAAAGATAGAGAAGGTTATGTTGGAATGATAAGAGTCAAATAGAAGCAGGTCAGTAATACCTTGTAGATTGTGTGCCTTGAACAGAGTTTTAGACAAAGAAGAGTTAGCTGAAGGAAAGAAGACAGAATAAACCCCAACCAATCAAATCAATTTTCTTATTAGTGATTGTGGAGAAAAAAAAACATTTTGTGGGGACCAGGTTTAGTCTGTTCAATAAGATGCTTGGGAGAATTTATTTGTAATTATTTTAATCTATACATTGTTGCACAGTTAACAAGATTATCCATATGCATTTATTCATTCATCAGATATTAAATACCCAGTGCAAAGTCTTGAGAAGGCAGCCTTCTTGGACCTTACAATATAGCAGTGAGATAAGACAAATACAGATAACTATAATACAAAATATTGTATATTAAGGAGTTTCTAAGCAGAGTGTCATGTAAAGCCTGAATCAAGTGATTGCCAACTGGGGAGAAAATGACATTTGAATTCAGTGAAGAAGAGGAAGCAAGGTATTCCAGAAATAGTGAAAAAGATGAGCAAGAAAATATGGCACATGTTCAGAGGATAAAGATTGTTCTAGCTTGAGTGAAGCATGGAGTACATGGAGGGAAATCAATCTAGGAATGCAGTGTAACACCATTCTACAAAGGATCTTAAATGACATGCCAATGGAATCTGGACTCCACTTGATAGTCATCAGAGAGCTCTGGAAGAATTTTGAGTAGATGAATGGCCTGATGTTTGCATAAGAAAGATTCTTCCAGTCAAGCAAATGGGCAATACGCAACAATCATTTATTAAGCTCTTACTGTGTGCCAGGCATTGTGCTAAGCACTGGGGAAACATAAAAGCAAAAGCAAGAAAGTTATTGCTCTCAAAGAGCTTACCCTCTAAAGGGGGAAATCAAAACATAAAAAAGGAACTGAAAAGCAAGAGTCATTTGTCTAGAGCATAATGGCAGAGTCTATAGAGTCAGCAGCACAACTGGGATCTGGAGTGGGAAATGAAATATGGCCAGCCTGAGCCAATCACCAAAATGGAGGCCCTAGAAGGAACTCACAGGTGAAATAAGGAGGCCAGCATGGTGAGTAGTCCAGGCATCAGGCACTGAGGGACACTAGTGGTATTTTCAAGAGTGGCTTGAGAGAAAGTGGAAGACCAAATGGACTTTCAAGTAGCTCAAAACTAAGCTCATAGTTAGAATTTAAAGGTTCCTCCTCCTATTCTCCATTCCACTCATCTATGCAGTACCTACTTTATTTATATTCCTTCACTCCTTAAACAAATTCTTTTTGTTGATCTTTTCTTATTGCCTAAATTTCCTTGTTTTCTTCTCTCTTCCCCTTCCAAAGTCATCTTGTATACATCCCTTCACTTTCGTTTGCCTTTATCTCCAGTGTGTCTTGCTCTCCACAAGAGCTCAGTCCTATAAAAATTAGAATGATGTAGGAAAGACAAAAATTCTCGAGGTTGTATGTCTCCACCCTGTTCTTAAAGAAGGAAATTTTTAACTTACTAATTTTATAACTCAGGTGAATTTGATTGAATGCTCGACTAATTCCTACCCTTCCCCTACACACACACACGCACACACACACACGCACACACACACACACCCTCCTATAACAAATTCTCTTGGGGACTGTCACATAATGTCTATTGTTATATTGCTACCATCAGTCAGAGAAAAAAGTTTCCCTAATGCATTTTACTGACTGAGGCAATTGATGCCTGTTAGATCTAAGTTCAAAAGTATTCCACAGATGTTAAACAAGTGTTCATGAGCAGTTGCAGCATACTGACTAAATGGAATGGCTGCATGTCAGGGAGTATCCAGATGATTGGTGACTTTAGGGAGATAGCTTTAAAAGGAATTATAATAATTTCTACCATACTTGTCAGCTTTGGATGCTTATTTCTGTAGCAAGACTTAATGTCTTCTGTGATTTATTTAAATGAAAACTGTGTCCTACATGGAAACCATGAAGAGTCTATAGGGATCAAAGTCCTACATTTTAAATTGTAGTTTTATATTTTATGGGCCTGGGTCTAGATTCATCAGAAAAATAAGCAGTGAATTTCTTTTTTTTAGCAATCATTATCTCTTGGGTTCAGTAATGTCTTTACTATCAAGCTTTTTTCTTCTAGTTTACTAGTAAAAATAGCAATCATATTAGTAGTGGTTAAGGAATATAGCCTTATGAAATTAAATGCAGTCTAACATGAGAGAAGTTTATAGTCTCAGCAGAGAAAGCCAGATTCAGATAAAAATCTTCAACCAGTGTGTTTCGAGCACCCAAGATGTTCAAGGGACTCTGATAGGTATTGAGGGAGATGCAAAAAAGGCATAAGTTGTGGCATAATCCTCAACAAGCTTAAAATTTCACTGAGTATCGGTGAAGTGTGTTTTATGTTTCATACCAAATTAGTATTTCAAACAAGGGATGCTCTAGGAATTCAGGGTTGGGAAAGAGAGAGCTTGATGGGTCAAGGAGATAAACTCTACCTGGGTCCATAATAGTGGGTAAGATTCAGATAAAGTAAAGAAGTTGTAGGGAACATTCTAAATGGGGAGTGGAAGGGGGAACAGGATCAACAAAAAGAGACAAGTACATGAAGCAAGTAGACTTGTACTTTTGAATTAGTTGGGAAATACTGAATAACAAAATTAGGAAAGTCAGCTGGAAAAAGATTTTAGAGAATTTTGAATGCCAAAGTGAAGAGTTTGGACTTTATCCTATAAAATGAGTAAACAAACACTAATTTAGACATTTTGAAGATTCTTACAATATGACCTGCCCTGGAATGCCCTCTCTTCTACCACAAATTCTTTCCCACCAAATTGAATGTTGAATGAAGGAACAAATGTGACTAGTCATCATTTACACTGAGGTAATATACAAAATACACAAATAGTTTTAGTAAGTCACATAGTTGCCAAACAGTGTCTGCAATGGAGCTGAGGCTACACATCACAATACCCAAACAGCTGAATACTAAAACATTTCTTAGCAAGTGTGTTGCCCTCTGATATATGGCCAAATATGGGCTCCTTGGGATTAGAGTTTCTGCAAACTGACTGATGTCCAAAACACTAAGTTTCATTTTCATTACATCATTCCATATGAAATTCTCAAGCAAAGCACTTGTTTTTCAGTGTTGAAGTTGGTGTGTAATACTGAGTCATTAAAAGTTAAATTCTGTGTTCTATTTTTATTGAACAGCCAAAAAAGCTTCCAAGTTCCGAGACTGGTTGGATTGTAGCAGTATGGAAATCAAACCAAATGTTATTGCCATGGAGATTTTGGCCTATTTAGCATATGAGACGGTGGCCCAGGTAAGACATTATATTTCCATGTATGTGGATGTCAGGGAGAAATTTGAACAGGTCTTCCAGGGTAAAGCCCCATGGAAGAAGTAACGTAGTTTCAAAGAACTCTGTAACCTTTTGTTAGATCTTGACACAGTCCACGTATTTTTACCTGTTGTCTTAATTGCAAAAAAGAAGTAAAAATGGTTCTGAAGGAGGGAATATTAGTAGAGTTGGGCTTAAATTGAATCTCTAAAAGGAGATTGATGTTTGTGTTACCTTTTTTGTTATAGCAAAGAATTAGACAATGAAGGAGTGCTCATCCTTTGGGGGATGGTTGAACAAACTTTGGTATATGATTGTGATAGAACACGCTTGTGCTGTAAGAAATGATGAGCAGAACGCCTTCAGAAGAACCTGGGAAGACTTACATGAACTGATGCAAAGTGAAATTAAAAGAACCAGGAGAACATTGCACACAGTAACAGCAATATTGTAACAGTGATCAGCTGTGAAAGACAACTACCCTGATCGATACAGTGATCCAAGAAAATGCCAAGAGACTCATGATGAAGAATTTTATCCACCTCCAGAAAGAGAGTTCATGAACTCTGAGTGTAGATTGAAGCATATTGTTTTTCACTTTGTTTTTCTTGGAGTTTTTTTGCAACGTGGCTAATATAGAAATACATCTTGCATGACTTCACATGTATAATGGATATTATATTACTTGTTTTCCAGGTGGGTAGGGAAGGGGCTGGAGAGAGGGAGAGAATCTGGAGCTTAAAATTTTTTTTAAAATTAATGTTAAAAAATAAATTAGTAAAATTTTTAAAGGTTGAGAACTACTGGAAGATTTTAACATGAAGGTGATAGAGTCTTCATTCGGGAGCCCAACACTGGAAACCAAAAATCTTTTTTGATCATTATTCTTCTATGTTTGACCGTGACTTGAGGCCATCTACTCAACTGCCTCCTGTGTCTGTCTTCTTAACTGTGAAACTGTGGGACTTGTAGAGAAACATTGCCAAAAACCAGATGATGCCTCATGAGAAATGAAGCTTTATGAGTTGGCGAGAAGTATAAAAAGCACTTAACTCTGCATACAATGAGCATCCCTGCTGGCATTTATGCTAACGTGGTCAGCCTTCCCTCTCACAGGATTGTAAAGAGAATCTATTACAATGATATATGTAAAAGCCCTTTGTAAACCATACATGCCTTAACCAGATAGACTATAAGCTCCTTGAGGCTAGGAACCATCGTTTCTCATATCTGCTTTCCACAGGTCTAGTATGGGATCATTCACCTAACAAGCACTAGTTCAATAACATGTTGATAGAGTAGAAAATTATGTTGATATTAAAAGGACCTTGTAGGCACAATGATATTTCTCCTGGAGGCCTAGAATCTAATCACAAAACGTGAGAATAGTATAATATTCCACGCTTTGTTCCTTCATCCAAGGATCCTAAGTGACACCTACTTGACATGACTCCAGACCTTAAATCTTCTGTTAGTTATTCTCTTTGGGTGCTGGCTTCATTTATATTTAGTCGCTTCCCTAATTTTCACTATACTTTACTGTTTGAATAAGGCAGATTTTCTCTTTCATTCCATTCTCCAGTTTTCAACTGTGCCTCTTGTTTGCCTTTCCCCATGTTTTAAACAGTCTTCTATGTCCAGTCTTTTTAACCATCTCCTTCTTTTTCAGAATGCTTCTTAAATATCATCTCTCTGAAATCTAAGCAACCTGAATCCAAAAATAGTTTTAATTTAAAAATCTATAAAAATTATAATTTTCTAAGATGATTCCTATACTTTTACTTTATAGATATGATCTTACAAAACAGAAGTTAAGACTGCTTATTTTTGCCTTGGGACTTTACCTACAATTTGAATGTAATACCACCGGATGAATTACAGGATCATGGTCCCAGTTAGCTAGGCTTCCCATAGATGTAGCTGACTGAAAGAAAATAACATGCTTTCCCATTTAGAAGTAATTTTCAGAAATTAAAAAGTAGAAATCCTCATTGAAACAACGAAACAAAAAGAAACCGACTGGGAATAAATGCCAATAATACTCCTTGTTGCATTTTTAAAGAATAATAATACTTAATATTTATGCCTATGTTAAAATCCAAAAAAGTGCTTTACATACTTTGTGAATAAGTCATTTATTGAGCACTTAATGCATGCAAAACACTGCACTAAGCACAGGGTTCTGCTTCTTAGATGCAGAGGTCATCACACTATGGCGCATCAGACCGTGGGCCATGTTTGTTCTGTGGGCCCTAGTTTGCTGACACTTGCCCTAAAATTCCCGGGTCTCTCATCAAGACCTCTTCTTTATATTTCCCTGGGTACATGCCAGAAAAAAGAGCCAACCTGAGCCAACCATTGTTATTTCTATATTTGCCAACCTGAAAGCGTGCTATTGGCTTTTTCTACTTTCTTCTACATACTTCCTCTCTGGGTTTTCAAGATGCTCTTTTTAACTCATTCTCTTCCTACCTGTCTTACCACTTCTTCTGAGTTTCCTTTATTGACTCATTATCTAATGTCATGTCCCTTAACTGTTGGTATTCCCCAGGTCTCTGTCCCAAGACCTTTTCTTTCTTTCTCTACACACTATCAGTGACCTTAATCGGCTCCCATGGACTTAACTATCAAATTTGTGCAGATCGCTTACTAATTTATGTGTCAAGTCTCTCCCCAAGCTTGAAGCTTGCATTACCAACTGATTTTTGGGACAAAGTCAGTGTTCTAGAAACATGTTACCTCAACAAGTCCAAAACAGAGCTCACTACCTTTCCCCAAAAAACCTACCTCTCTCCCGAACTTCCCAATTTCTATTAAAAATACCATGGTTCTTCCATTCTCCAAGATTTGTCATTCTCATGTTGTCTTCTACTCCTCACCTTCCCTTAGCCCACATATTTAGTTAGTTCTTAGTTGCTCCATCAATATGAAACCTTTCCCGATCTACCAATTGCTAGTGCCCTTTCTCTCTGAGGTTTCCATAACTCTCTTGTGCTGATTTTGCCACACACACACACACACACACACACACACACACACACATACAGTGTGTGTATATAGGTGTGTGTGTGTGTGTGTGTGTGTGTGTATAGATATATCTATATCTCTGTGGATATGGAGCTAAATATTTTTTGTACAAAAATAGATTTTTTTTCTCCTTTCTTTGGTATCTTTGGGATATAGATCTAATATTAGTGTCCCTGAGTGAGAAGGTATGCATAATTTAGTAAATATGGGGACATAGTTTTAAATTCCTTTCCAAAATGACTGTACCTTCCAAAATGACAGGTCCTCTTGACCTGCTCAATTCTTTGATTTTTTTGAAGTTGAAAAATTCAAGAGAAGTAAAAGCTCTACAAATAGATCCTCTTTTCCTAAAACCCCTAGTGGGAGGTTTTCTTGAACAGGGAAGCTACCCTCTAAGCTGACCTTTGTATTCTACATCTAGACTCAGCAGTCTGAAACTATCTTTCAGCAGGGGGCCAGTAGTTTTGTGAACTCCAACCAAGCAGGCCTTTTTCTTCTTCACACACAATATTTCACCTCCTGCCTCCCTCTCTACTTTTGTGTAGGCTTTTCCCCATGTCACTTAGACTCCCTGACTTCATTCAGAGCTCTATTAAAGCATCAGCTTCTACTTGAGACCTTCCTGATCTTACTAGCTGTTAGTGCTCACCATCCTCTTGTATCAATTTATTATATATTTGTCTGTGCTTATATGTATACAAGTTTTTTTCTTTGATAAAATGTAAGCTTCTTGAGGGTGAAGACTCTTTCTGGTTTTGTATTTGTATCTTTAGTAACTGCGCAGTGTCTGGCACGTAGCAAGTACCTAATAAATACTTGGTGGTTTATTGATCATTTGGAGTATGTATATAAAAATATTGCATGTGAATTCAGTTTTCCAAAATACTGATTTCTAACTATGAATGGACTGTAATATCTCAACCATATGTAGCATAATCTATTCAATTTAATGCAAAAAACATTTATGAAGCATTTAGTGTATGTACCAATTCATGGGCTACCAAAACAAAACAAAAAACCTATCCCTTGCCTTCAAGGAGTTTCTGGTTCTTTGTTACACCATTCTCTAAATGTGTCACCCAAAGCAAATTGCTTCATCTCTTTCCAAGCCTCCATTTTCTCACCTTTAAAATAGAAACAGCAACACTTGTTTTAAAAATATTTTTTATTTATTTCAGTAACTGTTTCCCAACTGCATGTAAAAAATTTTTTTTACATTCATTATTTAAAATTTTGAGTTCCAAATTTTCTCCCTCTTGCTTGAGAAGGCAAGCAATTTTTATATCGATTATACATGTGAAGGTGTGTAAACCATATCCAAGTTGCAAAAGAAAACACAGAGGAAAAAAAAGAAAAATAAAGAAAATACAAAAAGCGCGTTTCAGTGTGTGCTCAGAGTTCATCAATTTTCTCTCTGGAGGTAGGTAGCATTTTTCATTATGGGGAACAGCAACACTTAATATCACTTGTATGTTGAATGCTTTGTAAACCTTAAAGTATAGACTACCACTATTTTTATCATTTTGAACCCATATTTCTACTGCTCACTTTCTCTTGCCAAGAAAGTGGTGTGTATTGCAAATAATTTAAGTATGTATGTATATTTAATTTAAAGTATGTATATATCTGTGTTTTAATATGGATTTTAAAATTGAATGCATTGAGAGACTGGAGGAATAATTTTATGAGACTCCTTAAGATTATTCGGAACACCATGTAGCACAGAAGGGTAGAAATGTTATGTCTTTTAGGCCTCCATAGCGCCTAGAGCAAATAGAAAAATGGGACTGCAGTAGTGTTCACATTGGAATCTTGTGTGTGTGTGTGTGTGTGTGTGTGTGTGTGTGTGTGTGTGTGTGATGATGATGATGATGATGATCCCATAGACTCAGTGGTCAGCTCCAACTTCTAAATTTTTTTTCTCCATTATTCTCTTCTAGTTGGTGGATCTAGCTCTTCTGGTTAGACAAGATATGGCACCCAAAGCAGGTGACCCCTTCAGCCATGCCATTTCTGCTACTTTCATACAGTACCACGCTTCTGCTGAGGTAGTGTTTAAATCTACTCAAGCCCTACTCCAATACTCTATTGTGATGTGAAAATAACTTTTCAAGCAGAATGTCAAAGGGAAAGAGGGAAAGAATAGTGGCTCAGATGATTTGAGTTCAAATCCTGATTCTGACACTTAGTATCTGTGTGACCTTAGCCTCCCCAGGTCCTAGTTTTCTCATCTGTAAGCTCTGGGAGGTCCACACAAGCTGTGCCTTTGTATATGAACCCAGCAATAGACTGGGTCTCTCTCATCCATACACCAGAGTAGCTAACTAGCTAATTAATTTACAGAAACTCATCACACAGGGTTGGCTACCAAATGATAACATTATTTTGGTCCCTGCAAGTCATGAAACATTTTGCTAAAATGACTTAGCAGGGGCTGAAATCTGTGTTAGTGGAGAAAGTACCCATATAGATGATAGCACAGCTCTTTTTGAGGTAAGTGAAGAAAAAACTAAATACATAATATACAGCATTGTATCAAGAAAAATACAAAAGAAATAAAAGAATTCCCCAAAAGAATTTTCAGTCTAGTGATGCAAAGATCTTTTTCCAGCACCTTATGGGAATACGAAGGTGACTCAATACCTTTAGCTAAAGCACAACCTCTAAGAGAAAGGCCTTGACGGTGGGCCCAGGAATAGATTATGTCTGTTATCCAAGGAACAGACTAGCTTAGACCAGTGATTCAGCACCAAGGGATGGATATAATGTAGTGAATTTCTCTGGTTATGAGAATACATGAAATCATTCACTAAGATATGGATATGGTTATACTAGCATTGATAGGGGAAGTACCCATACACATGAAAACATGGATATTTTGAAAGACTGAAGTAAAGTATAAAAAATGATTCATTTTATTTGGCCTATCAATGGTTGTCTTCCTTAACCACAGGAAAAGTATTCTACATGCTTTCTTTGTAGACCAATATTTGTGTCCATCTTGTCTTACAAAAGATATCAGAAGATCTATTCTTCAGTGAAAATAACTTAGTCCATAATTCCTCCTTCATTTTCTTGACTATTCAGCCTAGTTTCCAGAAAAGGAGAAGGAAGGTTCTAGAGAGTAATGACAAGGTAAAACCAGGTGTTTCAATGTCATTAAAGAATTTCATTATGTCTTGGGTCCTGTGTGCTTGTGTCTTGTCTATAAGTCTCAACCCTAGTTGGTTCGAGAGAGCTTACCATCCAAGGATGTGGAGGGAGTCTACACTGGAGTTTCATATTTAGTGAACAGGCTATTTTCCACAGAAGTTAGTTAAAAGGGATAACTAAAAAAACTAGGTAAAATTACTGTAAAATTTGTTTTAAATAAGTAAGAAAAATGAGAATTGTGACTGAATTGGCTTGGATCCACAACAAAATTTATACTTACTAATTCCAACTGGGACCTCACTAAAGAAGGGCATTCCTACCTGATTCTTCTAATTGATTCCATATCCCACTCACTATAAGGACTATCCCAAACCTTTTCTTTTTCTACTTCAGCCTTTTATTCTACTCCATACCCCCAGCATTCTCTGCTGAGTAAATTGCATTATACTTCACCCCAAAATTGAGACCTTTGCCAAGAGGTCACTCTTTGTCCCTCCTCCTCTCACATCCCTATGACATAATCCCCCACTGTGTCCTCCTTCACTCCAGTCTCTAATAATGAGGGGACTCTTCTTTTTGCCAAGTCCTTTCTGTATGTATATCCTTAATCCTGTATCTTCCTGCATTTTCTATTATACCCCAATCTCTCTCTAAACTTCAGTCTTTCTCTATGTATTGGTGCTCTGATACCTAGAAACACATTCATCTTCCCCATCTTTAAAAAACCCTAAATAAATACTGCCATGACTGCCAGGGGTCATCCTATATTTCTCTTCTCACTTATGAGCTGATCTCCCTTGAGAAAACTATCTATACACCGTGCCTCCACTTTGCCTCCTCTCATTCAGTTTTATACCCTCTGCTATCTGGCTTCTGACCTCATCATTCAACTAAAATGTACTCTCCAAAGTTACCAATGATCTCTTTATTGCAAAACCAAATGACCTTTTATTGATTTTCATCCTTATTGACCACTGCAGCAGTTGACACCTTCTCCTTTGGATACCCTCTCCTTTCAGGGTTCTCATGACTTTGTTCTTCTGGATCTTCATGCTACCTTCACAAACAATGAATGTTCTCTGAGGCTCCATCTCCTTACATTCAATATTGTTGCATTTGGTGACTTACTGTCTCACACAGGCTGTATTTGCTCTGTGCTAATGATCACCAGATCCATTTATCCAGCTCTACCTTCTCTGCTGAGCCCCAGAACTTCATCACTGACTGCCTATTGGATTTTTAAATCTAGATATGCCAATTCCATACATCAATAATAGAACTCAGTATGTTCCCCTCCACTATCCCTCCCTGCTAAAAACCTCCTTTTCTTTCACCGTTTCTCTCAAGGTTACCACCAAACTGATCTCCAGTCAGACTTGACAACCATTAAGCCATCCTCAGCTCCTCACTCTCACTTTCTCTGTATGTTTGATCAGTTACCAAATCCATGTCTCCCACATCTCTGTATTCTCATGGGCGCTATCCTACTTCAGGTCCTCATCACCTCTTCCCTAAACAATTGTAGCAGTCTCCTGATTATTCTCCCACCTCAGGCCTCTCCCTATCCCAACCCATCCTCCAAAGTGATTTGCCTAAAGCTTAGGTCTGACTCAAATGGTTCCTTTAGTATCAAATATAAATTATTGTGTTTATCATTTAAAGCTCTTCATAATCTAGCCCCTTCCTTTTCTCAACACGTTCTGCAGTTGGATGTACTAATGCACTTGCTTGTCGTCTCACACACTTTTCCATCTCCTGTGCCCGGAATGCTTTTCCTCCTTGGCTCTGACTCTTGGAATCCCTGGATTCCTTCAAGCTTTCATTCTAGTATGTCCTCTGCAGGTGACATTCTGCCTCTCGTCTGTGTGTTTTATGCCCGTGGTTATTTACAGGTTGTCCCCCTCGATGGAACGTGAGCCCTTTGAGAGCCGGGGATGTTTTTGCCTTCTCTCTGTGTCTTCTGTGCCCGGCACGTAATAAGAGTTTAATAAGTGTTTGTTGATTGATTGAATTTAAGAGAGTAATCTAGGTTTATTTTCTGACTATACCATAGTAACTTATGTATTTACAATTTGAGCTTCATCCTAGAGGAGAAACTGAACGTGCTTGAGGAATGCATTTTTTCTTATTAAGTTATCAGGGAGAGTGATTTATTTATTGAAAGAATGGTAAAAGTGATATGACAAAAATGATGTTTTATTGCCTAAATTAATTTATAGATTTAATACTGTATCAATCAGGCTACCCCATAGAATTAGACAAAATAAAACAATCCATATGGAAGAACAAGAAAAAAGAGTAATGAAAGGGGTAGGGGGGTTACCTAGTATTACCAGATCTGAAATTGTACTATAAAACATTAATCTCAAAGCTATTTTGTGTTGGCTAACAAACTTATAAATTGACCATTGGAATAAGAAAGGCCCAGAAACAAACATAGTATCCTAATTTTGGTAAACCCAAAGATGCCAACTACTGGGCTAAGAGCTCTCTAGTAATGAAAACTGCTGGGGAAAATAGAAAGCAGATAGCAGAATTTAAGTTTTGATCAACCTCTTATACCATATAACACAGTAAGTTCCAGATGATTATATGACTAAACAATGAAGAGCCGTATCATAAAAAATTTAGAGGAGAATGGAAGGAAATAGCTTGCAGTTATGGCTAAGGGAAGAAAATTTTAACTAAGCAAGAAATAGATTTGAATATAGAAGACACATTGGATAATTTCAGTTACACAAAATTACAAAGATTTTGCAGAAAGAGTGCATGTAGAAATAACAATAATAATGATTATAGCTAACACTTATATAGTGGTTACTACATTGTGCTAAGCCTTTTTCAATTATTATCTCTATTGATCCTCATAACAACCCCGGGAGGTAGGTACTATTATTCTCCCCATTTTTGCAGATAAGGAAACTAAGGCAAACAGATATTAAGTGACTTACACACACCTAGTAAGCATCTGAGTTTAGTTTTGAACTCAGGTCTTCCTGACCCCTGTACTGGTATTCTATCTAGTGCGCTGCCTAGAGAAAAGTGGTTAATGGGGGCAGTGGGGGTAGGAAATCCTTGGTAGCAAATTTCTTTGAAGTGGCAGTTAAGTGGCATAGTAGAGAGAGTTCATTTGGAATAAGTCAGTGCTGACTTCAAAGCTTAATATCGGTGTGACCTGAGCTTCTCCCTCATCTCCTCGAGTTCAGCTTCCTGATCATTGAGATGGGAGTAATAACAGTGTCCACCTCACAGGGTTGTTGTGAGATAATATATACAAAGCCTTTTGCAAACTTTAAAATTCCATATGTATGTTACATATTTTTATTTTTGTTATTATTATAGCTATAAGAGAATTGATACAGATGTATAAGAGCCATTCCCTAATGATTAAATGATCAAAGACTGCGAGCAGAAACTTCTCCAAAATGGAGATGTAATCTGGACACAGCTAAAGAATGGTCCAAATCACAATAAAAAGAAATGTAAATTAAGATAACTCTGAGGTTTCACATCACTCCCCTTAGATTTGTAAAGATTACAAATAATAAAAATGGACAGTTGGGAGAGCTATGAATTAATCCAGCCAGTAGAGGAGACAATTAAGAATTTTACTAAAAATGTTGAACCTTGCAACTTTGTGACTTTGTGATAACCACTGAAAGGCATAACTGTAAAACTCCTATATCTAGAAAAAATACTTATATGAATTATATGTGTGTCTATACCAATGTTTATCTATATATTGCATTTATATATATTGCATATATATTGCATCTATATTACATTTTTGGGGGGCTGGGTCTCCCTACCTTGCCCAGGCCTGGCGTGTAGGAGCAGTTACTCCCCTACTAATCAGCATGGGAGCTTTGATCTGCTCCGTTTCTCACCTGGGCTGGTTAACGCCTCCCGCGGCAACCTAGTGACCCCCCAATCCCAGGGGTTCATCATCCTGGTGTTGAATGTACTTTGTATACCCAAATGACTAACCCACTGCAACTTAGGACTCCAGGACTCCATCCTCCCCTGTTGCTAGTATTATGGCTGTACACCACCATGCTTGGTCCATAAAAATGCTAACAACAACACGTTTTATGGTAACAAACTGAAAAGAAAGTGGCACCTACCATTTGGAGAATAGCTGAACAAAACAGGCAACATAAATGTAATAAAACATTACTTACCATGAGAAATTATACAGGGGCAGCTAGGTAGAGCTATGAATAGAGCACTGGCTCTGGAGTCAGAAGGACTTGAGTTCAAATATGGCCTCAGACACTTGACACTTAGCTAGCTGTGTGACCTTGGGCAAGTCACTTAACCCCAATTGCCTTGCCTTCCTCCCTACCCCCCCCAAAAAAAGAAATGATGAGTACAAAGAACCCAGTTATTTATGAAAGAGACAAAGTGAAGTAAAATTAGCCAAACTAGGTCAACAATGCCCCCATTATTACAAGGAAAAACAATAGACTTTGGAACTCTGATCAGTGTAGTGCCCAATCATGATAAGGCCTTAGTGGTGCCATATATTTTATGCCCTCAGCAGAAAATAGGTAGTAGACAATAGATATGGAAGAAAGTGTGACTTTTCAGATGTGATCAAAATATTGATTTGTTTTACAGATTGTACTTATTTGTTATTAGGGGTTTGGTTATGTAAGGTCATTGGGAAATGACAGTGAATTTTTAGAAAGAAAAAACTAAAACATTTTAAAAGGTAAATTTTTTAAAATATTAAAGGATGGCAGAAGTGCTTCAAGAAAGAAACAAAAAAGAAGTAGCATGTAAAGAGACAAAGGGAAATATTTGTCCCAGGCAAAAGGTTGGAAGGGGCATAAAGAAAGAAGGGAAAAAGAACAAAGATAAAGGTTCTTATGTAGAGTTGGTTAGTCAATAACATTTATCAAGCACCCACTCTGGGCCAGCCACCGTGCTCAGCACTGGGTATACAAGGAAAGCCAACAGCTGTTCTCAGGGAACTCACAGTCTAATGAAGGAAACAACCTGCCAACAGCTGTGCACAAGCAGTTGAACTGTTTTTGTAGGAAACAACTTATCGTGCTTCAAAAAATTCTGATAGGGCTTCACCAGTTCCCTGAGGTGGGCAGTCTTTAAGTGTTCAGCATAAAGAGGTAGAGCAGAATAGTGGGCACTGATGATTCTCTGGACCTAGCTAAAGCTTTGTATGTTGACCAGACATAAAGAACGGGGAAGCCCGCTTTCTTCCCAGGCCGTGGATATGGGGAAAGACAGCTTCCTAAGAACTGCCAAACAAGATGGTAGCTATCACGTCTGGTGATTTGTGTATGAAAAAATGATACCATCAGAATAATTGCTAAAAATAATAGCTGACATTTATATTTCATTTTAAAAAGCATTGCCAGGAAGTATGAGGTCCTAAACAAAAGTACCCTGGGGATCCAGAGTATCTCATATGATTTTCAGATTTGGGAAGTGAATATCTGGCTAAGAAAATGTCTGAGAATGAGATTCTAATTAAAATGTCTTAAAACTGAAAATGGAAGTAGAATGGAAAAGTTTCCCACTAAGATTTATCAAATGTGGTGCCACAGAAAATAGCAAAGATAGCACAGCTGAAAGAATATCAGGAGGTAGCTCCTAATTCATAGGGGACTGGAATGAAGATGAGAGCCAGCAATAAAAATCATCATCTCAGAAATCAATACGTGCATGAACAAATAAACAAGGTGAACTAGAGATCTTAAAGCAAGGAAACAAATTTGACCTCACAGGTATCACTGAAACTTGGAACAAGATGTAGGACTAGAATTTGGTTCTGGAGGAGCAGACCTTATTCAAAAGTAACAGGATAGACAAAAAATGGGGGAATGAAGTAGTACTGAATACACTTAGGAGGGAAAAAGAGAAGACTTCCCAGAGTCCAAGGGAACAAAAGATAAAGTAGGTAAAGCAGGGTGAAGTCAAAGTGAAGATCATTGGAGGTTAGTAGGCGTACACTACAGACTACATGGGGATCATATAGGGCTCAAAGGGATCTTACTGGTCATTTTAGTCATAGGATCATAAATCTAGAATTAGAAGGGACCTCAGAAATCACCTAATCAAAGCTCCTCTTTTAGCAGATGAGGAAACTGACATCAAGAGGTTAAGTAGTTTACCAGAAGTCATATAGCTAGTAGTGGAACACCAGGATTTGAACTCAGGTCTTCTAACTCCAAATCCAGCACTCTTTCCACTGTAACACACTTCAACTAGGAATGAGAAACAGATGCTAACCCTGGTATAAAAGCATGATATTGTCTCGTTAGGACACTTGAGTTGTCTAAGTCTAATGTCTATTGACATTCTCTTTGTCAAAAGCAGAGCAGCTAGTAAATTTGTCATTTACCTTAACTATAATTTCATTCTTTAAACAAGGGGAGGAATTGAATAGGAGAATTGCTATTGTGGGTTTGATTCTGATCAATAAAGAAGAATTGGTTGCTAAAGTGGAAATGATGGGAACCTTGGGACAAAGAGACCATTCCATCCAAGAATTCGTAATAGAGGAATAAAAGCAAAGCTGTCTTGACATGAAGCCTCCATTAAAGATGAGACTTCAGAGTGCTCAGAGAACCAACAGTCTACTACTTGGAAGGCAAAAGCAAGTTGAACAAGGATGGAGAGCTCTGAAATACTAAATTCTGAAGGGGAAGAGGAACATAGAGGTATTGAAATAGAATAATATGGAAATACAGGGAATTCATAAAGAAAGCCAGTCAGATTTAAGAAAGGGATATGTGGAAGGTGAAAGCAAGTGACTATAATCTGTAGAAACATGTTTGTTACAAGGGTGTTTTTATTTTCCTCTCAGCAAGGTTGGGAAGATGAAAGGGAATAGGAATAGGGGGCAAAAAATAAAATAAAATAATAAAATAAAATAGGGGAAAAAAGAAAAGAGAATAAGTAGGATTTTTTTTTAATCTAGAGAACAGGAAAAAGTCTAAAAACTAAGATAGACAACCAGGACAGTTTTGAAAGCTATGAGCTGAATTTATTATATACTTCAAAAGTAAAGCAATCTGTACATAGGAGAGATCTTCAGTTTTGTGTACAATCATTTTTTCCTGTTCTACTTTATTTATGAAAATGTCCATTTCATTTGATGTTTGTTAATTTAAAAACAAAAATCATTGAAAAATAAAATAAGATGGGAGCAAAGACAATATAAAAGAGTAACATGGGCCGTAAAGCCCAGAATCAGTTAAAGCTAAGGACAAAGAAAAGAGGTGGCTCTTTTTTTAAGGTTGATTTTGGGGATACTCCATTAAGGGAGCGCTGCCCATTTATTCAGAAAGAATAAATGTAAAATAAATGTAATAAAGTTGATTTGGGGAACATGAAGATAATTTTAAAAGATATACTATCCTCAGTGTGATGGGATGATGATAATATACAATGCTGAAAAGGCTAAACTGCGTACATTTACCTTCTTTACTAAGAGGAGGGATCTTTAGAAAGATAGAAAAATATGTTAAACAAAAAGTAGAAACCCAAGGTAAGTGAAGACGTAGTCAGTACCTTGCTGCCCTCCATGTGTTCAGACACAGATGAACTTCACTCCAAAGTACTGAAAGAACTGGTAGCTGTGATTCAATCCTTACTGGTCATCTTGGAAAGACCTCAGAAACAGGAGAGGTGCTACTGGCATGGAAAAACATGAATGTTGTACCACTGTTGCAAGGGGATAGGAAGAAGGTAGACTCTCAAAATCTAGGCCAGAAAATCTGACTTCAATTTCTGGCAAAATTCTAGAACACATTATGAAGGAAGTGGTTTGTGATCACTTAGGAAAGAAGTCATCACTAAGACCTAACATGGTGTCGTCAAAAACAAGTCATGCCAGATTAACTTCATTTCCCTTATTGACAGGCAACTTAAGTAGATTGTTAAATCAAGAGAATATTTTAGCTGAAATATATTTGAATTTCACAGTTCCTCAGTGATATGTATTTTTATCCTTGTCTGAGGGATAGGTAGTTTCCTTATCTAACTTGCAGATGACATGAAGCTTGAAGAAATAGCCATCACATAGGGTGGCAGAACCTATATAAAATTACAGGCTAAAGTACAGTCGGGCCAAATCCGTATTCACTAGGGATAACTATATTCTAAAAACTCAGTTTCACAAATGAAAGATGGAGAAGGTTTGGATAGACAATAGTTCGTATGGAAAAGATCTGGGCGTTTTCGTGCTTTGGGGTTATTTTGAGGATCAAAGGAGATGTCATATATGAAGTGCGTTAATAAATGTTAGCTAATATTGTTATTAGCTATTATGCTCCATTAGAACAGGCACCACCCTTACATTTTTCCCAACACATAGCATAATCGTCTTCATACAGTGGGTACATACTGTTTGTTGTTTTTGTTGTTAACTTCCAAGGTCTTTGGATTTAAAGTTAAAGTTGTTCTGGTTTTCTTCCTACACATCCCCAAGGCAAATACTCAGATTTGGCTTAATGAGGATGTGAATATTCTTTAGTACAGCACATAGCTCGGTAGGTGCTTTGTTTATTGCTTGTGGAATTGATTTGCTTTGAGCCCATTAGTTTCTAACAGCTACATTTGTTCTTGGGGAATTAGCAACGAGCCTTGGTTCTTGCCATGCCTTTGCATGCAACCAATAAACCTCATCTTTTTAGTAGTTTTGAGGGCTCTTCCTATTGTAGTAGATGCATCTGGAGTGTTGCAAGCCTACCTGCTTGTGGAGCAACTAAATCCCCCTTCCTGGCTGCTTCAGGGCTGTGTGTCAACAGTCTAGGGTCACATTAATTTTCCCTGTTAGGCAAAGTGAAAGACATGTGGTCAGAGGACCAAAAAACCCATCATGACCATGCCAAGGTTAGCCTTAGCCCATGCCATGTCAACATCCCAGCACAAATTCTGGCTTGAAGATGGTAACTATGAGAAGTTCAGCTATTCCCCCAGATACTTTAAAACTATGAAGCAATACCTGCTCTTGCTACACTCTAGGAATACCCTCAAACTGTATTGGACATTTATGCTCCTTAGAAAATATAGTTGAGGAAAAATCCAAAAACTGGATTTAAATTAATTTGGATCACAGATCAAATCCCTTGCAAGTCTATTTTTTTTCTTGGAAAAAACCCTACTAAGGCATATCTTAGTCAATGCATTTGAAGAGCACCCTAAATCTTGCCTGCTTGCTTGAATAGCATTCATTTTGGTGATGTTAAAAAACATAATTTTGATGTCAATAAACACCCCTTAAAATGCCTTTGATATATGTATGCCCTATGAATAAATGTATGAGTATGTTTTTCATTAACATCATACCAATGTGTTATAACATTTATAATTGAAGAGATGTAGTGTACATAACATTCTCTACTTTGCATC
This sequence comes from Pseudochirops cupreus, assembly GCA_028627135.1. Taxonomy (NCBI): domain Eukaryota; kingdom Metazoa; phylum Chordata; class Mammalia; order Diprotodontia; family Pseudocheiridae; genus Pseudochirops; species Pseudochirops cupreus. The sequence continues at coordinate 208,551,665 of CM053584.1, read as the reverse complement.
CAAGAAAATGCTGAAGACAGACCTTCATTTTTCTCCTTTCTTGATTCTCCAAGGTGGTCAGCCAGGCATAAGCCAAGCTGCCCTAGGGAATTACCACAGCAACTGTTTCCAGCTACTCAGCAGCTGATAAAAGCCTCCCTCTGCAGGCTGATTTTCAAGGCATAGAGTGTGGGCTTTCTGAGAAGCAAGGACATAAGGATCAAGGAACACTATAGCTGAATCCCATTAGTAATGGAATACCCACCTCACCAAGGTTCTTCTTTGCCCTGGTTTTTAACTACTGTTGTTGATGGAGAGAATGTTATACAGAGAACCAGAGTGCTTCTTCCCACTCAGACCGCAGTGCTAAGTAACTAGCATGAACTGGCCACCATAATCAAGCAAACATCTATTGGCCTCCTATAGCATATTTATATACTGGACTAATCCCCGTGCACAGCCTGGTTGGAGAAATAGGACATATACATAAAAGACTAAATAATAGTATTAAATAAAATATGCCTATTGGTGATGATGATGAACTGCCCCACTTGCTCTTCCCTGTGTGGAACATTTCATTTCCTATTTCTGTCTCTCTGCACAGTCGTGGAATATTTCCCAGTCCTGGAATATACTCTCTGCTCACTTCCACCTTGTCATTTATAATCATAGCTTCCTTCAAAGTTCAGCTCGTATGCCAACTCCTATAGGAAATATCCAGATTTTCTAGCCCATCTTCCCAATTGCTATTCTCTTTCACGCAGAAGTACTTTGTATACATTTTATATTTAATCTTCTATGTACACATCATTCACCATCCTCTGGCCCTCTCATACAAAACTCTCTCTCTCTCTCCCTCTCCCTCTCTTTCTCTCTCTCTCTCTCTCTCTCTCTTTCTCTCTCTCTCTCTCTCTCTCTCTCTCTCTCTCTCTCTCTCTCACACACACACACACACACGCATCTTCAGAACTGGGTGAGACTGTTTAATTTTTCCATGAATATCCATAGAACCTAGCACACTAGCTGGCATAGAGTAGATGCTTAATAAATGCCTGTTGAATAATTAATAACAGCTCACATTTATTTACTATAATCCTGTGAGACAGAGAATCATATATACAGTAAGTGATAAGGGAATTCAGAGCAGAAATAGTAAGTAGGCTGCAGTGGGTCAGGAATATGTATCTCATACAAGAGTTGGAGCACATACGTTGACAATTCTCCCCAGTAAAAAAAGCCTGCCTGTGTTCAGAGATTCAGAAGTGAGAGTGAAATCTAGAAATTTTGGGGAAAGTCGGCCAGTTTGACTGAAATGAATGGTCCATAGGAATTTAAACTTTATTTCATGTACAGTGATCAGCCATTGAAAGATTTTGATGGGAATAATGAGAAAATGGTTTTATAAGAAATTTAATCTAGCAGGGTGTGGAATGGGATGTCTTAGGAGATAATGAGTTCCCCATCACTGCAGGTCTTCAAGCAAAGACTGAGTCCAGACCTCTTGTCAGGGATATTGTAGAAGAAATTGCTTTTGGAGTACAGGTTCAATCTTACGGCCTCTGAAGTCTCTTCCATTTCTGACGTTCTGAAAGTTTGCATTAGAGCAGTGAGATAGTGGAGTCAGGCAGTTAGGAAGATTATTGCAGTAGTCTAGACATGAGGCTAAAAAGGACGCGTGCTAGTGGGATGATAGTAGAAATAGAAAGGGAAGAAAGTCTGCAAGGGGCATTATGAAAAAAGCAATCAACAGGACTTGACAGCAGAGTAGCTATGGAGCAAAAAGAAATTAAGAACGTTCTGCATATAAAAAGAATCTGGGGAGTAGAAGGATGTGAGCGTGGATAGTCTCTAGATACCCTCTAGCTAGAGAGCTGTCACTGCAGGATTTTAAGCCTGAATTGCTTTTTGTCGTTGTTCAGTCATTTCAATCCTGTACAATTCTTTGTGACCCCATTTGGGGTTTCCTTGGCAAAGATACTGGACTGGTTTGCCATTTCCTTCTCCAGCCCGTTTTACAGATGAGGAAACTGAAGCAAACAGGGCTAAGTGACCTGCCCAGGGCCACATAGCTAGTAAGTGACTAAGACCAGGTTTGAACTCAGGAAGATGAGTCTTCTTGACTTCAGGTTCAGTACTCTATTCACTGCACCACTTAAATCACTAGGAGAATAACATAATTTATAACACTGACAAAAGGAGGAAAATGTTCAAAAGAAGCTTAATTTTAACAGGGGGCAAAACTGAGGAAATGAATTCAGCTTTAGACATACTGAGTTTTAGGCAATTCCAAGCTATTTCAGGACTTCCACATAAAGGGGCCATCCTTCCCTTGAAACACTAATAGGAGTTTTAAAACAATCCTGATCTTTTCTCCAGCCTTAAAAGTTAACATCCATAGACTTGCCTAGGGCATCATTTCCTGCTTTAAATAATAGGAATAGCTTGAGAATATGTATATGAAAATAAATCATGTCTTTTCATTTTTAGATTAATTTACCATCAAATTCATAAATCATTTTGCTGAATCTCCTTAAGCAGCCAGCTTGGTCTCTTGATTTTACAGCCACATCTCTTCGGGTCAAGTTCTGGCATGAAATCCAGCCCTGATTCCCCTGAAAACACACCTCCTCCTACACCAACTGCTCCAACATCTGGACCACAACACCCAGGGAAAAACCAATCAGGGACTTTGGGGAACGGGAATGTTGGACAAGACTCGGCTAAAACAAAGCAAAGGAAGAGGAAGAAGGTCAGTTAAACAGAGACAGCCCTGTGTATTGGCCATTGCACTGAATTTGGAGTTAGAAGACCTTAATTCAAATTTCAACTTTGTCACCTGTAAGATCTTAAACAAGTCACTTCCCTTTTTTAGGTCTCAGATTCCGCAAGTATAAAGCAAGGCTTTTAAACAGGATGATTCCCTAAACCAGAAATGTCTAAATCACATGACCAGAGCAATTAGGCCTGCAAAGAAGATACTCTATTGTGTGCCATAGTTGAGATTTTCTGAAGCAAAGGAACAATATGAATGAATTTAAAAATAAAAAATTAAGTGCTTACTATGTGGAAAGCACCATGCTCAGTACTAGAGATAAAACAGAAATTCATTCTAGTCCCTGCCCTCACAAACTTATGTTCTGTTAGAGGGAGATCACACCTATCGGCAAATTCAACTACAAGTCAAATGACTAGGATCCCATGGTCCTTAGAGTGCAAGAGCAAAGCAGATGATATAGCATCTTCTTTAATGTCTTTTCTATTGATGTAACCATACCAGTTTCTTATCTTAAACTTTTTGTCAATGCCTACGACTCTGGTGGGTCTTCAGTAACTGTAGCTGCTGAGAAAGTGAGAACAGTAGCATCTGCAGAAGTTCTCAGGTTGCACCTCTGCACAGGCTGCTTCCCTGAGCTGTGCCCATGGGGGCCAGGCTGGAAATAGGGCTGGTGGGTGTGGGAAAGAGGGAAGATTACTAGTCTAAGTGCTCTTGAGCTTCACTGGCCAGCAGCAGTTAGTCCCCAGATGCTGCTGCTGATGGATGGTGAGGAGGACAGTGGGCGCCTTCTCCACAAAGAATGCTCCCTTCAGTGGTGGCTGTTAGGGCTGCACTAGAAGCAGGGCCAGTGGTCAGGGTGAGAGGAGGTACTAATGTTCCTGAGGCTCTTATGCTCAGGGTCCTAGGCTTTGAGGTGATGTCACATGCTACCTCCTGTCTCTCCTAGAGAATGCTTTTGTTGTTGTTGTTGTTAATACCCATTTACTTCTCCATCCAGACTTCTTCCTTTTCAAGCTTTCCTTTCCAGCCTTTTATGGTACAGCCATGGTAGTAAGTCTCTTCTGTAAGCAAAATTCATTTTCTTTCAGGTATACCTTCTTACTTTCCTTTCATTGCTAACATAATTCTGTAATTCAAAGAAATATGATTACATCATTTTCAGATACATAGAGTAATTAAAATAGATATAAAAGATGTTGTGGAAGCAAACTCAGCAAGATTTGACAACTGATTGACAATTGGGGTTTGGGAGGAGAGAATTGAAGACCTGGGTGACTAAAGGTTGGTTAGTAGTGGCCTCGACAGAAATAAGGAAGTTTGGAGGAGGAGCACGTTTAAGGGGAAAGACAACTAGTTCTATTTTGGACTGTTGACCCAAAAGGAAGATATAATAATACCTGCATTACCTACATCACAGGTTGGTATGAGGGTTAAATGAAATAATGGTATGTAAATGATATGTAAAATGCTTTACAACTTTAATTCAGTATTAACAGTCGGTTGCTATCATTATTAGTGGTTAGATGCCCAAAAAGAGAAGGGCTAGATACATAGAAATAGTAACTGAACCTGTGGAACCTGATAATATCTCCCAGGGAGGGTGTATACAGTAGGAAAAAGCCCAGGACAAAGCTTTGAAGGGACAATCACAGTTAGAAAACAAGACATAGAAGAAATCAGATAAGTAGGCAAATGGTAGCCACAAAACCAGAGAAACTGTCCAAGAGGAGAATCCTATACAATAGCGTCAGTGCTACCAAGATGGCAAGAAAGATGAGGACTGAGAACAGAATTTTAGAATTAGCAATGAAAGAACCTTGGTAATCTAGGAAAGGGAACAGTCAGCTTGAGTGACACAGTCAGAATCCAGATTAAAAAGTGTTAAGAAGTCAATGATCAGGGAGGGTAGGTGGCGCAGTGAGTAGGCCCTGGAGTCAGGAGAACCTGAGTTCAAATCCGGACTCAGACAGCTAACACACTAGCTGTGTGATCTTGGGTAAGTCACTTAATCCCAATTGCCTTACTTCCCCCCCCCCCTCCAAAAAGACAAAAAAAGAGAAGTCAGTTATCAGTGGGAAGAAGAGAAATTGGAGCAATGAGTGTTGCTACCTTTTTCTGGTAGTTCATCTGTTAAAGAAAGAACTGGTGTAAAATGATAGAGTGAGGAGGTAAAAGGGGAAAATGAAGGTGGGTTTTTTTTTAAGATGAGAGAGCTATGGGCATGTTGGCATCAAGGAAGGAACTAGTAGAGAGAGAGGGGTTGAAAATGAGGGACAGACATACAGAAGAGGAGATGATGATGGTGATGATGATGACAGTGGCGGTGGTGGTGATGACAGACTGCCAGAGGATAGGGGAGGGAGGGGATGAGGATCACTAGTTGAAGCATTTTTCTTGATGAGGGGGAGGGCCTCCTTTTTGTAAGAAATTGGTACAAAAGAAGAGAGAATGGGGGATGCAATCCAGAGATTTTGAAGAAGGAGCTCATGCAACAGGAGCTTAAGCATCTAGCATGAAAAGCACTTGCCTCAATAAATTAATTAATATGGCCTTTTTATATGCAGTTAATATACGTAAATTCTTGAAGCATCCTGAAAATACTTTTTTCCTCTTCTTTGATCCTTCGGTAGATCTGTAAACTCAAAAGTGTGGGTATTCATTTCCTTTGCTAGTGAAAATGGCAATCCATCTATTCCTTTCCATCTCTTCTGTGTATATCCCAGGGTTGTGGAGACCTTTGTCTGGTTCTTTTCACGTTTTACTGCATACCAGTACAACACTCAGGCTATAAATATATTGTCTCTTACTCTCTTTATGTGACCAACTCACCTCCCTTTCCAGTCATACATGGCCTCAGTGACATCTTTTATACCACTTCTCATTCAAAAGTCACTCTTGGTAGCATTCTGTGGCTTATTTATACCCATCGAGTCCTTCCATTTGCTCTCTAAGTCACCTTTAATTTTGATTCATTGGGGGTCATGGCATTCCACAATTTGCAGACATATAGCATCAGCACCAGTGGAATATTTATGTAAAGGAGATAGGTTTTTTTGGCAGATGGAAGCTTTTAAAAATGAGATTGAAACCTAAAATTTCAGATTTAGCAAAACAACTAATATACAATTAGACTACTACCATGAAGTCAGCATTTTATATTCTCCTAAAGAGCTGGTCACTTGTACATTAGTACATGGTGTTATCATTACAAAAATATAAAAAGCTTCAGGTTTGTATCCTGATTTTTATTATTCATCATGATCAGGTTTGGCGTTTGGATGTTCACAAATTCAGTTCAGCCTTTATTTAATATGTGCCCTCCATGAACAAGTCATGTATGATTATGTATGCAATATTTGTTGCTCTTCTTGCACCAATTGTAAGATTTTTCTAATCCTTCATTACTAATTAGCATTTATATAGTGTTTTAAGTTTTGCAAAGTGCTTTGCAATGTTCACTCATTTGATACAACCACCATGTGAAGGAGGTGCCATTTTTGTCCCTGTTTTACAGAATAGGAAACTGAGGAACAAAGCAGTTAACGGATTTGCCCAGCACACATAGCTAATGAGTATCTGAGGCAGGGTTTGAACACTTTCCTGTCTCCAGTTCTGGCTCTCTGTTACACAGCTTGCTGCTAGCATTGCTTGAAATCAGGTTCCTTCATGATTTTCTTATATCTTTCATCTTCCCACTTTACAGATTAGGCAGATAGGCAAAGAGCATTAAGAACAATTTAATAGTAATCCCTGAAAGTATACTTTTGGGTCTACCACACCTAAAAAATATTTTAGTTTTTACTTTAATTCTGACTGGACTGAAATTATGTCAAAGGTCTGCCCAAATTTTGAAACACCCCCCTTGAAAATAGGGACTGTTTCCCCATATCATTACAATAACAAAAGTTTAAAACGTTTAAAAAGCCATTTCCTGTGGCTCTCTCAGCAGGCCTCCAGTGATACTTTTTCATCTGAGTGCAAGTGGCTGCTGTTCATTCTTCTGCACTTTGACATTTGGTCCTAGGTGAAATATTAAGAGCATAAAAATAGCTTTTGGTGGGTCTGTTAGGAAGAGGTCATATAAAAGTCATCTTTGATTTGTTAATGGAATTTTGGGGGGGGTATGGTGTGTGGCAGCAATGATATGTGTCCTCAGGGGGGAAAAAGTGGTCCATTTGATAAAGGTTTATTTTCATATTTTATGCACTGTAGGTCTGTTGTGTGTTTTTGATTTAGTAACATTTTCGGTGTTTTTCTGTTGCAGAGCACGGCAGCCTGTGGTATCGAGACTCAAAGCGATGCCATCCAGCCCAGCCACATCAGAGAGGCCATTCGACGCTATGGCCACAAGATTGGCCCTGTTTCCCCATTCACAGTACGTAATAACAGAGTTATAAAAAGTTATATTTATAATCTGAAAGAACTTTGATTTTCAAGTGGTCAAATGAAGAAGCGCTGGAATTGTTGAGAGCAATTTGTGGCGACTGTAATTTTCTTGTATAAAAGTGGCATAATTCTCTTGGGAAAAAAACTTAGTCATTTTTGTCTCTTTTTGGAAGGACAAAAAGGTTTTTTTTTTCTTTTAAATATTATTTTCTTTCAATTACAAATTATGTTTTTTGTGAGGCTCAAATTTTCTGTTTCTCAAAGCTTAGTTTTATAGGGTGTTTTCCCCCAAAATTATATGTATCCAAATATTGCCTGAGATGCTTTATATTCTAAAATAAATCAGATTGGAGATAATCACTCCTGTCAAACGTCCTATTCCCAAGTGATAGACTTCATCCTGGAAAAAGAAAAGATTTTTTGTCTTGACCAGCTTCAAACTAAGCTAAAGGGTACTCAAGTTGTACACCTCTCAAGTTTAGACCAAGCGCTTTTTTTGTAGAAAATTAAAGGCTTGGTAATTCACCCACCTAACAAATAGTATTATTTTTAAGTCCATCTGGGGACTTGCTTCTTAACCTGGCCCTTTGGGAAGCCTTTGTTTTGAGATTTACCTTGTTTAGAGGAAAAATTATATATTGAGGTAACTCATATAGAATAGGACCTACTGCCTCATAAGATCATTTTTCACATTATTTACTGATAAGACTTTCTTTCCCTTTCTTGATCCAACTAATTTATTATTCATTATACAAGATCTTAATGTGTTGATGAGAACAAGTTCTTTCATATATAACTACAGTTGTTCTGCTACCTTGTGATTGTAAATGCTTTAATTTATATAACAGGACTATGTCCTCTCCCTCCTACACTCACAATTGCGATGCTGTTTGTGAGTGTGATACATCTTTTTACATGGGAACAGTTTATTTCCTGCACTGTGCACAGTTCGAGATTCTCTTCACTGAATAGTGAAAAATGAAATGAAAACCCTGTGCTTCTGTTGCAAAAGGAGACCTGACTTAGGAAGAGCCGCATAGTCAGCTCTGCCAAAGCCCAGATGGAGATTTAGACAAGCCCAGGATCGCTGGGAAGAGGACCTAAATAGTTGATGAATTTGAGGGAAAGATTATAAGGAAAGATTAAAAATATAAAATTTGTAGTTTGGCCAAATTGTGACTAAGAGGTTGGTGCAATGGAACGAGTTTAAGGAAGAAAAGGCAAACAACCAACGATGATAATAATGTGCAAGTAATTGAAGGGTATAGGAACCAAGGAGAGGAGATTTTTGAGAGGTGACCTAAGATGGGAACTAGGAGTAATGGATGGATTTAAGTAAAAGAGAATACCTAATACAAGGGGAAAACTTCCTAATCATGGAGTTGTTAAGACTACCACAAAAGGGAGCGGTAGCAGTGGTCAAGCTTAAAAAAAAAAAAACTGAACTAGGTACTTAAGCAAACCTCATAGATGTGGCCTCATCATTTTTTTCCATTTCTGACCTAGACTAAATGATTCTCTGATCATTAGTTATAATCTCATCATGAAGTTATTTCAGCACTCAGTGTAAAGCTTTGTATCATAGGAATGGCATTTATTTGGGAAACACTTGAATCTAGATTCAGAGGTATTGAGCTGAATTCTGTTACACCACATAGCCAATTTATTGGGCTTTTAAAAATGCCTACTGAAGTAAAGTAATTTCAAATAGCTCACATCAGAGTATCCCAGTGGAAAATGGAATGTATACTCAGGGACCTGGGAAGTTCACTGATACTTTTCTAGATTACAAATGAGAAAGGAGCTGCTGGTGCTCCAAGATTTCTTCCTCTTCTTCTAACCCTACTCACTTTGTTACAAAGCAAGATCTTCGGATAATAGAGTCTGGAGATAGAAAGAATCTTAGATAACTTTCCCTTCCACAGACTGTGTAGCATCATGGTATACTGTAAAGGACATGGTCCAGGATTCTAGTATTGGTCCTGACACTGATTTATGTGATCTTGAGCACATTGTTTCCCTTCTCTCATATTCTCTATGAAATGAGTAGGATGAGATTTCCAAAGTTCCTTATGGCCCTAACATTCTGTGACTTTCCTAAAATTGATTTTGAAATAAACGTTTAACCTGCCAGCTGCATCTGTAAAATAGAAAGAGAGCAATTCACTTCTGGGGTCTTATGGCCAGGGTTGTGGTACAGCCTTCTGAGCTCACATTGTTCTGATCAGCCAGAGTCAGACACGCTGTACATCGACTCCAACATAGTGACATCATTTGGATCCTCTGAGAACAAAGGATAACAACCAACCAGGATGTGAAGTCACAGGACTGTTAGGAAGGTTAAATACGTTGAGATGTGTAAAACCTCTTTTAAAACTATTCAGTTCTAAGGTATTACTTTACCTGTACGACACCTTTACAGATTGTATAGGGTGAGGATTATCTCCATTTAGATTAGAAGATGAGAAAACTGATAAGAATGATGGCATAACAGAACTAGGACCGTAGTCAATTGACTCCCACCCCTGCTTTTTTTTAATGCCATAGAACTTCACTTTCATGCAGAAACAAAATGACCATGTGCAAGCATCCTCACACCTATATCTGCAACACTACACATGCACACACACACGCGCACACACACACGCCTATTAGTGAAACAACTTTCACATTTACTTTTGTTCTTTCTCCTAGACTTCTTCTCACACACAGTTTTCTATGACCATCCTCATGCTTATTTACGTAGTCATCCACACTTATACATAATACAAATATCTTTATTAATATTCATCCATTTATAATCACATACTTATCAGTGAAACTCTTTCCACATTTCTTTTTTATCCCTTCATTTTGCTACAGACACTCTTAATATTCCACCATTCCATAGCTCTGACAGTCTGAATAAGCTCCATCAGGGAGTTTATGCAAAATGGCACAGTAGAGGGAACAGAACACTGAATGTGGAGGGAAAAGACCTGAGTTTGAGGCCTGATTTGTGCATCTGCTAATTATGTGGTCTTAGATAAGTGGCCTTGCCTCTTTGGACCTCAGTTTCCTCATCTGTAAAGTAGAGATGATAACATTTGCACAAAGGATAAAATAACCCTTGCAGAAGATTGTTTTTAGTAGTAGATACTAAATGTGAAGTGCTTTGTAAATATCAAAGTATTCTCTCTCTCTCTCTCTCTCTCTCTCTCTCTCTCTCTCTCTCTCTCTTTCTAGCTCTCTCGCTCTCTCTCTCTCTACATATATGTATATACACACACACAGACACACACCATGCATTACATTGGCCTTTATTAGAGTTCTTGTTTCTTTTTTCTTCTTTCACAATAGATGAATCCATGTGATGACATGTTTTTAAATAGATTTTTGGATAGGAATTCAGTCAGTCAGTAAACAATTATTAAATACCCACTATGTGCCAGGACTGTGCTATGCCCTGAGAATCCAGAAAGAGACCAAAGACAGCCCCTGCCTTCAAGGAACTTGCAGTCTGATAGAAGAGACAACAAGCAAACAAACTATATATAGAATAAATGGGAAAAAATTCCCAGAGAGAAGACATTTTGATAAAGAGGGGATACGAAAGGCTTCCTGTAGAAGATGGGTTATTAGGTGCAACTTAAAGGAAGTCAGGGAAGGCAGCAGATGGAGGTGAGTTGGGAGAGGATTCAAGGCATGGGAAATAACCCAGAGCTGAGAGATGGAGTGAAACAGCCAGGAGGCCAGTGTTAACTGCATTGAAGGGTACGTGTCAGGTAGGAAGGTGTGTAAGAAGACTGAAAAAGTTAAGAGGTAGCTAGGTGATGAAGGGCTTTGAAAGCCACACAGAACATTTTGTATTTTTATTTGATCCCAGAGGCAATAGGGAACCACTGGAGTTTATTGAGTAAGGGGGTGACATGGTCAGATATGTGCATTAGGAAAATCACTTTAGAGGCCGAAATGAGCATGGATTGGAGTGCAGAGAGACCTGAGGCAGGTAGGCCCACCAGCAGGCTATTGAAATAGTCCAAGTATGAGAAGGCAAATTAACTGTGAACAACATATTTTAGCATGCAAACAGGGTCTGGTTCTGAAAATAAGGCGTCTGTGAAAACTGATTATTCATTTCTGTGTAATGCTCTTAGTATCCAATTAATTACAATATATTATTAACCATTAGAAAACATCTCATTACCAAAGATAAAATACATGACATCCAGGTAGGACTTTAGCTCTGCTCATTAGGGGCCATCTCATTTTGCCATCCAAATCCCACTAGATGAGGGCCCACACCAGGGTGGTGGTAGTGTCATAGAAATGAAGGGGTCATATTCAAAAGCTATTGTAAAATTGACAGGACTTGGCAACAAGTTGGATATGGGAAGTGAGAAATAGCGAGGAGTTAAGGGTAATCCCTAGGTTCCAAACTTAAGGGACTGGGAGGACTGTGTTGTGTTCTACAGAAATAGGGAAGGTAGGAGTGGGGAGAGGGTTTATGGAGAAAAATGAGTCCCATTTTGGACATGTTCAGTTTTAAGATATTTATTGGACATCCAGTTCAAGATATCTGAAAGGCAATTGGAGATGTGAAATTAAGGGTCACCAGAGAGGTAGGGACAGTATAGATAGATTTGAAACTCAGCAGCAGAGAGATGGTAATTAAGTTCATGGGAGTTGATAAGATCACCAAGTGAAGTAATATAGAAGGAGAAGGGAAGTGAGCCTAGGACAGAACCCTATGGGATAGCTGTGGTTAGAAGGTGTGTCCTGGATGAGAATCCAGCAAAGGAGACTGAGAAGGAACCATCAGATAGGTAGGAGAAGAACCAAAACCAAGTGGTGTCCCAAAAACCTGGAAAAGAAAGTAGCAACAGGGAGAGGGTGCTCCACAGTGTCAAAGGCTTCAGAGAGATCGAGAGAATAACAATTGGAAAACATTCAGAATTAAAATCAAACCCACATCTCTTCCTAAAAACATCTGTATATTTCCAGGGTTAGTGTTAGAAACAAATCTAGGGTTAAAGTTAGGGGTAACCTAACCTTGACCTTAACCTTAACCAGTACTCTCCTCTTTAATCCTAAAAAATTAATGTATTGAAAAAATATATAAAATAATAATTTTCTTCCAAGTCAGAATTGTGTCTTTTGGCCTTCCTGTATACACAGAGAGAAATCCTGAGTGGTAATGTGAGTTCCTCATCCTTTCCTCACAGGGATCTTTATTGTAGAAGGTATTTTCTACAACCAAATCTCATTCAGAGTTTATTACTCCCAGGTGTAAAATTAATGGTGACCTCCCCACCCGGATTAATAATATTTGAAGCAATCATAATTACTCCTTAGCTATAAATGTCATGAAATGTTTTTTGACTTGAACTGAATAAATGTAGTTACAGCATTCAAGTATCTCAAGTGACTCCACTGCCTTGTCATGTAGTATCTGGTTTTATGTTTTCTAACAAAAGAGAAATTTAGAAAACAAATATGAGACTGCATAAAATGAATAAAAGTTACCATTATTTCAATTAATGTATAGTTATAGATTTATAAAAAATATTGAAAAAACTAGCATACAGAGATTCTTATGTGCCAAAATTGTTAATAATTTTAGAAAAAAAAGATTGTGATTGTGAACTCACTTGACGTTGAACTCATTTGTTCTTGGAGTATAATACTAATAATATTCTTAAACTTGAGCCCACTACTATTAAAACATTTTACTTTAACTCATCCTTGATATTTGCAAATATTCTTGCCTATTACTGTTGATTAGAGAGTGAAATATTGTTTTCAACTCTTGCTATACAGTCTTGCCATATGGAGTGTTATTCTGGGTTCCTGCTATTATGTGGAATTGGTCCTATGGGGTATTCAAATGCTGTAGAGACTGACATTGTAACCCATATCAGAAAGAAAGCAGCTGCTGACAGTAGCCCTCATAAAGGTACCACCTTATTTACACTGAGACTACCTATAGGAGACTTGTGAAAGCAGGCATGGCCTAGGTTTCTGGGCTTGTTATTCTTAAAAGGGCTTCTATACAGTGAATTTGGTGATGGGTTTGTTTAGCTAGAGGGAGAGCAGGAGAGTCAGATAAAGCTATAAGTAGAAGAATAATACAATCCTGGGAAGTCCAGTTCCCTAGGTGCCTTTTCCTTTGTGTGTGTGACTCTGAATAAAGTTATATTTATTGGTCTGTGCAAGAATCTTCTTGAGCTCTTTAGGCACAGAATACCCCCAAGGGAATGATATCACTGTTACAGTGATATCCTATATTGGAGAGAGCTGCTTCCTTCATGAGCAGCTTCTGATCACTTTCCTCTCTCCTTGGGCATTCCTATATTAGAGGACCAGGGATCCTGACGGCTGGTGGTTGCAGAACCCTGTCAAGTGACTCAAATGCCCACCTTATATATTTGTACCAATGACCAAATTAATCTAGAAGCCACAAGTTACTAGTAAATTGAGAGGGTTTGTGGCCATAGTAATAGCTCACCTGCAGTTGGGTGTGAAATCTCATAAAATGACTTGCACAATCTCAAAGTACATAGATGGAGGAAATATCCCTATAAAGGGATATAAAATTTTTATAGGTAGATAGCTGCCAGTGACAAAACCTTACTGCCAACAGCCACCTTCCTCATTAAGCAGGGAAGATGGAGATATGTTTCACTGCACCCCAAACCAAGTGGGAGACCCTTATCATTGCTCACTGTTAGCAGAAGTAGCCTGCTACTGGGTACTCATTAACAAGCACTGAGGCCCAGGCCATTTCCAGGAGCAAAACCAAATTTCCTGTCATCAGGAACTGACCCGGTGACTGGAAGTTTGGAGTTATTTCTCTCTCCCTGTATAGTCCATTAGACAGCAGCAATGGCAAATTCCTGCCAGAACTTGCTCCTAAGTATGGGCTATTTAAACAGTCTGGCTGCCCAGGCCTGGGTTGTACAGACCAGCCCTGCTTGGCAGTATAGATAGCGGTTAAAATATAGCCTTTTAGGTCATCAGATAGGATCTGCCACAGTGAAAAAAGTAAGTACTAAGATATGATGGTGGAGGTGGAGGTGGGGGAGGTGGTGATGGTGACAATAATAGCTAGCTTTTATGTAGTTCTCTCTCTATGCCAGGTACCGTGCTGAGAACTTTACAGATATTGTCTCATCTGATCCTTATAGCAGCTCTGCAAAGCAGGTGCTGCTCTTGTCACTATTTTGCAGTTGAGGAAACTGAGGCAGAAGTTAAGTGACTTGCCTCAGATCAAACAGCTATTAATTGTATGAGACTAGACCTGAATCTAGTCTTCCTGACCGTAGGCTCATCATTCTATCCACTGCCGCCAGCTACAGATAGAATACACTACCAACAACTAAAGGCGTTCACCTGATGATCAATACATTAGACAAGCTGCAATGACTAATATATGGTAAATATGAACCAATCATGGTGATAAGATCGTTAAACTGTAATGCAGACAAACTCTCCCAACTCTCACAGACTGCCCACCCTTGTCATCAGTCTGACAGGCAACAGAGTTCTACATGATAGCTGCTTATCCTGGTTTAGACAGTACTTTTGTACTTTCTTATGTATAAAATTAGGCCGAAGTCTTTTGCGTGATTATGGATCTCACTTGAAAGGTTCTGCATTACTCTGGGACTTGATAAAAATTAATGTCATCTGCTAACAAGAACATGTGGAAAACCTTATCATCTAATCCAGAGTCCTCTTTTGTTTGGTCTCTGTACTAAATATCCTCTATGACTGTGGAAAGACCTTTGGTGAGCACAGAGCTTCCAGCTTTGTTCCTCACTGGAATTCACAATCAGAGAACTGTCAAGCAAAATCATTTAGGTTTTTACATCTTATATGATTTTGACATATGAGAGGCAGGGGGAGGGGAAGAGAACTTTATTGAAGGAAGACCTTTTAAGGTAGAATTTTGCTTTATCAGGTTATATTTTTTAATTGTTAACAAATAATGAGCCCGATGGGGTCCTGCATTTGCTTTACCTTTCAGTCAATTGTGTCACTATAGAAAAGTGAAAGACTTCTTAGTTCTTTCTCATACCTTCACCAGAAATTCTCTGAACATAGTTGTGAATTATTCTTATAAATATTTTATAGAGATGGGGAAATCTATATGGGTTAATAGATATTTTCTCTGTCACCTTTTTTTGGGGTAATCATTTTTTGTGAGAATTTGTTCCTGTCTCTATAACATATCTCAAATCCTTCCCCTTCTTCCCACTTAGAGCTTCTATCCCAGTATGAGTGTTCGTCCTTCTTTGTCTGGACTATCCCTATAGCTTAGTCTTCCCGTTATTTTTTTTT
>CM053584.1:208501388-208535702 GCA_028627135.1 Pseudochirops cupreus | reverse complement strand
GCAGCTGCTGCTAATCCGCTCACCTGAGAGGCTCCTCCACTCCTCCCGTTTAGTCGCCCCCGGGGCACAGCCGCGGCTTCAGGGCAGGCTGGTTTCGGTTCGCAGTGCTGATATGGTTCCTCGTAGCCGAGCTGACTTTAGTGGGAAGTATCTTTGTGTGCATTTTGGAGTTCTAGGATTGGTTTAGAGTCCTGTTTTATAGGTATTTTGGGGTGGCTATGTGAGAGCTGCGATATGTTGCTGCTGCTACGCCACCATCTTGGCTCCGCCCTCAAACTTGTATTTTTAAGATGGCTTAAGTAACATGTAATTGTGCTACAGTCTACACAGACAGCCTTAGACAACATACAGATGAATGCACTAAGCTGTACATTTAGAATGAAATGGGACTCTGTTTAGACATTTACAACAGAAAGCCACAGTCAGTGGTGAGAATAGATGACAATCTATTTCAAAGTCAAACCATGATACCGATGCCTTAAAATGTCACACCCTGAAACACGAAATTCAATTTTTCCATTCAAATAACTAAGAAATAATGTGTAGACATTACTAAAGTGGGTAAAATGACTAATTAAAAACAAAGCAAACAAAACCAAAGCAGCCCGGACAATCCAATGAGTCTGAGGAGAATCGGCATTTATTTCCCATGTGTGTCCATAGATCAAATGAGGCTTCCTTCATTTTGAAGAAGGCAAGCACATTCTTGAAGTCCCTCCAGAATGCACTGGGGATAGACAGTCTCAATGATGATTTCCAAGTACTTTTCAATTCACGATTATAAGCTGTTGGAAACTATAGATTGTGCTCAACTATGAGGCCATTTAGATGCCATCCTAATTGACCACATTCTCTACTTTAGATATGAAAGGTTAAAAAACAATGAATATATGAATTCACAGACAGCTGGGAAGAACCTTGGTGCTCTTCTTATCTAACCCCTCATTTTAGTGAGAACACTAATGCTCACCAATGGGAAGCTAGTGGGTGCTAAAGCTCGAGTCAGATTGCAGGCCCTCACATCTATATTCAAGAAATTTTTTAGATATTCTCTCATTCACCTTGATGGTATTCCCAATGTAGAAGGAAAGGGGTCATTACTACATTTTTGCAATCTGAAAAACGAAGGCACTGAAAAGTGAAATGCTTTGAAATCACCCCAGTCCTCAGTCTAGTTAGGGACAACATGCAGGTCTCTAGATAGTCAAAAGTCTTATGGTCCATCTACAATTTACTAAATGGCTTAAATCTTTTCCTAGAATAAGAAGCTATGTCTGAACTGCAAACAATGCCTGAGGTCTGAACAATGTAGACTTTCTGGAGTCAGAGCTTCAAATCCCAGTAGGTTGACTCAACCCCAGGGTCTAAAAAGGAGGATAAATGGAAGACTATGTGGATTATTTAGTATGGGTTATGGATGAGACATTGGAAACTGAGATCTTGTTTTTCCTGTAAGGACATTATAGTACTCTTTTGGAGAGCAAGGGTTTACCCTAATTCTATGAGCCAGAACCTATGGATCATTTGCCAAAATGGATTCAGAAAAAAACAATGGGATAACTGCTAAGCCAACTTAACCGGTAGTATATTAGTCACCCAATTAAAGTTAAATGTTAAAAAAATGTTAACTTATTAAAGTCTGGCTAAAAAAAAGTGTGCCTGTACCTTTCAAACCTCAGCTGTTACTTCACTAACTACTGAATCAAAATTTCCAAATTTAAAATCACTGGTGAAAGCAGTAGTGCTGTGAACTCCTCATTATTTGCCATAATAGAGAGAAACAGAGGGATCTATAACCCCCAGACATTTACTTTTGGCTTCTGAAGATACTCTTGGCCTCACATTTGAATATAGCTGCATCAGGTATTCTAGGAATTCATGGCAAACAAAACAATGAAGCCGTTCTGGGAAGACCTGACTCAGGAGAAGCTTCAAAAAAAGGTTCAAATTTCTTATCCTGCTTCACTTTTCCCTTCCTTAATCCAATTGCTGCAACGACCATTCACAAAGATCAACGGTCTGAAAACAGTCTTTTGTTGAAAGAGTGCTTGCTGCTGTTGCGAGTCAAAAGACCAGAGCTCAAGTGATGATTCTGCCATATTGTTGTCTGAACCTAGAAAATTCACGTAACTTCTTGGAGTCTCATTTTTCTCATCTATAAATTGGGGATAATAATACTTACATTATCTGCTTAACAGAATTGTTGGGAGGAAAGCTTTTTGTAAACCTTTAAATGCTATTATTAGAAAGATAAATAGACAGCCTAATAAATACTACTATATTCTGGGCACTAGTATGAGTTATAAATGCTATTATTCTGTCTGTCAGATCTATTCTAGAATAGGAACCACTGGTTAAGTGCTGAGTTTAAAGGGTAATGCTTGATAGGATGCAGTGTAAGAACCATTATAGTTTAAAAACTATTGATTCTCAGTGAAGTGATATTACTACAACAAGAAATTAAACAAAGCAGTAAGTTGCTGTCACTAAACTAGTAAGCAACATTTTCCTGTCTAATTATGGTACTGTTATAAGCTCCATGCAAAGCAAGTTTTTAAAAAATGAGAACAGTGGGAAAAGTAAAAAGGTCAATAAACATGTATTATGTGCCTGCCGTGTGTCAGACACAGATACTGGGGATAGAAGGAAAGGCAAAAAAAGAGTCCCTGCTCTCAAGAAGCTTGGAGTCTCACAGGGGAGACAACATGTAAGCAACTCTGTACTCTGTATAAACAAGCTATATATATTGTATATGTTGTAAATGACCAACAGAGGAAAGGTTCTAGAATGAGGAGGTATTGGAAAAGGATTCCCATAGAAGATGGGATTTTAACTGGGACTTGAAGGAAGCCGGGAAGCAAAAAGGAGGATGGAGAGCATTCCAGGCATAGAGTACAGTCAGTGAAAATGCCTGCAAGACTGAAAAACAAAATGCTTTTCCAATTTCCAAAAAAAGGAAGAGCATGAAGTCTTCAACTATATAGTTCAGTTAGCTTGACTTTGATTCTTGGTAAAATCTGAGAATTTATTATTAAAATACATTATTATTAAATATATTATTATTAAATATATTATTAAAGGAAAATTATTAAACATATAATAAGGAAGTAGTAATTAAAAAGCCAATATCAGTCCCTTTAGGACAAGTAATTATTCTTATTTTGCTTTATTGCTTTTTTTAAAACAAGGTGACTAGGCTGGCAGACGAGAAATACTACAGATATAGCTTAGTGAGACATTACCAATGAGTTCGACATAATACGTCACTTTTTTGTGGAAAATATGGACTGCATCATATGGCAGATGGGCTGAATGGCTGGACTCAAAGAGTAATCATTAGTGTTTCAAAGTCAGCTTAGAAGGAGGTCTTCAGTGTAGTACATTAGGGATCTGGGCTTGATCCTTTTTTTCTTTTCCTAACATTTTTATCACTTACTTGGATAAAGGCATTAATGGAATGATTATCAAATTTGCAAATGACAAAAAGCTACGAGGGCTAGTTAATGTATAAGGTCACAGAGATAAGGATCCATAAAGGTTATGACAGGCAACTCTATATAATAAGGTAAAGCTTAATGGGTATAAATGTATAAACTGTACATATAATTAGGTTAAAAAATCCACTTCATAAGTATAAAATAGTGGGGGCATATCAAGATAGTCATTTGTTTGAAAAAGATCTTGGGATTTTAGTAAACTTTAAGGTCACTATGACTCAACAGGGATATGGCAGCCAAGGAAGCTAAAATGTGATCTAAGAGTACATTAAGCCAGGCACAGACACTAGGAATAAGGAGGGTTGAGAATCCTGCTTCACTCTGCCTAGTCAGCTCACATCTGAAGCACTGTGTTCTGGCTAGATTGTATTTTAGGAAAGACATTGATATACTGTAGAGATTCAGGAGGGTAACCAGGATGTCAAAAAATGTCTGAAATCATATCATATGATACTTAGTTGAAGAGAATGGATTGTTTAACCTGGACATGAGAAGACTTGGGAAGGATATGATATGTCTTAGGGTATTTGAAGAGCTGCCACTCAGAAGATGGATTAGATTTGTTTGGCTTGGTCCCAGAGGCATAAATTGCAGAGAGACAGATTATGGATCAATAATAAGAAAAAAATTATGTTCCTTATCGACTATACTTATACATGGAATAATTTCTCTCGATCTTTGCAATAAACACCTAAAAGTCTTACAATCAAACCATCATTGACAATGCTATTGCCATCAACACTTGGCTCAAATATAAAACAGATCCCACCTAATGTTGCTAATTACCTCTATTAAGGCATTACTTTAGGTGATACAATATTGCAGGGGGCAGTTGCTTTGGAAACAAACAGCCAAAAAAAAGTTATGTATATAGGTGGTGACAGCTCATTTCCCTGTAAGAATGGAATGATGCGATACTCTCATGCAGTTGTGGGTGGGATGAGGGTTATTTAGAACTAAGGCCTTGGTGTTTAGGAGACAAATTTCACTGATTCTCCTTCCCTCCTCTAGCCACTGGTAGTATAGATCAACCCATAGGATAGTAAGAATGAACTTAACAAAGTTGAGCTTAAAGTTTTAAAAGCTGAAGATTTGTTTTGTTTTCTTTTCCCTTTGTATACCTGAAGTGAGGAAGTGGAACCACTAATTTGGTGGCTCTTGGTTGAGAATAGGGCTACTTACCACTGGACTGTTTGCATAAGATCTTTAACATTTTTCTCTGATATTTCATAACACAAGCGAAGAACCAAGACTTAAACTAGACAGAGGCTTCAACAAGTTTATCTCTGGGAACTGAATGAAAGATTTTATAGGCCAACTGTGACTTTAGGTTTGAGTTTAGTTATGACATAAGTTACAGTTGGTTGCACAGTTTCTTGGTACAGTGTACCCTTTCTCATCTGTACTGAGCCTTCAAATAAATGCCCTTGGAACCTGACCAGCTTAGTGCTTGGCACATAGTAGGCCCTTAATAAATGTTAAATGCATTACTGACCACTCATTGTCCTATGCTAAAGTTTGGTACCACAATTCCACAGGTAAATGACCACTCTGCACTGACCCTTAGTTATGTTTAACACTGTAGCTCAATACTAAGATTCTACATTTCAGTTAGGTCTAGGGATATACTCAGTTTTGAGGAGGTCACTGATAAATGTCATGGTTCTGCCCATTTGTTAGGGACTCTTGTTCAGGTGTGGGTTAGCCTAGATGGCCTCGGAGATCCTTTAAAACTTTTACTCTGTGTGTGTGTGTGTGTGTGTGTGTGTGTGTGTATTGGGAGATATCTTAACTTGTCTCAAAGTCAGAAGCCCATGTTTTAACGAAACAGATCCTTCAACGTGCTAAGAATTCTTTATGCTGAATTTAATTGCTATCAGACCTATTATGGGTTATACTCAACCTTGAAAACACTCACTATAAGCACAGTAGCAACGGGATCTTTTGTTCAAATAATAACATCACAAAGGAATGGGATGGGACACATATCTTATCTCAAAGATGTTTTTAGTGAGTTTGCAAAGATGAACTTAGATCTCAATACTTTCATTCTACTATAAAAGTAGGCATTTTATCCACCTATATAATGGACAACAGAACATTAAACATAAGTAAATAATGGCAGGATAGCATATTCCTTTGCTGTTGGTCAGTCGTCTTAGTTGTGTCCGACTCTTCATGACCCCATTTAGGGTTTTCTTAGTAAAGATACTGGAGTGGTTTGCCATTTCCTTATCCAGCTCATTTTAAGATGAGGAAACTGGGGCAAACAGGGTTAAGTGACTTGCCCAGGGTCACACAGCTAATAAGTGTCTGAGGCTAGATTTGAACTCAGAAAGATGAATATTTCTAATGTCAGGCCTGATACTCTACCCCCTGTGCCACCGAGCTATTCCCATGATTCCTTAGGTTATTCTTTCTGAACTTGACTGAAAAAGATTCTACAAGTATTTATTAGGTACCTGGTATGTACCAGTTGTAGTGAGACAGACAAATCAGCTGAAGTTAGTTCTTAATACTCGGATAGCTAAAAGGACCTAAACTTGAAGGGCTTACTGTCAGTCATTGCTCCCTTAAGTACTAGTTATGTTACTGATCTTGGCCCAGGCCTGACTTAGACCAGTCCAATATTGGAACAAAATGAGACCCTTCAGACTGCTCATGGATGAGGCTCTTTATGCCTGAGGTAACTGGGAATCTACATTAAATATTAAAATAGGGTTGGAATTTTGGTTCTCTGCAGGATGATTCTGATTCTGCTCTTTTTTCTTTTGCGGGAGGAGGGGGAGAGTTTCAAACTAGCCTAACCTAACAATTGAGTAGATGCTATTTTTTTTTGGAGGGGGGAAAGCAAGGAAATTGGGGTTAAGTGACTTGCCCAAGGTCACACAGTTAATATGTGTGTCAAGTGTCTGAGGCCGAATTTGAACTCAGATCTTCCTGACTCCAAGGCCAGTGCGCTATTCACTGCACCACCTACCTGCCTCAATAGATGTTACTTTTACCACACTCATAAAAACTCTATCTAGACAAGTCATAAATTATAATATGCTGTAGTATTACCTTTCAAGAATTATAAATTGTACTTTAATCACGGCCATAATTCAATTACGTTGAATAAACATTTATTAAGTACCTACTAAGTGTAAGGCACTTTGGTAAGCACTCAGAATAGTAAGTTGGCAAATGACAATTCCTGGCTTCATGAGGTCTGTTAGGAGATATTATAACATACACAAATGCATAGGATACAAGGTAGAACATGACTGACAGAAGCAGAGGAGAGATGCAGACAAAATACTCTCGTAAACCTTAAGGAAGGAGAAATGATATTCAGCTGGGAAGATCAGGGAAGGCATCTCGGGGGAAAGTGGTGCAGGACTTTTCCAAAGGTACCCAAATGTACACAGTAACATGAACAAATAAGAGTAGAAGCACAGGGTTAATAGGAGAAAAAGATGAGCTCTCCCCTCCCAGCTTCTCCCCTTCCCTTTCCCCAATTACACAGGATACCTAATGTTTAACCCAAGAAGCCTAAGATTTATAAACAATTATTCTGACATATATATATATATATATATATATATATATATATATATATATATATATATATATATATAAAATCACTTTAAAAGGCATCCTTGTAGGCTCCCAGGCTGGTGTTCTCTCTCTCTCTGTTTCTGTCTCTCTCGCTCTTTGTTTCTCTCTCTCTCTTACACACACACTATCTATGAGTGCATACATGTGTGTCTGTGGTGTTTCTTTAGCATTCATTAAAGAAAAAACCAATCTCCTTGACCTATGGGATAAGAAAGTTAAGGTTTAGGAGGGTAATGAAGAGGAGAGAGGAGGAGAGGACTGGCTAAAAGCCACCAGCGAAGCTGACTGGGCTATGGAGTATTCCAACTCCCTACCTCAGGTCTTTCCATTCATCATTCATTAACTTATTCACTCTTTGAACATTTATTGACTTGCTACTTTGTACAAGGCACTGGTGGAAGATATAAAGATGTATGTATTAAGGTACAATCTTTCTCCTTAGTAAGGAGTAAGAAAGATAAAACATATAACTAATACAAGGCAGTAGTGATGAGTTCCATCCTAACCCAGTGTACTTTGGGACTAAGTAAAAAGGACGGTTCTTTGACAACAGCACCTTCCTTTGTTTAGTGCAATGTCCCCTTGAGTGAAAACACACACGTGTGTGCACGCACACACACTGAAGAAAAGAGGAAAGGAAAAAGAAAAGCAATATCTAAAGATTAGATTTATATTAGATTCTCAAAACTCCCCTGACCCTCTCTTCTGCTTAAGTCCCAACTCTGTCCTATCCATATTTCATCTCTCTGTCTCCTGGCTGCCAACCTCTACCTAACTTTCTACCTAGCCTGCCTAAATTCTCTCCTCATTTATTCTAATTCTTTTAAACAAAGTTTTCAAAAAACTAAAAATTCTAGTAAACTATATCTTGAAGTTAAGGAATAAAAACCATATTCATATCCCAGATTTTTCACTTAAAGAGGGTTGAGGATAAAGAATCAGCATGTAGTTATCGAACTGTCACCTACATGAATTTTCATTCTGTTATACACTAGCCTATTCAGTCTTGGGAACTGTGTAACTACACATCAAGTGTCTCTGGGGTCTTCTGCAACACCACACTCACTTGTGATCTGACCATAGATTATTCTTTTCCCAAAGACCTTTGGCCTATTTGGGCTCCCAGGCTTCGGAGTGGCCAAAGGCCCAAAGTGATTCTCCTTCAAACATAAGCCATAGTTGTGAAACCAATGATAGCACAGCATGTTGTTATTACTGATTAGGGCTGCAGTAACAGAGACTAAGAATTGAATCATGATATTCTGATTTAAATTGGCTTATTGTTAACATTTTTTCAGTGCTATCACACTGTTCACAATGATCATACTGCTTTATCACATCATCATAAAAACAAAGAAAGAACTCATAGTTGCTTTCACCATTTTTCTCTTAATATTGGTCACACAGGCCAGCAAACTTTGCATTTTAAAAGCCATAGAGACATCACACTGTTGATCTTAATTCCCTCCTCTCCATGTCAAATACAAACAAAGTTGTTTACATTGTTTTTTGGAGATAACTTTTGTTATAGATACAATTTCACAAGGAAAATAAAACTGAAACACTTTAGAAGCCCACCAAGAGGCACATTTTTCCTTGCTGAGGGCCTTTGCCACAAGGAAAAAACCTCACCAATACCCAATATGGGCAAAAGATATTATTTAACTAGGTAAAAACATTATATGATCCCCAGAAAGTTCATTTTTTTAAAAAAAGCAGGCCTTGGGCACTAGATTTCAATTCTAAACAGACAGATGGACAGACACACACACCCACACACCCCCCCCCCAAACACCCACCCACCCACCACCCCCACCTGTGAATCCATGGAACTTGCCTGTCTGCCAGTAGTTTGATATTTTACACTAGTGCTATGGGAAAAACATTCAAAAGGACTGCCAACTATGCAGCTCTGCTCCTTGCATTAGACCCACTTTGCAGCATAGGGGGAAAAACCTTGTTGGCTTCACATAGTTCATTTCTACTCAGTGAGTATTAATCTAGAGCTTGCTATGTGCCTGCCACTGTGCTAGGGACCACAGCAGCATGGGCTTTATGAAAATACTGATTGATTTTATGATGAATTCTATGATTCATTCCTCTGTGTGTATGTGCATTAATCCCACTTCTACTCCCAAAAGGTGAATACTTTTAAGGTAAAAAACAAAACAAAAGAGAACAATTTTTTTTTTGTATTGCTGGCCCCTTTGGTAGCCTGGTTAAGCCTGTGGACTCCTCAGAATATTTAATAAACACATAAAATACAATAATAAATAGGATTACAAAGGAAACCAATTATATTAGTTCATGGACCACAGGTTAAAACCTCCTACACAGAGAATCTGGTCAGAACGATGGTAACTGTCACTTAAGTATAGCTTTCAATTTTCTTGGATCAATATTTAAATGGGGATTAGTTTTTAAATTCCTTCATTCTGTCATCTTACAATACCTCAAAACTCTGTAGAGGCCTTTGGAGTTTATGAGGCAACTTCACAACGTTATTTCTTTGTAGCTCCTTGCAGCACCTTTCACAAGACTTTGTAAGCAGAACATTTCACCAAACTGAACCTGGATTCTTTTTGCTGGTTTAGTTTGCAAAGATTCAATGGAGACCAAGATTCTTATAAGTGAAGAACTTTTGGAGAAAGAATGGAACCCTGGAAGAAATCAGGATTCCAGGTAGCTCCTTCAACTCCTTCTCTCATGCTTATACAATTAGGTATGCATTCATACAAAATAGTATGTACTTAAGAGTTTGCTGAGGGAATGAATGATTCTTACCCCAATTCTGTGAAGCAAGCAAGTCAGGTGGCCCTATGCTGATGCTTCAGAAACTGCTTAGTGTCACATAGCTGACACATACACCTGGGGTTTCTACCCAGGTCCTTCCGTCACAACAAGGCTATAGACTGTTTATGGACCTGATTTAGCTGTATGGTACCCAGACACTGTGATGTCTCCCAATCTTTTAACTAATGGTAGCATCAGAGTCTAAGCCTTCTTTCCCCTATCAGGGAAGAAAGAGTTAAACAGCAATCTCTGTGATCATTTTAAGCACTAAATCTATACTCTTTATTTCTTATTACTTCCCAATAACTCATCTTCCGCTCTCACTAGAGCTGTCTCTTCACATTCCTGAATATCTCATGCTCATCTCACTTGCCTTGGCTTACACAGTCATCTTGTTTGGAACATCCCTCTCTGCATTCAGAAGACAGCCCATTCAGAGTTCTCTCTCTCTCTCTCTCTCTTCCTCCCCTGCCCCATCTCTGTCTCTATCCTCTCTGTCTCTGTTTCTCTCTCTCTTCCCTCCCTTCTCATCAGTTCTCATGTGTTCAACTACTACATCAATGCAGATGTCTCCCAGATTTATATATCTCCAACCTTAGCCTTTCTCTCCTGAGCTCCAGTCCCATATCACCAATGAACATTCTTTTGTCTGTCTACAAGAGAACTAATTACCTTTCCTCCTAAAGACACTTATCTTAACTGTGGAGTGTACCACCAACACCCTGGAGTCATTCTCAACTCCTCTTTTTCTGATTCCCTACATCCATTCAGTTTCCAAATACTGTCAAGTCTACCTCCATAACATCTCTTGTAAGTCTCCTTCATTTCTTACCACAATACTTCTCATCTGAACTATTGAAATAATCTCCAAATCAGTCTCTCTCTGTACATCCAATTTCTCTTCTTTCCAAGCTGTTATTTGCACAGCTAACAAACTGATACTCCTAAGGCATAGATCTGACCATGTTATTCTCCTGAGTTCAAAAAGTTTCAGTAGTTTCTTTTTGTTAGTAGGATAACATATGGACTTTTATATGTAGGTTTTTTTGTTTTTGTTTTTTGTCTTTTTGGATAGGGGAAGGCAGGGCAATTGGGGTTAAGTGACTTGCCCAAGGCCACACAGCTAGTAAGTGTTAAGTGTCTGAGGCTAGATTTGAACTCAGGTCCTCCTGACTCCAGGGCCAGTGCTCTATTCACTGTGCCACCTTGATGTTCCTCCTCCACGTAGTTTTAAAACCCTTCACAATCTGGCTGTACCTGTCTTTCTAAACTGATCACACGTTACTCTCTACCAGGCATTCTGCTCTCCAGACAAACTAGCAGGCTTGTTGTTCTCTCTCTCCCATGTTGTGATCTCTGCACAGGTTTAGTTGCAGAATGACCTTTCTCTTCTCACCTCTGTCTTGTATAACCCCTTGTTTCCTGCAAAGTTCCTCTGAAGTATCCACTCCTACAGAAAGCCTAAGCTGACCTGAAAGGGTCAGTACCCTCCCACTAAATGACTCTGCATCTGCCCTGTGTATGTTTTGTAGTTCCTTATCTTTGTGCATGTTGGCCCCCTTGCCTGTCCTGCTCCCTTAAAGTGCAAGTATTTTGAAAGCAAGGACTATTTTATTTTTGTCCAGCCAAGTCTGCTAGCATTTATTAAGCACCGACTCTGTGCTAGGCACTGTTCTAAGCATAGGGAATACAAAGAAAGGCAAAAAACAGTACCTGCTCTTAAGAAGCCAAGATGGTGGAGACATTTTGGAAATAGCTACGTACAAACAAGCCAGGTGGCACAGTGTATAGAGTGCTGGGCCTGGAGTCAGGAAGACTCACCTCCCTGAGTTCAGATCTGGCCTCAGACATTACTAGCTATGTGACCCTGATCATGTTATTTCACCCTGTTTGCCTTAGTTTCCTCATCTGTAAAATGAGCTGGAGAAGGAAATGGCCAACCACTCTAGGATCCTTACCAAGAAAAACCCAAATGGAGACATGAAGAGTAAGATACAATTAAAACACAACTGAATAACAAACAAGCTACAGATAGGATAAATTAGACCTCATCTCCAAGGGAAGGCACTAAGAGTAAGGAGGACTTGAAAAGTCTTCTTAAAGAAGTTGGCTTTAAGGAAGCCAGGGAAGCCAGGAAAAGGAAAGGAGGAGGGAGAGCATCTCAGGCATGGAGGACAGCCAGTGTTGGGAGATGGAGATTTCTGAATCACATAGAACATGTAGTAAAGTGTAAGAAGACTTTAAAGATAGGAGGGGGCTGGGTTATGAAGGATGTACAAAACCAACCTGAGGATTCTATATGTGATGCTGGAGGTGACAGGAAGTGACTGAAGTTTACTGAATAGGGGTTGATATGGTCAGACCTGGGCTTTAGAAAGAAAAGTGGAGGATGGACTGGAATAGGGGCAAGGAAACCAACTGGCAAGTGACTGCAACAGTCCAGGTGTGAGGGGTTGAGGTCTGGCCTATGGTGGCTTCAGCATCACCGCAGAGAAGAGGGAGAAAAACGAGAGATGATACAAAGGTTTAAACAACAAGACTTGCCAGTTGTCTGGATATGGGGATGAGAGAGTAAGGAATCAAGGATAACACCCAGGTTGTGAGCCTGGATGGCTGGAAGAATGGTGCTACCCTCAACAGTAATACAGAGACTGGGAAGAGGGGAGGGTTTGAGGGAGAAGATAATGAGTTCAGTTTTGGATATATTGGGTTTAACCTGTTAAAAGGACATCAAATTTGACATGCTTGATAAGCAACTGAAGATGTGAGATTGGATATGGGAGAGACAGAGAAAGAGAGAGACAGAGAGAGAAAGAGAGAGAGATCAGGGTTGAACAAGTAGTTCTAAGAGTCATCTGCATAGAGAAGATAGACCATGGGAGCTAAAGAGATCACCAAATGAAACAGAAGGAGAAGAGAAGACAGCCCAGGACAGAGCAGTTTGGGAGATCCCTGTGGTTAGCAGGCATGACATTGGTGAAAATCTAGTAACGGAGGCAGAGAAGAGGCAGTCAGACACTAGCTGAAGAACCAAGAAAATAGTGTCATGAAAACCTAGAGCAATGAGAATATCAAGGAGAAAAAACTGATAGTGTCAAAGGCAGTAAAGAGGTCAAGCAGGATGAGGACTAAAAAAAAGTTTATTCAATCGGCAATTAAGAAATTATTTCGGTTAAATGATGAGGTCAGAAGCCAGACTGCAAAGAGTTAAAAAGGGAGTGGAAAGGAAGTTGGCACATAGCAGGTACTTAACTTCTATCATCTGCGCCATGCAGTTTAGCATTGCCTCATGTATAATTTTTTCAGGTGGGTATGTGCTATGTCCCCAACTAGACAGTGAGCCCCTTGAGGGTAGGGATTATTATACTTTGATATCTTTATCTAGACAGCTCCTAGTGCTAGGCATACACTAGGTACTCAGTAAATACTTGATGATTAATTGGAAAATGCATCCCTCCTAATACAGTATTTTATTTCAATGAACAATGTGCCTAATTCTCACCTAAGTACCAGAAAATATATGACCATTCAATGCAGACTGAAGAGGTGCCTGTGTCATGCAATTTACCAAGAATCTCCAGTGGAGAATTCAGGTCAATGCTTCAGACAAATTTAGACAAACATTTATTAGTAATCAATGCCTGACTATGTATGAATCATGCTCCTAGCCTACATTATAAAACATTCCTTTGTATTTTTTTGGCCTTTGCATTTTTGCTCCAACACTGGGAGAACATGGCTATCCTTCCCATGGGAACTAGGATTATAACATCCTTCTGGTGAGGTACAGGGCAAATAAAGGATGAATTCTCCTCCTCACCAACCTTTCCAGAAGGATACATGTGTATCCCTGTCTTCAAACCACGTGTCTATTTTCCTAAATTTAGTTCACTAGAATAAAATATTATATTTCAAAAATTTATTTCTTAATGATGCAAGAGAAAAGTTACCCTCTAAGAATGAGAAACAATTAGAGTTTGCATGAAAACTGACACATTTCACGGTAGAATGTGAAATGTGTTATTCAAGAGGGGAACAGCTTGACCAAATTTGAAAACACAATGTCTAGACTGCTTTCCTAATTGATGGCAATACATATGTTCATAAAAATTTCTCTGAAATGATACAGAAGTCTACCAACAACACAGACTCATTGACCAGCAAATTAGGTTGTGTCTATATAACTGAAAGAACATCTGGCAAATGGAAATGTCTTAACATCCAACTCTTTCCATTGTGGTGATTTTTTTTTTAAATCTTATTTTCCAAATGGTTGTTTCTGGTGTCTGAAGCCTCTAGCAAGGATATCAATGAGTCAGTTTCATAAGCCTGCCACATGCAGCTTGGTATTTTTATATAATTTCAGAATTATCATTATTATTGCATGTAATATGTAACAAAAGGAATAACAATATTAGCAGGAAAAATGAATGTTTACTTAGCTCTCCCTTATTGTTAATATCTCCTCATATGGAGGTGAGCTTGGGTCTATGTTAGCAAAATACAAAATGTGGAAATATTCTGAGTATGCCACACATATTGTGTGCCCTTCTCCTCTCTCCCATCTTCTCCTAGGAAAAAAGATCTTGCCCAAAGAACTAACAGCATCTAAGAATTTGACACAAATGCAGCTAAACTATAGGAGACAATATTTTATCTGGCAGCCTTTTCTCTATTGCTCCTTCCATTGTGATTGTGTGTGTGTGTGTGTGTGTGTGTGCGCGCATGTGTGCACATATTTTCTAGGATCCAAATTCTACTTGTCTCTATAAAATGTTTCTTCCAGAGCAGGGCTCACTGAATAGGCAGGACTTATGCACTTGTCCTGGTATTCACCAATTCATTCAACTATAGACTCTTCTCATGCTCCTTTAATCACTCCCTTTCATTCACATACATGGTGAATCCCTTTAATACCAGAATACCCTCCAATCAAACTATACAGCTCACTCTAGTATAAATGCTAGCTTTTCAGCCACATTCCTTCCTTCACCAGACAGGATATTAACACTAACAACAAGACCTAGTATTTACATAGCATTTATGGTTTAGAGGGTACTTTAATAAATATTATTTTATCCTCACCACAATCCTAGGTGCCCTTATTATAGGATGAGAACACTGAGGCAGACACAGGTTAAGGATTTGCCCTGAGTCACACAGGTACAGTAAGTGTTTGAGGCTAGATCTGAACTTAGGTCTTCCTGACTTCACATTCAGCACTTTTTATTCACTGCATCACTTAACTGCCTCACACAAGCCCATGTACAATCACTTCACAACCAGCAACAGTTCTAAAGCCACATTCTATGGTTCTTAAAAAGAACTAAGGAACAGTAAACATGTTTTTCCCTTTAGCCTTTTCCCACAAGCAGCTGTTTTCATCCTTCTTGGGCCTTATGATGTGCTCAGTATGTTACAATGATCTTTTCTCTGACTCTTGTCTATCTAATAATCATTCTATATAACGAACATGTATGTATATGTAACAGCAATGCTGTTTACAGCTACTGTGGGGGGTGTAAGAACAATAATACCAGCACAAAGGATGGTGGCTAGCACAGGTTCTTTGATCTGCTTTTCTAAAGGAAAGCAACTCAAAAGGGGCGGACAATCTTACTTTAATCAAACATATATCATTTACCTAGTCCAGGGGAAAAAGTCAATACCTTCAGCTTCAGAGAAAACAAACAGAAATTACAAGCAGAAATAACAGCATAAAGACCAACAGACAGGGCTTCTAACCATCTGGCCAAACAATACATACACCACAGATCAACAGCAGACAGATCCAACTGCTTGACCATTACATATATACATAGTTACCAGAGAGAGAAGCACCAACATCTGGATTTTCAAAGCCAGGGGGGCTCCCTAATGGCTACCCAGTGTCTCATCTGGTTATATCACATGAACATCTTCCCATCAGTAAGCTCCAAAGCAAAATGCTAACTCAAAGCATACATACATACATACATATGTACACACATACACACACACACACACGCACACACACTTCTTCAGGGTCAGAGGGCATCACAACCCTCGTGACCCACTAACTAATTACAAAGCAACAAAAGGTAGGGCCTTCCTGAAAAACAAGCCTCCCCTAATCAAGCTGCTCTTGCTGGGCTCTAGGTGAGGCCTCTTAATGGGCGGGGAAGATCTTCAACTCCCATTAACATTACAGTATATATTATATAAATCACTGTAATATGCTATTATATTACATAAATATCTAAAATTATATTATATAATAGCCAGCTAAACTCGTACAAGTCTAGTGTTCCCTAAGTTTGATGAACATTTATTAAGTGCCTGTTGTATGCAAAGCATGATGTTGTTGTTTGTCCTTCATTCTTAAAGAGGATCATGACATCAGGAAGGCAATGCCATGACATACAAGTGAATTTGGATTTAAGTGAGGGTGCACTGTGCAAAGTCACCAACTTCACTTTCTCCTCTGGAGCTATTTGGATCAAGTGGTGAGATACAGATCAGGATGACTGGAGATGGCCCTGGATGCAGTGGGAGATCTATGCTGGATTGAGAGTGATACAAAGATCATATATGATATGTTTTCACCCCTCACAAAGTTTACAGTCTAGTAGAGAGATGATACACATGCAAATATGAATACAACATAGAATTATAGATTTGGAGCTGGAAAGAATGTTAGACAGAGGTCATCAATCCTTTTCCAGAGATCTATTCCCTTCCCCTTTTTCAGATAAAGAAAGAACAGAGAAGTGAACTGACTTGCCTACTGTCACCCGAAGGAAGTGGAAGTTAATATGATGAGTGCATCAGAGAGGTGCAAATAAAATGCTATGTGAGCTCAGAGGTAGAAAAGGCCAGAGGGTGGGTGAAGGAACATGAAAGGTTATATAGAGGAGTTAGGCTTAAAAAGATATAAAAGAATTCAATAGATGGAAGAGGTGAGAAAGAAAGCACTTCAAGGAATGAAAACCAAGTGAAGTTTTGAAGCAGGCAAATTCGGTAGTTTTACAAGGGATGTTCAACAGTCCATTTTGGTGGGACATAGAGTACATAGACAGAAGTAGTAAGAGCTAAGGCTGGAAGTGGAGCTTAGAGCCTAATTATGGAGGAACTTTGAGAGCTAAGCCTAGGAGTTTGAAGTTTTCTTGGAGCCAATAGGGAACCTCTGAATGGCTCTAAGTAGAGGAATGACATGACTAGTTCGCTGCTTAAGTTAGATTAATTTGGTAGTGGTATGATGTATGGATTTTTTCTTTTTTTCTTGGGGTGAGTGACAGTGGGTAAGAAACACAGAGGTGGGAAGGCACATTGTGAGGCTATTTCAGTAGTACAAATGGATGGTAGCAGTGGGAACAGAGAGGAAGGGACAGAGAAAGAATCTTTAGGACTTGATTCTGAATTCTGGATGCCACTGTTTAGCAAAGAAATTGATAAGTTGTCCAGCTTCCAGATACTAGTAACCAGGATACTGAAGGATCTTATATCCATGCCATGTTAGAACTAGTAATGCATAGTCTAGGGAAGATTTGGGGGAACATGAGCGATATCTTCAAATACTTGAAGGGCTGTATTGTGGAAAGGGATTAGACTGGCTCTGCTTGACCCCAAAGAGTAAAAATAGAAACAATGAGTGGAAATTGCAGAGAGGCAGATTTAGGCTTAATTTCAAGAAAAACATGTAACAATTAGACAGCTACAAGATTAGAATGGGTCACCTTTGGTTGGGGTAGATGGTTACTGAGGTCCCTTTAGCTCTAAATTCTGGAGATTCTGAAGTGACTGGACAGTTGGGAGAAAGGTCAAAGATAATGCCCAGGTTTCAAATACTGGAGGCTGGGTGAATTATCATGTGACAACAGAAATATTTAAATGTCCAAACACCTACCAAAACACAACATGCAAACACATTCTAGGTCTGGAAGGTAATGTTTGCCTAGCACCTTCCCTCAGGATCATAACACTTCTTTTCACTTGCTAATCCAATGGCAAGCTTTCATGTCATAAAACCATAGAATCTGATACAGAGTAGGAACATTAGACATAATTGAATACAACTCCCTGCCTGATGCATAAATCTTTGATGGCTTCACACTGGGAATGTGAGTTCTAGTAATGTACTCATTTGAAGAAAATTCCATCACAACCAAACAAGCTGGATTCAGTTCAACTAAACAAACCCCTATTAAGGACATATTAAACGCAAGGTGCTGTGCTTTACCTACTGTAATGAAGCAGTTAAAGATCTCCTCTGTGTCTTGTCTTTGGTTTAGGGTTTCAAACTGACACTTGAATGCCTGCAGCTGTCTTCTTTTATGTATTAGAAGCTGTCTCCTCTGGGGAAATAGTGTAACATGTGCAGAGGTGAGAGACACACAAAAAAATTGCTCTCATAAACTTGGAAGTGGGAGAGAATCCTTTTTAACTTATCCAGGATAAGTACAATTTGACCCAAATTATTGAGGTAGTCTAGGGAAATGCTAGAGAGCCCTTGAAATTAAAACGGAAGGACTAAGTAAATGTCCCAAAGCAGGTGAGGATCCAACTTGGCCATTCCAAGGAAGAAAGGGTGTATGGTTGATTGTGTTGAGCAAAGCTTCCCCCAATGATCTGGATATATGGAGAAGAAATAGACAAGAGTCATGCAAGATGAGAGGGAATCCCCTCAGATCACAAATCCACCAAAAGTACTGAAACATAGTGCTTTTCTGCACTAGATAAAGAAACAATGAGAAAAGTTTAAATAAAAAAAAAAGACTTTCTGAGACTGTAGGTATAAACTACTGGAATGCCTTATTTATAGAGATTATAGAATTCTTTACCCTGGACTTGCTGTTGTTGTTTATTTGTTTGTTTTTTAAAAGCAAATGCTTAACTAGAAGTATTATTAGACAGTGAAAGAGGGCTGGATTTGGATTCCCAGGATCTGAATCCCCGTCTTGGCTCTCATACTTACTAGTAGTATGATCTTTTTGGACAAGTAACTTAACCTCACTAGGACTCAGTTTCTTATCTGAGTTCAATAAAGGTCTGAACTAGATGGCCTCTAGGGTCACTTCCAACTCTGAAGCTATGATCCTGTGCGCTACCTAAGATAGTTTAAGTAGTGTAGCAGAAAGAACAACTGATTGGAAGTCAGCTTGAGTTCCAGCTTTGTTACTTAATGCTTATGTGACCTTGGACAAGTCACTTTCTCCATTCAGGGCCTCAGTTTCTTTCATTGTAAAATGAAGGGGTTGATCTAGATGACATTTAAGATCTCTTTTAGCTATAAATTCCATGAATCAATGAAGAGAGGGACTTCTTTAAGGAACTAGGGGAACAGACTGAATGATTTCTTAGATTATTTTCATCCCTATGATTTAATAAATCTCCTCAATTTAAAGTGAGCTTTGGGAAGAAGTAAGGGAACAAGCATTTATACAGCACTTATTACATGCCGGGCATTGCACTTAAGGTTTTACAAATATTATCTCATTTGAATTTTAACAGTTTTATTGAACTGTGCTTTTTCTCACTCAGTTATTTTACCAGCCAAAACTTCTGTCTTCCTTGGAGATAGCACCTCATTTATTTGTGTCTTAAAAAACAAACCTCCCCAAAAGCATCTCATGGTTTTTTCCTAGCCTTTACTCCCAGAGAAGTTGCAGTTTGCTGGCAGCCACACTCTGCAACCCACAACCTCTGTGGCTTTTTGCCTTCTCAAGCTGACTTTCCTGCATGTAAGCCTCAATTCCCAGATGTGGTCAGTATCACTACCACCATCTCCATCACTATCACCATCACTACCACCTCTGGAAGTAAAATGGCCCTTCGCTCACGCCTTACTTGTCCACACAATGAACAGGAACATTTTTCAGCACCATGTGCTTAGGAGAGATGTGAGGGCTGGAAAACAATCCTCCTCCACTCACCAGATCTCAAGTACTTTGATATTTTCTACCATGAACACAACGTTATTCATGTTATGCACATGGAAAGCATGATGCAAAGAAGATTAGGTGGTTTACCAAAAGCTGTTACACAGCAAGTAAAGTCCAGCTTGGCTACTTATAAGCTGTGTGACTTGCAGAAGTCACTTTATATCTCTTAGCCTTGGTTTCCTCATCCGTAAAATGAAAAGGTTGGGCCAGATGGTCTCAAAAGTCTATTCTAGCTCTAAATCGAAATGATCATAAATCAGTGGCAGGTTTCCAGACTCCTAAATTTAGATCACTTTTATAATACTTTAGGAAAGTGACTGGTAATTAGCATAAATAATCTGCTTTCCAAGGTTACTGAGAAGAAGGACACGGTACATTCTCTCTATTTAAAAGTGAAAATTAG
Organism: Pseudochirops cupreus; assembly: GCA_028627135.1. Taxonomy (NCBI): domain Eukaryota; kingdom Metazoa; phylum Chordata; class Mammalia; order Diprotodontia; family Pseudocheiridae; genus Pseudochirops; species Pseudochirops cupreus. Next base: position 208,515,489 of record CM053584.1, on the reverse strand, counting down.
GAACAGGCATCAAAAGGAAGGAAGACAACAGTGAAATAAGTTAAATTTATATCTTATCTAGTCTGTCCTGAAGAGTCAGGACAGGTTCTGTTACATAGAAATCAATACGTTAAAATGAGGGGTGAAATACTTATGCAAATTAAATTAGTATTATTTCCCTTCAGAGCAACTACATATACACACTGAAGATCAGTTCTGTAAACAGGAATTCTAATTCCTCTCCAGGATGCTCTTCTTCCACCAAGTCTCAGCTCTTCCCTGAGGCCTCTTCTGATTGGATGACTCCTCCAAGAATTTCCATTTCTCTTCAGGTTAACTGTAGACTTCTTCCATTCTAGCTCCAGTCCATTCTATGGCTCCATGCTGAGCATCCCCCATCCCCAAGATTTAAGTTTCCTTTTATGTATGGTCTTCCTCCAGTAGACTGTAAACTCCTTGAGGGTAGGGACTAACTTGTACCTCTTTTTGTATTCACAGCACTGTGTATGGTGCCTGGCACACAGTAGGTGCTTAATTGGATCAATTTCCTACTTCTTTTTGTATTCCCACCATTTTGCAACATAGTGCTTAGCAAACAGTAGGTGCTTAATAGATGCTACCTGAGGCAAAAACAATTGAGCAAAGGGATACAGGGGTGCAGAGAACAGCTCAAAAAGGGTGCCGCTACATTGGCAGAGGGGACAATGACTCCTCAAAGAGCATAACTTGTATTCTCATGGACATTGAGGGAGAAATTGGGCCCTGGCAGAGGCCCTGGGGAAATGGCAGCCCAGGGCCTTGTAATCGCAGGGAGTGGGGTTTGTGACTATAGCACAGGCCAGTGGCTTCTAGACCACTCAGGACTGGAAATGTACGTGCTGTTCAAATAGATACCAGGCCTGAGAAAGAGCCTTAGCCTTCTCTCCCTGGTGACAACTCTATGAAAAAACATTTTTAAACAGGGCATCAACATCATTGGTCATAAAATCTCTGATTGAGTATCACCTGTCTGGTCCAGTGAAGTGATCCCCTGTGACTGACTAAACAATGGACGAAAAAAAGTTATTTCCCTTAGAGTCCAGATGTTCACAGGATAGTTGTAGATGCTTAGTTATGACAGCATGCAGCTCCTTCTTAGACAACTGTTTTGAAAAATAGGGCTTTTTGGGCCATTTTGTACAAACATCTTTTGGCCAGGTCATACTTTGGAAGCTTAGAAGTGCTCTAGCCTGCACAGTGTACTACATTTTGTGTAATGTGTTATATGCTATGACACTAATGTCTCTGTAATCCCAAATGTTAAATGCCTCCCCACCATAACAAATACAACCAAGCCCTCTCATAAATACTTTCCCCACACCATACTCAACAAGGAGAGCAATTCTTTTCCAACTGTGCTCTGATGACATGTTTGAGTAATCTAAAAAATACTTTAAAATTATCTCAGCAATTCCACTTTTTATCAGCACCGTCTATTTGTTACCTCATTACCAAATTCTCTTTGAGTGTGAAGGTTACCCCCAGTAGAGACAGCTGGAAAACTGCAGCAGCAAGTCAAACACCATGTTTAATGACCAATGAACTCCTGGAAATTTAGCCCAAAAGGATACATCATTGTGTCAGACATTCTTAAGCAATATGCTCTTTGGTCTCTCCCTTTAGAAATATGAAACCCCTTGAAACCGCTACCACAAATAAGTGAACCTTTTAAATAACTGCCAAGCCACCTGCTTTTCTCTTGGAACTATCATTAAATGCCCCATGTTAGCAAAGCTTACAAAAACTCCATCCTCCTAAAAAAGTTTACGTATTTTGTTGCAGAGAATTTATTTACTGGGTTCTTTCAAATTGAAGAAAGAACTCTGTAAGTTATACTCTGTTCAAGAGATAGATGCCTTTGCAAACTAAAGGCTGAGAACTGAGGCCCATGCCAAAGAATCATTCTTTATCTCTTTAATCTTTAGCTGGCACAACATTTCAGATGGGATTCATTTAGAATAAAGAGACGGACGACATAACTTGTCCAATCCTCCTCCTTAAGCAACTCTACTGGAGGTGGGTAAGGGCAGTGGGATATAAATGCGGCTGTCTGTAGGCAGCCAAAAACATACCAACTCATCTTGGAGTAATTTACCCAATAAGATGATTTAAAGGACAGTTCAGTGGCACCACTTTTGGAAGGCAGAAGCAGGGGAGAAGGAATATAAATCAAAGGTGACTGGCAGGTAAAGGATATAGGCAGCAATCAGCCAAACCATGTGTGTACACCCTGGCATACATTCAATAAGATCATTTATAAAAATTTTAAGTCAGGACACAAAAGGGGGTCTGGTGCTAACTAAATCCACAGATAGCTTACATGCCACTGAAATAAACACTTCCAGATGCGGGTGCACAAAAACCTTTTGCAGAAAGCAACGTTTTATTTCATAAATCTGAAAGGAAGGACTCTGTGGGGAAGGGAAGAGAGTTCCAAACTGAGACTTGATTTTGTAGGGAATGCCTGTGCTTGCTGGAGTACAAAAATAGGTTGGCAGTGACTTTTTCATCAGTGGCACAGAGCAAGAGGAGAACTGTCACTTGGTCACTCCAGATCTCAGTTTCCTCTTCTGTAAAACTGGGACTAAAATACTAACAGTATGTAAATCACTGGAGGCTTGGGAGGAGAATACTGCAAACCATAAAGCATCGTACAATTGTGAACTATGTTTTTTTATTTTATTAAATACACAGTATAAACTTTAATTTAATCCTCTAAGATCTGGGTTTGGGAGAGCCTAGAGATCACTTTGTCCAACATTTCTAGATCAGGAAATTGAGATCTTTGGAATACTTTTCTGAAGTAAAATAAGAGTAAAAAAAAGAGTTGGAATTTATGCCCACAACCGTTGCCGTGAAATCCAATGCTCTGTCCACCATGTTATGCTATCACACTGCCTTTGAAGAAGCGATTTCCGTGAATTAAAATGGCCTGTCAACAACTAGGAAAAAATGCTATTATGTCAAAAGGGCAATGATGATGTCCAGCTTCAGTTTTTACAGAGATAATTTACAGAGATAATTTTCTTTCCAAATATTTTGCAGAAGTAGTTGTTTAGTGCTTTCTTTTCTATTATTTTTAGAGTGGAAAGTTCATATAGATACGGATCTGTCTTTCCTCCATAGATAATAAATAATGCATTCTCCCCAATGCTCCCTTTATCCTTTTCTGATATTTCTATTTTTATAATACATTGCCTTGTAATTTTTAACAAAAAGATTTCTTTCCATTTTCAAGAAGATAATCATTTTGGTAGTAACCAGGCATAGCAAGGAAGCTAACCATATTTTAGAAAATCTGAGCTTTACCAATCAACATCTGTACTGATTCATCTCAGTAATATCTTTACGTGATTGAAATTTTAAAGATATCTGAAAGCTCCCTGAGGGCAGACTATTTCATTTTTATCTCTATATCCCTAGAAACTTATAATAGCTTATAAGCAGTAAGGATAGGAACTGGACACGTAATTTCACTGGCATAGGGAATACCCGGGTGAGGAAGTCCTTGTACCAACACAAACTGGAACCTTCTTTGCAACTCTTAGAGAGTTGCTTTTAACAGTAGAAGTTTAAGTGAATTGCCCAGCATCTTGTAGCCAATATGTGTCAGAAGTGGTATGAATCCATGTCCTGATTGCTGAACCTATGCATGCTACCAACACTGCCTGCTACAAATAGTAGGTACCTAATAAATGCTTGTGGATTAGATTTAATGGTAATCTCTCAAGAATGTGTCATCAGCCTTATGGTTATATATAAATTATATAAATTACATAACATTTTCCAGTTTATAAAGCATTATTTTCACATTAGTCCTGTGAGGTGGGTAGTATATTATCTTCATGTTACACACAACCTGATTAAATGAGGTTAAGTGACTGCCAATCCACAAACACAAAATTAATAGGTGTTAGAGTTGTGATTTTCAGACTCTTAAGTTCCGGGCTCTCTAAGATACCATGCCACCCCTCTAAAAACTTCCATTTGTGCAGTGCTTTATAGTTTATAAAGTACTTGTCTGGTAATTGACTTCTGGACATTTTGAATTTGATGGTGCATTAGCATCTCAAACTTGACATGTCCAAACAGAAATGAACATCTTTCCTCCTAAATCTCCCCCTATTCCTCAACTTTTCTATGACTGTTGAAGACATCACCACCCTTCTAGTTACTCAGGTCTGTAACCTTGGTGTACTTACTCCTCAACTCCTTACCCTCGCTCCTCCCACAAATCCATCTGTTGTCAAATCCTATTGTTTCTACTCTGCAATATCTCTTGTAAGTCTCTTTCCCCAACTTTAGCCCCTAATCACCTCTTGTCTGAACTATTGCAATGGCCCCTTAACTGGACTTCCTGCCTCACAACTCTCCCCATTCCACCTGACCTTCCATTTAGTTGCCAAGATAATTTTTCTAAAGCAAAAGCCCGACCATGTCATCATCAGTGAGCGTTAGTGGCTCCCCATTATTTTTAGGATCAAATAATTTGGCATTTAAAGCCATCCATAACCTGATCCTTTCCTACTTTTCTAGTCTTATCCTTTTCTTTCCTTCGTGCATCCTACAAGGTGGTTACAATGGCCTTCCCATTCCTCACAAGCTCTGCCTCTTGCATCATTGCTCTACACGTGCATTGGCTGTCCTCCATGCCTGGAATACTCTCCCCCTCACCTCCAAGTCCTAAGTTTCCTTGGTTTGCTTCAAGACTCAACTCAAATCCTACCTCTTGCAGGAGGCCTTTTCCTGTCCCCCCATGCCGGTGCTTTCCCTTCTAAGACTGCCTTCTTTCTACTCTGCATATGTCTTGTTTATATCTAGCCATTTACTCGTTTTCTCACCTATTAAAATGTAAATCCTAGAGGGAATGGAATGTTTTTGCCTTTATTTGTAACCTTGGCGCTTAGCTTAAGACTATTTTTTGATTGTGTGATCTCTGTATTCAAATGATGGCTAAACCTTGGTTAGATAAAACAGATAAACAACTGATGAACTGAATTTATATCCCAACAAAACTCCAACAAGGACACTGCAATTTTGATTTGACCACCATTCATTGATGCTTACTGTACGTGTGGGCAGTTAGGTGGAGCAGTGGGTACAGCACTGGGCCTGAAGGCAGGACGACTCACCTTCCTGAGTTCAAATCTGGACTGAGCAAGTCACTTAACTGTTGCCTTAGTTTCCCCATCTGTAAAATGACCTGGAGAAGGAAATGGCAAACCCTTCTAGTACCTTTGCCAAGAAAGACCTGAATGGAGTCATGAAGAATCAAACATAACTGAAATCACTGATCAACACCATATGTAAGGTACTGTGACAGAGGCAAGGAATTAAAAAAAATTAATAATCAATCCTCCAGGAATTTCTAATCTAGGCAGGACAATGGCATGTACTTAAGTAACACCATAAAGTAGAATGTGAAAGTTTATGTCAGGTGCAGAAATGCTATGAGATTTCTGAGGAAGGAGAGATACTTTCTGGGTTTGGGGACAGAGATATTAAAAGTGATTTCTCTTTTCACTCTTAGATCACATGGACTATGGTTGATAACTTGTGGGTTCTCCCACACTTGCCATTACTAGTTGGAATTGATTAGCTAAAATGTGACTTCCTTCCAGAAATCTTTCCCAGTTTTCTTAGTCTTGGTGTCCTCCTCTCTCTATAAATCACTGTGTACTTGGACTTATTTTGCATCTATCTTGTCTATTCTTTCATTAACATGTTTTTATCCTTATAGTTTGTTAGCTCCTTCAATTCAGGGACCATCTCACTTGTATATTTACATGCTTCATGCCTAGAAGAACAATGCTAAGAATATAGAACGCATTTAATAAAAGCTTGTTAATTATTCTGTTAATTAATTATTCCTTTTCCATATAAAAGTGATGCTACCAGCCAAAGGGCATGCCATCTGACTAATTTTTTCTAGTAGTGTTGATGGACTTGTCCTCATCTATCTTATTATCTCCAGTCAGATAATCATTAACATCAGCTGACATTTATGTAACACTTTAAGATTCACAAACTGTGTTGCATACATTATCTCATTTGATCATTTCAACAGCCCTAGGAGGTAAGTAATATAGGACTTATCATTTTGCAGATTAAGAAATTCAGGCTGGGAGAGGATTCTGGGAAGATGGCAGAGTAAGTCAGAAAATTCCAAGCTCTCAAGATTTTCCCCCACAAAAGAGTTAAAATAGCACCTTAGGGCAAACAAAGTATGGGTGGAGATAAATAAGAATAGGGGCATAACCTGGGTCCTCCTGGGACAGTTTGAGAAGAGGGAAAGAAAAATCTCAGGACAAGGCTTAGTCCCAATGAAGAGAAAACACCTCCGGGCTAGGCTCTGTTTTAATAATAAGCCCCAAGTCTTGGGGGTTAGTTGGTTTGAGAGGCTGCATTATCCCAGTCACCAGAACTTTTACCCCCAGGATAGTGAGGGGAGTTGGATGCTTGAGCCTGGGAAGACTGAGGGAACCTCTGCTGATAAGAAATACCTGAGCCAGCTGCGCTGCAAAGAGCACTGGGAGTAAGAAGGAACCAGCACATGCCTGGTGAGTGTAAAAGCAGTGGGGCAGAAAGCCAGCTTTGATTCCTGGTTAGAGGGGAGAACTGAAGATCTGAGGTAAGAGACACTGTTTCTTACACCCCAGGGCTAGAGGTGATTACAAAAATTAATTTATTACCACAAAAAATGCACAGGCAAAGGAGAAAGAATCCAACCACAGAAAGCTATTATGGGAATAGAGATGACCAGGGTTCATCTTCAGAGGAGGGTACTGAAGTAAAGAATTCCCCCAAAGTAATGTCAAATGGACACCTGCCCAAAAAGAGATAATAGAAGATCTTTAAAAAGACTTTAAAAATCAAATGATAGGAATGAAGGAAAAAACAAAAATAAAAAAAAAAGGAATATTCCAAGGAAAACAAGAAGGGTATAAAAGAAAAGTCAACCAATTAGAAGAGGAGATCCAGAGTCTTAAGGAAGAAAATGACACCCTGAAAATTAGAATTGGGCAAAGTGAAGCCAGTGAAATTATAAGAGATCAAGAAATGATCAAACAAAATATGAATAATGAAAAAATAGAAGAAAAAATATAAAAATAATAAGACTAAGTGAAAATTATGAACACAAAAAGAATCCTGATACAATATTACAAGAAATAATTAAAGAAAATTGTCCTGAAGCATTAGAACAAGTAGGGAAAGTAGAAATAGAAAAAAATCCATAGATCACCACTTAAAAGAGATCCTATGAGGAAAACTCATAGGAATATCATAGTCAAATTCTGAAACCTTCAGCTCAAGGAAAAAATAGTAAAAGCATCAAAATTAAAACAGTTTAGATATAACGGTGCCACAATTAGAATTACACAAGACCTAGAGCAGAGACATTAAAGGACTGCAGGTCTTGGAACACAACATATAGAGGAGCAAAAGAACCAGGGCTCTGGCCAAAAATATCATACCCTGCAAAATTAAGGATTTTCCTGAATGAAAAAAATGGACTTTCGATAAACTCTCAGACTTTCAAGACCTAGTATTAAAAAAATCCTGAACTTAATAGAAGATTCAACATACAAAACTCAAGAGAATTATAAGGCACATAACAAAGACTGATGATAAAGGATCCATAAGGACAGATTATTTTTAAATATGTAGAATGCAAAATGTATGTCTAAGATTCTTGTCAGTAATTGGGTAGCTCAAAAGAAAGATTGGGGTAAATCTGAGTATTATATGAATTTAAAAAGTAAAACCATGTAGGAACAACTTAAAACAGCAATTATTTTATACAAATGAAATACAAGAGGAAAAATTGATACAGATGAATTAGATGGGGGAGGAGGGCTGGTAGTTCTGGTAACCTACTTTCATTGGGAATAGGTTTAGGAGGGAACAATACATACATATTTAGAAGAGTATAAAAGTCTTTTAAATTCAGAAGAAATAAAATAGTACGGGCATAGGGAGGGGGGAGAGAACAAGGGAGAGATATTTAGAGGGGAGAGTGAGAGAACAGGTAAAATAGGGGTATAGAAGGGTATTTAGATTTATGGAAATGGGAAGATAGGGAAGGGAACCTTAGAGGGGGGTAGGCAAGTCATAGGAGGGCAAGGTAGTGGAGAGTAATAAAGTAGAGGAGGCAGGAGGGATAGGAAACAAGAGATATGCATATACATAAAAATAAAGATCAGGAGTAGAATAGGTTTGGGAAAGTATATGTATATATAGCTACAGAGAAATATATCTAAACTTTATTGTAGTCTTCTGGGGAGGATTGGGAGGAGGGAAAAAAGAACAAAGTAAAAAAGTGCACAGCAGATAACAAAAGAAAACTCACAAGGAAGCAAAGAAAGATGGACAATTCTCAATGCAACATGTATCATTTATCATATAGGCTTTTTTGAAATGAAAATTTATCGTTATATATTTTGAATCCTCTCATGTTCTGCTATGCACACAACGTGCTTTTTCCTTTCTAACTTTGTATTTAAGTTCTGATATTTAAGTTTATGATATGCTTTTGTTTCTTTTCTCTATTTCATATTTGTGTTCTAGAGTTTGAATCAAAAATAAAATTTCTGAATAAAAAAAAAGAAATTGAGGCTGAGAAGTTAAGTGATTAGCCCATGATGACTTAGCTAGTAAGTACCAGGATTTAAAACCAGCTCTCTCTTGATCCCAGGTTGCCACTATTATGAAGACTTGCTAGGGTTAGGAGTACAGAATAAAGCAACCTAGCTTTAGAGAGGCAGGATGGTATGGCAGAAATACGCTGGATGTGCAATCGGAGGATATGGCTCTGCATCCTAGCTCTGCTCCTTACTTCCTATATCACCAATGCAAGTCACTATCTCTTCAGACCTCAGTTTCCTCATCTGTAAAAGAAGGGATTGTAGAAGATAACCTCTTGAGCTTCGTTCCGGCTCTTGGTCTTATGGAATTCTGTGAGTTCTATGCTTCCATCAGCTGGGTTTAACTTGCTATAAAGATTTTCCTAAAAGGACATGAGCCCTTTTCCAGATTCAAAGTTGTTGAATCATTTTTTATTCATGTCCAAATCTTCATGACTCCCCTGGTGGTTTTCTTGGCAAAGATATTGGAGTGGTTTGTCATTTCCCTCTTCAGTTCATTTTTACAGACAAGGAAACTGAGGCAAATAAGGGTAAGTGATTTGCCCAGGGTCACACAGTTCACAAGTATCTGAGGCCAGATTTGAACTCAGGATTCAGGAAGATGAATTCTCTTGACTCCAGGCCTGTCACTCTGTCCATTGTGTCACCTGGCTTCAAAGTTGTGAAATTAAACACTGGTTTATATGCAAGGTACTACAGATACAAACTTAGTTTTTAAACACTCAGAACCTGCTGGATCAAATATGTTAAAAATGTCATCTTTTTCCCACTCAGTTTTTATCAATTCACTCATCTAAATGAAGTGGTTTAGGTTAGATCAGGCTTATCAAATTAATTCCAGGCTAGGAATTGTTGGCATCTGTAAAAGCTGGTCTACTATAGAACTAAAGTGCACAGATGTTCAGCTGGCTGATGTGATTTTTTTGGAGCCAGTCAGCTCAAACATTCTTTCATTCAGTCAGTGCACACCTCTTCCCTCTTCCTTGCCCAAATGTTCCAGTGTATGTGGGTCTGACTCCAGCATCTGGGCTCTTGACTCTTGATCCCAACAAGGGTCAATAGGCCAATATGTTCTCTAGTAAACAGAATTCCCATTTTGGGGACATGCCAAAAACTATATGCACATTCTAATTAAGTAGGGAGAGCCCTAACCAGGTAATGAAACAAGAAATCATATGAAAGTCATACCAGATTAGGACATCTTCCTTCATACTCTGTATCTAGCTATCAATGGCATGGCTGTCAAAGGACTCAGGTCTTCAGTGTTCATGACCTGTGCATAGATTTTAAATGTTTTTTTTCCTTTAAACATTAGTCAGAAAGACAAAGATCTATTAGGTTTTTTTTTTTAACTATGAAAAGTCTATTTCTATTGTTGGGGATAGGCAGATTTTACCTTAATGCCTTCTCTTTGTGTTTGAGTTTGACTTCATTGATGATATTTACAATTCACAACTCAGAAACAGCAAGTGTTGATTTCATATATTTTGACTCATCAAAAAAATCAGGTATTTTAATTTTCTTTTTCTAAGATAAATTTTATAGTTACAACAGAACAGAATCATACCTTGATGACATTATACACATTAACTGATCATATCCACTTGTGAAATTGCAAGTGCTGGGAGGAGAGCCATCTGAAAATTTACATGTGTGTGTGGGGAAGGATATTTTTGTTCCACTCTATTAGGAAGACAATAATGCATATACATTGTTTCATAAAACATATATTCTACGTATTTTCTTAAGCAATACATTTTGAGATACTGAAGTATTTAGTAGAATAAATATTTTAGTCATTTTGGTCACTAATAAGAGGTTTATAAAAAATAAGATCTGATCACCATATTGGACTAACCATACTTTTTCTCAAATTTGGATTGCACAAAAACTCAAGTGTAGCCTATAATGATGCTGTTAGCAACAAATAAAAATTACAATAATGAAGAAAATGGTAATGATAACAAATGAAATATCTTTATTTGAATAGAAATAAGTGTAAATCAATTAATAATGAAAATTATTTTACATGGCAGTTTTGTGTAATTGTTCTTTAAGAGAATACCTGCATTTTTTTTCTCTTTCAAAGAGGTCTTATTTTAGGTAAGCAGACTATATTAAGCCTAATAAGGTACTTCAGTAAGGTCAAAATAAGCCACTTAGGCTAGTAAGAAAGGCACTATTCTCGTTTATTTTAGTGCCTCAACAATTTCTCATTTTAGAAAGAAAGCAGGCAAGGTAGAAATTAAAACATTGTTAAAGAGTATCAATTAGTTTTCTCAATTTTCACAAATAATCTATAAAAAACCCTATGAAAATTCCACAAGAACGGGTTACTATATATGCATGGACAACTATAACTCTAAAGAGGTGACCTGAATGTATTGTTTCAAAGACTATATAGTTTAAATCAGTTGATATATATTTAAGTTTTAAGTTACAATGATAAAAATACCTTGCTATGGAATTTTCAGAATAAAAGGGGCAATAAACCCCCCAAATTTGTCTAAAATCTAGTTTATGGATATAAAAAAATGTCATTGATTGGTCCCCCAAATGGATGTTCAGCAAAACCTACAGCAAGCTTAAATTCTTGCTATTGGCATGTATAGTTGGTTAACAAGTTGATCTCTGGCTTATTTTTTCATTATAACAAAATGTACTCAAAATAAGAGTTTTGGGTTGAGCTAAGAACTCAAAATAGAAAAAAAAATTACATCACTGGCCTGAGTGCTTTTGCTGTTTTACATAATCAAATGAGTCTATAGTGAACTTCTATAAATGAAAATCTTTGATAATATTTATCTGGAATGAAGAAATTCTGGCCTGAGAGCCAGGACCAGTCCTAAGCTTTATTTACCCTTCTCTGTGAAGTGAGATTACTCTGAATACTGTCATTACAAGTCATATAATAATTTTTCTAACAACAGGTTTAGAGAACCCCTAAAAACTTAAGGATAAAAGCAGACAAAGAGACACAAACAGAAAATAAGCAATTTCAGAGGACATGATCAAAAGGTAATAGCTGGAATCCTAAAGCCCAAGAGTATACCAGGGCATAAAAGAGGTAGTTTGCCTCAAATAACACTCATCTAACTGGCTTTCCTTTATTCCTTGTAACTTTTTTCTTGTTTAATAATGAATTGTACTATAGAGCTTAGCATTTGTCGAAAAAAGTCCTATATCTCTTACCCACGATTTTTTAAAAAAATGAATTAAACGCTTTATGTTTCTTAAAAGAAAAAAACAAACAAGATTTTCCTCCCTTATACATAACTATGAAAGAACTCTACTGTTTCAAATGATGGGCAATACTTAAAATAATTTTTAAGGTTCATTAAATGTATGGAGTTTTTTTCCCCCTACCACAAAGAAGAATCATAGACGAAGACATAGAAGGGACTTCCAGGGGTTATTTAGTATGACTCCTCAATTTTAGAGATGAAGAAACAGGAACCAAGAAAAATTAAGTCACTTGCTCAAGTTCATATAGTTATATGTAAGGTGGCTGGGATTGAAACTTTGGACCTCTGACTCTGAACTCAATACTCTTTCCAATGTACTAGGGTGACTTTGAATGTGTTGTATTATAGATCTGCCTCCACAAACTCTTTCAATTTTCATCTGATATAGGTGGAATTGACTCTTCTTGAAGGCTAGGCTAGCAGAATGTGTCCTCTGGCAGGTTCAACCAAGCTGGAAAGACTCTAAATGTGCCCCAGGCAAGAGACTATGTCTACTTTTTGAGCAACAGTTATATCTAATTCAATAAAAGTTTATTACGTTTCTGCTATGGGCAGGGCACTCTGCTAAGAGCCAGGGATATGATTAATAAAAAGAAAAACAGTCTCTGCCCTCAAGGAGCTTACAATCTAATGGATGGAGACAACACACAAAAGGAGGACAACATACAGAAGTGTAAAGAAATAGGTAGACTAGTAGGCAGCCTACTTGGTGATAATTTCTTTGGTCGTGGAATCCCAGAAAATGATGAAAAAGCAAAAAATTTCTCTCAGTTTTGTGTTGTCCTTTCCACTTCTGCAGTGATTGTCAAAGGTCGCTAAAAAATCATAGTTTTTAGATTGTACATGAATGTTAACTTAGCTGTCAGATTCTAAGTGTGAGATGTTTGTCTATGGATTGAGTGGACAAACTATAAAATCAACTAAATGACAATATCTTTGTAATTGGACGAAAATAATTAAATGTATTGACTTGTGCAATAAGCTTTGCATGAAATACACCACCAAAAATCACATCAATACATTATCATTGCAAAATAAACCAAAGAACTCAACAAAATGCTCCAAGTAAAATTGCCATATAATTCAATACTTATTAACTTCGGTGCTAAGACATGTATAGGGCAGGATGGCAAAAAATGTGTTAGAAAATATGGTTCAGGAGGAAGAAATATGCACACACACACACACATACACACATATACATATATGTTTTGTGCCTATATATGATGTATACTTTCTTTTAGGAAAGAGTCAGGAGTCACTGGACATGGTAGACATCAAATAAAATCACAAAACATGGAATTAATTATATGTTAACAGATGGAAAATAACTGGTTACCACAGTGGGATTCATTTTCCATATAGTTGGATATGTATAGTCAGGTCATCATCTTGTTAGAGCAAAGATCAAAATCAGTATGAAATTGGAAGAATAAAAATGACAAGAAGTTAGGGCATACAATTAAAACATTATCTATTTAAACAGTCACATATGCTAGAAAATGGGAAATGGATAAAAGAACAAATATTGACTGTAGATCAGAATTTTCTAAAAAAGTTTATCTGGCAGAGCTCAGTCATCATAACAAGGAGATTAAAAGCACCTAGAAAACACCTCAGTCAAAAAACAACTTGCTCTCCTTGTCAACTGGAGAGAGAGATGTCAGTCAAGGACACCAGTAGTTTATAGCATAAAATCAGTTGTAAAATCTTATAGGAGAGGATGTTGTATGATTATGAGCAGTACTAGCTCATAAAATATCAGAGGTGGAAAATAAACAAGTTAAAAGAAAATGGTGAGAGATACAATTAAGCAAGATCATTAAGGACGAACCTGGAAGAACAAGGAACAGATAAAAAATGGAATAATTCCATCAAGCTGTATATACAAAAACTCTCAATCGGTGAGAGAGGTGCCAGTACATGGGTACCCTACCATCACAGTCTCAGATGTGGCATACGAGGAAACAAATGGTACTAAAGAAAAGGTGGGAAGAGCAGCTAGATTAGACCAAACCTACAAATATGAATTCCTTGATGGAGGTCACACAATTTTGAGGATGCTGACAACAGATTTTTGAGATTCATTTTGTCTATATGCAATAAATATCTATTAGGTACCTGCTGTGTGTCCAGCACTGTGTATACAATGACAAAAAGAAAATAACAGGAAGGGGGCGGAGCCAAGATGGC
>CM053584.1:208420988-208500888 GCA_028627135.1 Pseudochirops cupreus | reverse complement strand
GTGCTGATATGGTTCCTTGTAGCCAAGCTGACTTTAGTGGGAAGTATCTTTGTGTGCGTTCTGGAGTTCTAGGATTGGTTTAGAGTCCTATTTTATGGGTATTTTGGGGTGGCTATGTGAGAACTGTGATATGTTACTGCTGCTACGCCACCATCTTGGCTCCACCCCTCGAGTCACTTATTTTCTGCAAGATTCAGTTTTCCTATCTATGAAATAGAAATAATTATTGACACTACTTATCCTACAGGGTTCTTGCAAGGAAAGTATTCTGTAAATCAAAAAAGTGCTAAATACATGTAGCTTACTATCATCATACCTCTTCATGTTCTCTCTTCTCTCCTCATTTCTTCCTTCTTTTCTCTCTCACCTCATTCCTCCCTTCCTGTTTCCCCCTCTTTTCATTTCTCCTTTGCTACATTCATTCTCTCTCCTCTTCTGTTATCTTCTCATAGTGTAGTGTAAAGAACACTGAATTTGGATTCAAAAGTAGTGAGTTCATATCCCAGCACAAGAAAAATAACTCTCTGGGCTTTCAATTTTGAATCTATATAATACAGGTGTTGGACTAGGTGATGTCTAAGTTTGCTTCCAGGTTTAAATCTTGGGATCCTTCTCCTTCTTGTCTCTCCTCTATATTCTCTTTTCCCATCTCTCTCATTTCCTTTCTCCCTCTTTCCCTTTATTGTCTCTGGTTCCCTATTTCTTTCCTTTTCCTTTCTCTTTCCTATCTTCTCTCATTTCCTTCCTTCCCACCAAATGCTCAACCAGAATTGCACACAAATTCTGGCCAAATTTTGTTCTAAGGCATTCTCTCCTCCATATTCCAACTTAGTATATTATTAAAAAGCTTACTCTACTAGAGGGTATTTCATGAGATAAAAATGGTTAGGAAATACTTTAACTAGCATGACGATTGCACAAGAAATATTTTCTGATTACAATTTCTGGTTGGTTTTATCATGTTGTTTTGTTTTTAAGTCAAGCTTTTACAATTTCTTTGAGAGGAGTTTCATAATAGCTTTTAAGTAGACTGTTGTTCTTACTGAATAGACTTACCCCTTTCTCTGATAGCATATCATGAAGTCTGTTCTTTGTTGAGACTTGTTTCTTAATTTAGCTCGGCTCATAATAATAATTTTTTAAATGTTCCTGCAAAAAGAATTATTTGGTCAACTTTGTCTTTGTCCTTCAAAGATGCTTTAGAGAAATGTTTTAACAAAATTTTTCTCTTTATCCTAGTGGTTTTGGGTTTCCTATTTATTTCTAAATTCCAAAATAGCATCTTTTTAAAAAATTAAAATTATAGTAATGCCTTCAATTAATAATTGGCATTATCTTTATATGACTTGAGGTACTTTTTTCTAATCATCTTTGGTCATTTTTTTTTCTATTCTTAAATTTAAGATAAGTAGTAAGACTCCATTAGAATAGCCCTTTCTTTAAAATTTTTCCAAAGGTAATCTAGCCACATTTTTGTATGACTATAAAATAACCAGGCCATTTTCTATATTGAAATCATCCTTGTTATTTAATGGCTACAACATTTAGGATTAAAAAGATTAGGATTAAAAGGAAAAACAGTGCTCTAGGTAGAGAAGAACCGGCCAGAGTTCAGAAAGTCCAAAAGTGAGCAAGAACCATACTAAAGAACAATATTGATGAGTTTTCATCTTAGGACGGACACTGTTCTCTGACCTGTTTTTTCCTGTCTGCTGTCTCTGAGCGACCATGAAGTCACAGTATTAACTGTAGCCAAAAAAAGATCAGAGAGTGGTAAATGAATCTTGGCCCTTACTGAGACACAGGAATATTATTACTTTACAGTATTCTTAGCTTGCTAAAATCCTATTCCAAATTCCTTATTGGGAAATAGAAGTGATTCAGGGCCGTCAGAGACCATGCTAACAGAACCCACTCTTAGAGAAATGAAAAAGCTTCAAATATGAGATAATATATATATATAAAGCACTTTGTATACCTTAAAGTGCTATTAAAATGCCAGTTACCATTATTGTTGTTATTTTATTATTAGTAGTATGGGACCAGGAATGAATGACATGCATAATTAAATTCAGAGAGCTGCATCACCAGGTTGGCTGTAGGGCTATGAATTTTCAGGCCATGACAACTCTTGAAAACTGTCTCCCAAGTAATAGAATAATAGATTTTAAAGATTTAAGAGCCCTCAGGATTTAAGAGCTCTTAGGATTAATCTAGTCCAACACCTCATTGTATAAGAGAAGAAACTGAGATATAGAGGTTAGCCCAAGATCATATATCTTAACAACTAGCAGTACCATAATTTGAACCCATGTTCTCTGACACCGTTGCTCTGTGTAGAGAAGATGGAATCTATGTTGGTGGAATGATTACCCATGCAGTATAATCAAAGATCTTTGGAGTGCTAAAGTAAAAATGTTTTTGAAGTCTGATGTTTATGGTCAGTATAATTCATGGATACCTATACCGTCTGTTTAAAAATACTGTGTCATAATGTAAATGCTTATGATGGACACTATATGAATCTTCAGAAAGTGACAACTGAAATATACTTAGAAAAAAAAAGCAGTTAACTATGTTGAACAATGCACATACTGAAGTATATATGACCCTTGTCCTGTAGTCCATATTTATTGGATTAAATAACATGCACTTATTCTTAAAATATTTACCCAAAAATGACTCTGCATTGTAAGAAGCCACTGTGGTCTTTCCTGTAAATAACAAACATACCAAGACTTCATATTACATTCATCTAAATGAATATTTAACTGGATAAGTAGTATGTGTTATAAAAACAAAAGTCTTAAATTCATATTTATAAAAGCTTCATTATGTATTTGCCTTAGAAGCCTACTCAAATATATGAGTTTAAATAACAAAATGGATTATCAAGGAAATAATATAAACTAGAAAAGATTGTGGTATCTTTTTTCATTTTATTCTGGATGAAGGGAATCCTATTTCCAAGGAAGAGATGGTGATAGAGCAACACTGGTTCCATTGAACATATTCACTGGGTATCCTTTGGTCAGGCAGTATAGAGACTGAACTGATTTCAGTAGAGAAATAATAATATGTGGCATTTACATATTACTCTAAGGTTTGTAAAGTGCTTTACAGATGTTATCTCACTGATAGTTAAGAAAAGGTAGTCATCAAAAATCTTCAGTATACTAGACCAGAATACAGTAATTCTGTTGAGTGGAATGGTAAGCATTTTAGTATATCTGTGACTTGTTTTACCTAAAAATAATACCTAGAAATTTTGGAAGACAAATATATAGTAATTTTCATGCATTGAACAATTTTACATTAAAATTCATGAAAGAAGGGGTAATAGCAATACAAGAAGAAAGAACAACTAATTTTTTTTTTAAAGCAGGAGCTTCCTTTTTATTGGATCAATAAATTTAATCCATTAGCAAATATTATTATAAATAATTGCTAGAAACTACAAATCCACAAAATTATAAATGAAAAAGAGAAATAATGTAGACAAAATAAGTTAAGGATGTCATTTTGGAATACCAGAGATCTTAAAGGAAATAGATGACTATCTTCAAAAGGTAGTTGCTATCAAAATTGACATGACAAGAAATTAATCACTTAAATAGACCAATCTAAGAGGAGGAAATAAGACAAGTTATAAATGAATTTTCCCACAAATAGACACCTGTCTCACATAGATTCATAGGTGAATTCTTTAAAATCTTGCCAAAAACAAATAATCTCTATAGTACATAGATTATTCAGAAACTTAGAGAAACCTAGAATAGTACTGAGGACCTTTTATGAGGAAAATATATTTATTTTAAAACTTGGCAACAATACCACTAAAACAGAAAAATATAAACCAGTTTTTGTAATGAAAATAGATGAAAAATACTAAATCAAATATTAGCTAACAGAATGCAGCAATTTTAAAATCTGGCATCATGACCCAGCAGATTTTATACCTGGAGGCAAATATGAGGCAATACTATAAAACATATTGCATTAACAACTATAAACCCAAAAACTTGAAGGGAAAAGATTTTTTTACTGGATTATTACAAAAAACACAGAATCCAACATTAATTTTGCACAAAAAAACACACAAAAAAGAAGAGAATAGAAGATATTTTTCCTTGACTAAATTAAAGGTGCTAACCAAGAGTCATTATAATATGTCCCCCGCAAAAGCATTAGAAACATTCCTACTAAAAAGAATATAAAACAAAGGTACCTACTTTTATCACTTCTGTGTGACAAGTTACTAGAAATGCTACCAGTTGCACAAGACAGGAAAAACACAGGGATTAACCGGAAACAAAAACATAAAAATACTGCTATTTGCAGGTGACAATTTTTTAAATTCACAGGATATAAGTTAAGGATACAGAAATATAGCAACAAGCATCATTATAGCAATAAAGATCAAGAAAACATAAAAAAAGAAATGTTATTTACAGTACCTTTAAAAACCACAAAATAAATACCAGTCCAAATACCGAGGGGTTTTAACTAGAAATGCATGAACTCCTAATGCAACCTCTACTCTTACACCATCAGTTTAACCAAAATAATTATAAGCAAGAAACCCATTCCTGCCAGGGTTGCAGAGATCCAGGTTTGCTCATTCTGATAGAACAGCAATCTAATAGTACCCAGTAAAAACCACAAAAATAACCATACCCTTTAATCCCATTATTTAGTTGTTGAAAATCTACCCTAAGGATATTATCAAAAGGAAAAAAAGAACTCTTTTCAAGGATTTTTTTTTATAACATTCGTTATTGTGGGGTAGGGGAGAAACTAGATTAATAGCTAGCTAGCTAGCATTATATAGCACTTTAAGATCTACAGAGTTCTTTCTCTATGTTATCTCATTTGATCTTTACAATATCTACCTCTCAAGGTAGGTACTATTATCATCCCCGTTTTACAGATAAGAAAACTGAGGCCAAGAGAGGCAAATTGACTTGCCCAGGATCAGGTTTTGACATTGTCTTCCTGATTCCAAGCCTAGCAATCTTTCCACAGCACCACCTAAATGTTGAACAATAAGGAATAGTTAAATATTCATAGTGCCAGTTCATTCAATGTAATGGTTACTATAATGCAATTCAAATTGACCAATATGAAAAAAAAATTTAATCTGTAAAAACTTTTATTAAGTAATTCAAGGAGACAGGAGAACCATCATATAAAAGGAAAAGTGAGAGAGAATGAATAGTCAAACAAAGAAACTTGATGGAGCCTTAAGACTGGATGAAAAGTGGTAAGATTTTTATGTATTGAAATTCATTTTATTTAGATATAAGTGAGGGGTTCCAAAAAAAAAATAAATGGCAAAGGAAACTCAGCATTTTATGTGGCAAATAAATTATTTCACACTTAAAACCATCCAACCTAAGAAAAGCCTTGGGCTTTCTTGGGAAGGAGATAAAAGTCAAATTTAAGAGAGAAGACTAGGAGGCACAGTGAATAGAGCACGGGCCTGCCAGTCAGGAGGAAGTGAGTTCAAATGCAGCCTCAGACACTTAACACTTACTAGCTGTGTGACCTTGGGCAAGTCTTAACCCTAATTGCCCTGCCTTCACCCCTCCAAAAAAAGAGAGAGAGAGAGAAGACTACAAATGAAGATGAAAGGTGACTAGTGTTCAGCTCTGTAGGCCCGAAATAGTTTAATGTGATATGATCATTTGAATGCACATACACAGAAGGGGTCAAATGTCCATGAACAAGTTTCTCACCTCCTCCTGGCTGTTCAAGTCTTTAAAAAAATATTTTAATGTTTTCTTTTGTAAAATCTTGGGATTTGGAGCAGCCTTTGGAATAGTTAAAGTTGCTCTAACTGGCCTTGGTTTCGGTATAAGGTCAGTCTTGTTGCTAAGATCCTTTTCTCTACTGGATTTTTATGTGACTCCAACGCCACTTTGTAGCTCTCAGAAATTTTGTATAACTGTTCAGCTTTCTGTCTCTCCACCCACTCACTTACAAAGTTTCTCAAACACCAAAGTTACAGATAGTTCTTAATATAAAATCCCTAGACCGTATGGTGGAATTTAATGTTTTTAGTTTTCACTAATGAGTTCTCATAAGCCTTTTTTTCCACTGTTGTGTACTCTAGAAGATAATCATCTGAATGGTACCTTTTCTCAGTAGACATTTTTGACCATTTCAAAATAAATAAATAAAAGCAAATGCATCTAAGTGTTAGGAATTCTACAGTGTATTGCTAAAGATCCTCCCCTCACCAACATATTTCTCTTATAGCATCGAGCTGTGATGTTTGGCATTCAAATAAGATATATGATATTGAACAACAAAATATGAAAAATTATCTCTGCCCTATCCTTTAATAACGCATGATCAAAGTTCAAAACCATGTAAAATGGTGGGATATGTTGAATATTAAGGGACTAAATTCCATTCTTTCCTTAGGCCCCCAGTAGGATTATTGGGTTTTGTTTTAAATAACAATGAAGAACTTCCCTACAAAAATCTATCTTTGTTTGAGACCTTGCTATCCACTTGTGTTGAACACCTAAGTATAAATTAATACAACCTAAAATTAACTCTTATTTTGTTTAAGAACTGGGAATATCACCTCCAAGCTTCACATAATCAATCCCTTTACCTCCAGCCCACCCCAGAAATCTAGCTTAATGATTTTCTTCAGAAATGAACAAGTCCTAAAAATAGGGAGACTACACTGTATCAGCCATATTAATAAATATTGTTTTAGACTATTTAAAACAACTAGACAATATAAGTTTGAACCAATATTGCTGTGGTGTAGGAAATTGTGAGTTGGTGGACTTAGAAAAATATGGAAAAACTAGGACTTATGAAGGAAGAAGTTAATCCACTCTCAAAGAAACAGAGGACAGGCAGGTATATAGTATGGTCTTACATAGTGTCATATGAATGTATATGATTAGACTATATATGAGTATGCTTATAGATATCTAAGTATATGTATGTGTATGTGTGTTTATGTGTGTATATTTATACACACCCGTGCTCAATTGTAGCCTTGTTGGAAAAATGGAGGGGGTGCAGAGGAAAGGGAAAAAAGAACAGAGTAAAAAGTACACAGCAGAGAACAAAAGAAAACTTACAAGGAAGCAAAGCAAATATGGGCAGCTCTTAACACAATGTGTATGTAGTATTTATTATACAGGCCTTCTTGAAATGGAAATTTATTGCTATACATTTTGAAGCTTCTCTTACATTCTGCTGTGCACATGGGCAATGCTTTTTTCTCTTCTTATTGTGTATTTTTTTAGTATTTAAGTTTAATATAAATTAATAAAAGATTAAAAAAAAAAAAGAAGGAATGATCAAGTCCTCCCCAGAGTCCTGAATGCCCTTCCCTGTAGAATGGGGCAGAGGAGGAAGGAAGATTCCTGCAGAGTGAGATGGGGACAGTTGAGAGGAAAGAGGTCAGTAAGCTTAATGACCCCAAACCCACCAAATAACATTTTGTTCTCAGTCCCCACTTCTTAAGGCACTGCATAGTCTTGGGTTAGAAGCACTTGGAACTTTGGAATTCTGTTTCTTCACTTCACTTTTTAAATAAAATTTTATTGATGTCTTTTATGTTCACATCTCCTAAATTTCCTAAAGTAGTTTGGCCCCCACCCCCTCCCAGAAGCAGTTCTTTGTAATAAGGGGGGAGGGGCGGGGGTGGAGGGACCAACCCAGTAAAACTAGCCCATGTATTTTTTTTAATCTAATTATCGGCAGATATTTGCTTTCTAATCTTGGATGAGTTTAATAGTCCAAATTTAAAGTGAAAAAAATGCAGTGCGTGACACATGGTAAGCAGTTAGTAAATGCTTGTTGACTGACTGACAGAATCTGCGTTAAATTGTCTGCTCCCTTTTATCTTCCTACACAATGGCAATTGATGACTTCTCTGAACGTGAGTTATTAGAAAGTTGTGTGTGAATCCCATATTCTTCCTCCATTGCCTTTTTTCTTCCCTTCTGGTGGATCTTTAATGGGCGGTTGCTCCTACAGGGTGGCTTCGAGGGCCTCTGCCCAGCTCCCACTCCACCAGCCCCGGTTGACACTGTGTAAATAAAGGCTTGTGCCGGTTCGAAGGATAGAAAGCTGGAAGGGCCCTTTAAAACCATCCCATCCATCTCCTTCAATTTACGGACGAGGAAACTAAAGCCCAAGTGAATTGAATAAAATGACCAAGCAGCTAATAGAACTGGGACTTGGACCCACAACCCTGTAACATTTACTCTGTAGCCCTTTCCGCTATACCACAGATGCCTCTCTATATTTAAATAAGTATTTAAATGCTTAGATAAAGTCCCCAGAGACCTCCTCTGTAATTTGCATTTTCCTGTAATGTTTTTTATTTTAAAGTAAAACACACTTAGAGTGGTGTGGTTTGAACCAAGAAATAATCATTACTAAAGTAATTGATTTGCTTCATATGCTAGTATTATGAATGTTTGTGACTTGTTCTCCGTTTTATATGTAAGCTGTTATGGCCAGAAGGGTACTAAGAGATCATCTAGGCTAAATCCCTCTTGAGGAAGACTGAGGCCCTGAAGGGGAAGGTGGCCTTCCCAGTGTCACGCAGCGCAGTGCCAGGAATGGAAGCCTGGTCTTACAATCCCTTTCCCCCTTTCCTCATTCTCCTCCTGTGTCCCAGGAAATCCAGTGAAATGTTCCACACCATCCTGCCACCAGAACAAGAAGCCCCAGCAAATATATTATTTCATGTTGTTGTTGCTTAGTCATTTTTTCAGTCGTGTCTGAACTTTTGTGACCCTATTTGGGGTTTCCTTGGCACAGATAATTAGAATGATTTGCCATTTCCTTCTCCAATGCATTTTACAGATAGGGAAACTGAGGCAAACAGGGTTATGTGACTTGCACAGGGTCACACAGCACCTGAGGTCAGATTTGAATTCAGGTTTTCTTGACTCTAGAGACCAGTGCCCTATCCACTGCCCTACATTCTGAATAACTTTATCAGCAACCTTTGCCTCTTCCTTATGCACCTCTAATAAATGAGTCATAAAAAAGATACTCAAAGTAGAACTAATTTTCCAAATTTTATACCTGCTTCCAGAATCCAAATTGGAGTCGCCTCCTGGGTGAGTTCTTGAATGTATAAGGGTCAGTGTGATGTGGGGGTCCTAGCTAGAGCCTCTCTTTTGCTTTGCCCACTCATATCTTGTAACTAAGAACACCTGCTGATATTTATTGAACTTTATCTCTTGGGAATTGAACACATACAGGGTTTTCTTTGAAGTGCTATTCTCTGTGAAATCCCTTTCTGTTACACTCTAGTAAATCATGAACTTGCTGACCTTGTCTGAACAGTATATCCTAGATGAGGTCCTCGTCACTGTTTGTATTTTACCGTGTACACAATTCTGTGGCAATGGGCACATAGACTGAAAATGTTTGATATTCTTTGTTTATTTGGAGGTTTTGTAATGAGTTCTAAGATTCATAAAGCAGTAGAAAGATCCTGCATTGAAGTTCCTGCTTTGCTACTTATGGTGAGACTTCAGGTGAGTCATTTCCCTTCTCTGGGACTTGGTTTTCTTATG
Organism: Pseudochirops cupreus; assembly: GCA_028627135.1. Classification (NCBI taxonomy): domain Eukaryota; kingdom Metazoa; phylum Chordata; class Mammalia; order Diprotodontia; family Pseudocheiridae; genus Pseudochirops; species Pseudochirops cupreus. Next base: position 208,491,316 of record CM053584.1, on the reverse strand, counting down.
TATAAAATGAGGGATTGTAGGATCTGAGTTGGACGAGACCTCAGAGAGCATCTAGACAGCCCCTCATTTTGCAGATGTGGAAGATAAGGCCCAGAAAGAGCAAGTGACCTGCCCAATGACACACAGAAGTAGCAGAGCCTAAATTTCCACCTCAAATCCTCTGACTCCAAATCCAGCCCTCTTGCCACCTCCCCATTTCTATCCCTGACATCATTTGAGCGTATAATGTAGTGTTTCACCTTTTGCCTTCTCTTTCTGGATGTGGAGACCAATACCCAAATAAAAGTAAAATTCCCTGATGGGATACCTCCTAGGGGACTGATTGAACCACATAAACATGCACATACAGTATATATGTGTTCATGTATATGGATGTACATATGTGTGTATATATGTATGTATATACACACATGTATTTCTCACATACCTTTTCTCTGCCTCATATATAACAATTAAAGAGTATAGATGTTAGACTGCAATGAGTTCAAATTCTGAAGCATGTATTTCCATTTGAAGCAGGTGCTATACACACACAAACACACATACACACATGCACACACACAAAACTTAAGACTGTTTCAGGTGCTAAACACACATGTGTATATAGTATATGAAGTAGTCTGTCTTCAAATGGAATATATATGCATATATACATATGTACATATACACGTGCATACACACACATACACTTACACTTACGGGGGATTGGGTGCAGACTTGTGTTTCCATTAGAGAAGAATTCACAGGTGAAAAGCTTCTCTGTAATTTACCATTTTAGAACATAACCTGAAGACACTGAGAAGTAAAATGACTTGCCTCTCATCAGACAACCAGAATGTGTCGAGCCCTGTGGCCCCTGCATCACACTACCTCCTAAAAATAATAACATAATAATAATAATAATAGGTGATATTTCTATAATGTTTTAAGGTTTGGGTAGGTGCTGTGATTATCCCCACTTCATAGATGAGAAAACAGTCCCAGAGAGAATGAATAACTTGCCAAGGTCACGTATTCAGTGGCTTGAGATGGGATGTGAAGCCAGACCTTCCTGCCACATCCACCATTCTGTGGCTCTCTACCTACCGTGTTAAATGTGATCTCTTGAAGCACAAGGAATAAAGTTACTTTTGTAACTTTATTCACAGAGCCTGGCATAGTACCTGACTTATAGTAGATACTTAGTAGATTGATTATGAATTTATCATTATTTATTATTATTATTATAATTTTTTAATGAACAAGTGATTATGGCATAGTGACTCCACGAGCTCCCTCAGGTTCCTGTCAAAGCAGACATTCCACGATTCTTTGACTCAGAATGACTCGCATGTTAATACCTTTGATTAGATAGAGGGCCGTATCCTAGAATTTTAGAGCTGGAAGAAACCCCAGAAATGATCTAGTTCAACCTAGTTTTTGGAGATAAGGAAAAGCAAAGTACTTAGAAGTGAGGCAATTTCTCTAGTGGCTCTCAGCTAGTAATTAGAGAATTTATTCTTCATGTCCCTTTTCCCTGCCATGTGTATAACAGTTAAAGCGTACAGATACTTGGGGAGGATGTTACTTACTGAAATGATTTCAAATTCTGTGGTGTGTATTTCCGTTTGAAGACTTAGACGAGTTCAGGTGTCATACTAACTATGGCTTTATCACTGATTTGTACACTCTTGGAGAAATCCTGTTGGTGTTGCTTGATGTCTCTGCCCCTATTTGAAAAACAAGAGAAACCATATTTCTCAAGATCTTGGATTACTTCCATGGGAGCTACAGCAAATCAGTTCTTAATGTTATTTTTGAGAAGTTCTTCCTTACTGTGCCACTGTGAAGTCATGAACCAGTCTGACATCAAGGCCTGTTGCCGGGAGAATGCCTGTGATAGAATGAACAATGTCTGCATTGTAGGCAAAAGGAGGAGAAAGAGGGGGTAAGTTATAAAGCAGAACATTTCTATTTACACAGCCATGTTTTAATAACCAGCAAAATTTTGGAAGAGGACTGGAAAAATAGTTAAAAGATAAATGGACTTATGTTTCAATGTTATGATTTTTCACCAAGCACAAAAGTCCATTTTTGCATTTTTTTTAAAATCCTTGAAATTCAGTCAGGACCCTGGGAGGGTTGTTGGCATTCCTTGATCAACACATTTGTCAGGCTATTTTCTTTTTTTTTCCAAGGTCCTTCTATGGTTCTATTAAGTACTAACCTCATTAGCAACACATTTGAGTGGAATAGTGAGATAGCCTTACTACACAAGAGTTCTGTATTTCAGGAGCCGGGATAGAACACCCTCAGGACAGAGAAAAGAAAGGAAAAAAAATGAAGAAGTGTATCTAGAAAGACAAGAGGGAAGAAAAAGGGAGGAAAGGAGGGAGAAAGTAAGGGGGGAAAGGCAGGTAGGAAGAAAGGAAAGGAAGGAGGAGGGAAGGAAGGAAGGGAGGAAGGAAAGATGGAAGGAAGTCTTTGCTCTAAAGAGGTGAAACTTAAAATTATTAATCTTCATACTGGAATTTTTCATGTGAAAATTTAGCATGGCTTAAAGAATTGTCGCACTTGTGGATTTCAAAATAAAAATCACCAATATAGCCCTAAAAATGTTCTAAAACAAGTTCTATACTCCTCCTGCCTACACCCCCTTACCTGGCTTTGGACTGACCTATAAGGTATTTCTGTCACAAATAGCTTTTGCTAAGAGACACAGCACCACCCTCTTCTAGAGTAAGACAAATAAAACATTCTAATTCAGTCCTGGCTACCTTGAGAACAGACTGTCAGTTGTGTTGAATTGTATGGAATATTTCTGCCTCTGTTACAAAATCTACTTTTGGGACTTCATCAGATTAAAGTTAGAGCCATACAAACTTTGAAATGCCTAGACCCAAATTAACCCCGGCAAGATTCCAGAAGTGCTAGAAGCTGACAAATTTATATCATTTTTAGCTCAGAATTTTTTTTTCCTTTTTGGGCTTTATATCATTGCATGAGCTAAAACTAAAGAAAAATTGGTTATTACTAACTTAGTTTCTTTTTGATTCCTATTTTACTCAAATAAATTCATTACAACAAGAGTGTTTCAAAGATTGACTCATAGAAGGGAAGTTTTGTTGATCTAGTTGTAAGGAATAATCCTGTATAACAAATATGGGTAGTGAAAAGAACCTAATAGGCCCAGAGACCTAAGTTAAAGTCTCAGAACAGCTATTTACTATGGAGCCTGGAACAAATCACTTAAACTCCTCATAGCACAGATTCTTCCTCTGTACAATGAGAGGGTTTGACAAATAAGGTCCAAGATCTCTTCCAACTTTGACATTCTATGATTTTTTTGGTCCTTGTCCATTCAATCCTCACTCTCCATAAAGAAATAAATATTTCCATTGGTACAATTTTAGATAGTAGTGGAGGAGAGTACAGCTGGTGATTCGGTGGCTTACATTTTGTTCTGTGACTTTTATTTGATAATATCAGCACTTGCTAACTGCTATTACCTTTTCTGCCTCAGATTCCTCTGACTGCTAAATACAAATCACTGAAATTTATTATAGTAATAATAATTTATATAACACTTGAGCATTTTCAAAGGGCTTTATATTTATTATCTCATTTTATTTTCACAGCAACCCTGGGAGCTAGGTAAATACTATTACCACCATTTTACAGATGAGGAAACTGAGGCTCAAAGAGATTTAAAGACTTGCAAGTGGTCACCCAGTTTAGAAGTACCAGAGACAGTATTTGAACCCAGATGCTCCAGTCTCCCAAGGCCAGCACTCTTGTCATCGTGTCGTGCTGACTGATCACTAAACATTTATTAAGCTCCTACAATGGGCCACACACTGTGCTGAGTGGTGGGGATTTAAAAAAAGCGGGGGGCCAAAAGACAGTCGTTTCCTTCTTACTGTGTAATTGCGGAAACAACCTGTAAACAGATATGTACATGTAGGCTAGATACAGAATAAATAAGAAATAAATAACAGAGGGAAGGCACTCAAGTCATGAAGAGCTGGGAAAGGCCTCTTGTAGAAGATGGGACGTGTTTTAATTGGGACTTAAAAGAAGCCAGGGATGTCAGGTGGTATCGAGGATGGGAAAACGTTCCAGGTGTGGGGGACTGCCAGAGAAAGTGCCCAGAACCAATAGATAAACACAACCAGGAAGCCAGAGTACATTGGGGGGAATGGTAGGAGGGGGTTAGGCTATGAAAGGCTTTAAATGCCAAGTAGGACATTTTGTATTTGATCCTGGAGACAATGGGAAGCCATTGGGGTTTATTGAGTAGGGGAGAGACATGATCAGACATGCATTTTCCCAAAATCACTTTGGTGGTTGAATAGAAGATGGATTGGAGTGGGGAAAGACTTGAGGCAGGTAGACCTACCAAAGGCTATTGCAGTGGTGCAGGCATGAGGTGATAAGGACATTTATCAGAGTAGTGGCAGTATCAGAGGAGAGAAAGGGAAATTTTTGAGTGATGCTGAAAGGTGAAATGATGGACCTTATCAATGGATTGATATTGGGGGGAGTGTAGTGTGAAAGATAGTAAAGAGTCCAAGAGGACTACTAGGCTGCAAGGCTGAGGGACTGATGGTGGTGATGCCCTCTATAGAAGTAGGGAGAGTAGAAAGAGGGGAGGGTTTAGGAGGAAAAATAGTGAGTTCCACTGTGGACATGTTGAGTTTAAGATGTTTACTGAACATCACGTTTGAGGTATCGGAAAGCAGTTGGAGATGCAAGATTGGAAGTCAGCAGGGAGGTTGGGACAAGTTAGATCCAAAAGGCATCAGCATAGAGATGGTGACTAAATCCTTGGGAGCTGATGAGATCACCAAGTAAAGTAGTACAAAGGGAGAAGAGAAGAGGGGCCCCAGAAAGAACATCTACAGTTAGAGGACATGACCTGAAAGAGAGTCCAGCAAAGGAAACCAAGAAGTCAAATAAGCAGGGGGAGGATCAGAAGAAAGTAGTGCCCAGAAAACCTAGAGAGAAGATAGTGTCAAGGAGGAGAGAGTGACTAATGGCATCAAAGGCAAATGAGGACTGGAGAAAGGCCATTAGATTTGGCAATTGGGAGATCATTGATTTCTTTGGAGAGAGCCATTTGGGTGGAATGATAAAATCAGAAGCTGGATTGTAAGGGCTTAAGAAAAGAGTAAGGAGAGAAAGTGGAAGCGCCTATTGTAGTTGGCTTTTTCAAGTTTAGCTACAAAGGGCAAAGGAGACATAGCACTAAAGTTATTAGAGGTGGAAGGATCAAGTGAGCATTTTTTCAGGATGGAGGAGATAGGGGCATGTTTGTAGGGGGATGAGAATAAGCGATTGGGAGGTAGGAGTGGTGAGTGGGATTTGGATGATCTACAGGGATTCAGAATCACTGGATATGAAAGGTAGGACCACATGTGAGAATGTTCATCATTGAGTGGAGGGTGCCGCTCCACTTCCCAAAGACACTGGGGGATTGGACTGGAGGCTAATGCATTGGGAGATGGTAGGCACAGAGTCAGATGATCAGCTGGGAGGTACAACTTTTCATTCCTCCAATCCCTCCAAATTATGGAGCTTTTAAAATACTCAGTGAAACAAAGTAGTACACAACTAAACTGAGAGTCAGGGGAAGACAAGGTACATGCAGTGCTGTTCAGAGGCACACAGTAGCACTCTGTCCTCTCCTGAGGTTCAGAGTACTTTTTGTGCTTGTGAGTACATCACAGAGAGGATGAGTATTTCATTCCTAGATCCTGCAGGATAGGGATTTGATTTATAGCAATATATTTATTCATTTAAACAAAATCTTCTAGGCAGCCTCTTTTAACTGTATAATATTTTTGTTTGTGCAGAGTTGTTCTATAGCAAGGACTGTAAGCTAATAGGGGTAAACTAAACAGAATAATTGATCCAATTAAGCCCAAAGAAATTCTGAGAAGTACTATGGTATAATGTAAAGGCATGCTGCTCTTAAGAATCCAGAGACTTGGATTCAAATCCTAGCTGAAACTTATTGGTTCTGTGACCTTGGGAATGTTCTTACCTCTTTGTGCTTCAGTTTCCTTATCTGTAAAACAGTGATTTTAACATATGTATTTCTGAGAGTTTGCAGGGAAAACACTTTGTAAGTTTTAAAGCACTGTAGAAATGTGAACAACTGTTTAAAAATAAACCTCATGATCTACACTGTACTAATAAATTATAACTAATAAAAATAAATAATAAATAACGCATTTCATCACAGTCTCTTTATCTAGCTCATCAAAGCCTGAGTTTTTCCAAATCTGAGATAATTGGAAGGCAGCATATATAGCAGTGTAGAAGGAGGGCTGTCTTTGGAGTCAAAGGATCTGGGTTCAACATTTGGCTATACCAAATTGCTGTCTGTACCAGCTTATTCAAGTAATTTCCCTTCTCTGGGCCTCAAGTTTTCTTCCCTGTAAAATCAGAGTTAGGACTAGATGACCTCTAAGATCCTTTCCAACTCTCTGATCTCTGCACTATAGGCAACAGTCTCCTTGGTTGATGGTCCCTGTGCTGTGCATTTTTTAAGATTAACATTAAAAAGTATTCAAAGAATCATAAATAGTGCAGATAGAATATTAATCAGAGAAAATATAAAGGAATGAAATAATTTACAAAATTGCCTCCTGGTGAAGTTGTGATTTTTAAGGAGATCCTTTCTAGCCCTTCTTCTATGGTGCTGTGATCTCCAAGATTCCTTACACTTCTATTATTTATTTAGTTATTTTGATTTAAGCTCTCAGTAAGATTCTGTTGAAGCGGGGAGCTACCATGAAGAAACTCCTTGGACCACTGCAGATCAACTCAAAGAGCTGCCTGGGTTAATTAGAGCTTAAGTAACTTGGTCACAAAGTCCAAGTGTTACATATGCTGTGTTATGTTGTTGTGTTATATAAGTGTTAACTATGTTGAAATGTGTTAAAAGCAAGATTGGAACCCAGGTCTTCTTGACTCTGAGGATGGCTCTTTTTCAGCTACTCCATGATGTCTCCCACATACACTATATTTCCAAATAAATATAAAGTAATTTTAGGGAGGGTTTAGAACACTAATTTTAAGGAGGGTTAAGACATTAACAAAGTGCTGGAGACAGAGAGGTCAGGAAAGGGCTCATGAAGGAGGAAGTGGCTTAAGCTAAGCCTTGAGGGAGCTAGAAATTCCAAGAGGCAGAAGGGAGAACATTCCAGGCTTGAGAGGCAGTTTGTATGAAGGCCCTTTGGGAGACAGGAGATGAAATGTCATGTACACAGAAGAGCAAGGGTACCAGTGAAATCAGGAAGGGTAAGTGTGGAACCAGCTGGGAAGGGCTGTAAGTGTCAGAAGAGTTGGCATTTTATCCTAGAGGTAGTAGGGAATCATTGAAACTTCTTGAGCAGGGATGGAGACAATGAGAACTGCACTTACCAAGTATCAGTTTAGTAGCTATTACTTCTTCTCCCCATCGTCCCAATCCCTCTATGACACAAGTTAAAATGCACTGTAATCTCACTGTCCTCATCAGTTTCTTCATCTGTTAAATTAAGGAGTTAGATTAGAAGATCCCTAAGAGCCCTTCCAGCTCCAAATCTGAAAATCCTATAAAAATGGGAATATATAGCTCATCTTAGAGGGTTGTTGGAGGGAAATACTTTGTGAATTTGAAGCACTATTGAAAGAGGAATTCTTATTATCCTGGAGTAGATTGTAATCTCCTAGAGGGCCAGAACTGTTTGGTTTACTTGCTTTTCTCCCCACCATTTAAAACAGAACATAGAGATGCTTAATCACAGTGTCTATCGACATGAATTATGAGGCCTGGCAACCTGTTTGTTATTGGCTTTCTAATATGGATGCTGATTGACTTGAAATATATTTCCTTTCCCCTTACAAGAATGCCTCTAATGCTATTCACATGAATGCCGACATTTCCATGACTTATTTATTGCAAACTTTATTATCCTTTATAAGAGCACCATGTTGAACTGTTAAATCAATGGAATCATCACCTTAGGTTTCAATTAGCATAGCACATCGTTAGGGAAAGCATAGCTATGTTTGGAATGGCCTTTGTCAGAGGTTCCAGCATGTTTCCAAAGCTGTACATTTGTGCTCCTATGTTACCAAACTTAATTTATAAGGAGTTTGTTTAATTTACAAGAAAGTGCCTGGGTTGCTTCCTGTTGTTCATTAGCTCTCCTCCCTCCACCCCCCCCTTCCCCAAAGCTCCAGGATTTGGGAATAGCCAGGGCTGTTGCCATTCAAACCCATGAAATACAGTGTAACTGAAATGATCTAGGACAAGAGGGCAAATGTTAGAGAATTGGAAAAATAGAAAAACAGCACCGTATGAAATGTCAAACCACATTTTAGGGCCTTCTACTATATTTCCATAAATTCATGAGGGAATTATGTTGCAAATTCTTGAAACTGTTTATTTTCATTTTTGGCCTGATTTTCTAGCATTGAAGAAACCATGTCTAATGATCTTGAGCATTCTTAAAGAAAAAAAAATTATATTTTACATAATGGCTTGCATGTGTGAGTTCCCTCTGGCAGAAGGACTATAATTAGTCTGTCGTCTCTAGGAGAAGAGACTATCTGTCTTAAAGATACAACAGCCACTTTGGGCTGCTAGAGCTGAGAGCAGAACGTTGTGATTTTAGATTGAGCCAAGAGATAAACATCATCCCCTTTCACTGATTCATCTCTCTGCCTTTTCTGCTTCGGCTGGTTAAAGCCAGAGCAGCAGAGGACAGCCGAGTACAAACAGTTTTCTTCCTTCCTCATTCAGCAAACCATGGAGAAAGATCTTGGCTTCTTGACATTAATAACTTTGCTTTGACTTGACTTGGAATTGTTTGGGCACTTTTTCAAAAATGAAAAAGGTACAATAAAAGGGGGTCTGAACTTCCTGTTTTACTCATAAAGTAGCAGATTCAGCTATGGCCTACTTTCCTCTGGGACTGGCCATATTATTCCCTGGAGAACTGAGGATGTGGTATATTATTTCCTTAAACAACCTTCATTGAAGCTATTAAAAGACAATCAGCTTGAGTAGGAGTAGTGGCAGACAGGATGAAGGGTTTCAGTCGTCATACTAAGCAACATTCATTTTGGTTGTAACTGCTTTGCTGCTTTTGGGTAGATAGTCTTCTGTGTCCACAATCAGATAATGGGAGGAAAGACTTAACTGGGGTAAACACTTCCCTCCCCTTAAATATTTTTATATATGTCATTTTCCCTGATCTCTTTACACAGTATGATCTTAATAAATATTTGTCACAGTAGATGGTCAGTATTTGACTGGCATTTTATCACCAAAGCTGGGGATACTTAATGGCATTGGACTGTGGTGTGTTTTTTTGTTTGTTTATTTTTGGCTTTGACTTTGATGACCCTAGTTGGATCTGACCCAGCAGCAATGCTGAATGTTATCTCTTGGTTGTTCTCTGATTGAAGTTTGAGTTCCTGTAATAGTCATGAAACTAGAACTATCAGGAGAATGAAACATGGTCCTTTTCCATGCAATGAGGATTGACTGCAGCAGGACATCACTGGCTGTCCACCATGCCTAGAACTCTCTTCCTCATCTTCTCCTCCAGGCTTTCTTGGCTTCCCTCAAGTCTCAGCTAAAGCTCCACCTTTAACAAGAAGCCTTTCCTAGGCCTTCTTCATCTTAGCACCTTCCCTCTCAGATTATATCCAATTTATCCTGTGTATATCTTTTTTTTTTAAATACCTGGTTGTTTTTCCATTAGACCGTAAATCAGTTCATTCTACCTGTTTAGATGCCACCAGTCTCTTTACTTATGTTGTTTCCTATAAATCTTTTTTTTTTCCCTATACTGCCCTATATCTTGATAGTATGAGGACTGAGACTGGGCAGGGTCCATGTTACAGATCAAGTCACCTTCTTTCCCTAGGGGAGGAAGGAAAAGAGGAAACTTCCTAACAGATGACATTTGGAAATGTGGAACAATCTTGATCCTGAGAGCTGGGTAGATGGGTAGGTTGGTTGAAAAGACTCAGAGATAGGAGACAATGTCATAAATGGACAAAGGTTCAAAAGCAGAGATTAGTAAAATGTGAGCAGATTGCTGGTGAGGTGCTGATGAGATGCTGGTGAGGTTCAGGTTTCAGGCAATAAGAGTTCAGTGGCAAGAGGCATGAGCTGCACAGGAAACATCAATATTACTTGTTACATTTAAAAGCTACACAGGAGCATGCAAACTGTAAATCCATTCCAGCTTACCAAAATTCATGTCAGCTGGGGCAACTCCCCAGTGTTATTGATGCCCTCATGACCTCCAGGGAAAATTTGAAATAGAGGGCTTGCACACACCCTTGTCAGTTGGAGCATCTCTGCAAGGTGCCCTCCTTCTCATTAAATTTTGGGAAATTTATGCTTTGTGAATCCAAGTGGACTTGACTGTAAGGTCACCAAAGTTCCAGAAATTGTTTTCTCTTGGATAAAAAGAAGTACTGCATTAGGGATCAAAAGACATGAGTTCCCTTCCCACATTAGTGTATAACTCATTGAAGGTTACTGTTTCTCAGTCTTTTCCTCTCTAAGGTAAGGGTTAGAGTTAGATCTTAACTCACAACCTCTTGGCCTAATTCTCCTTAACTCACATGGGCCAAAGAATATATTTCTCAGTACACTTTGTGCCCCTTCCCCTACTCCCATTTTGATATTCATGGGAAACAAACAGGATAGAAATTTTTGCTGTACTTTTGTCAGTAGTTAGGTTTTGATAAAACCCAGTAATAATATATAAAAATTCCCTTAGGTGGTGATTTGAAAGTTTGCCATAATTTCATCCTAGGAGGACAGAGAAAAACATACATACATACATATGCATGTACGTGCACGCACACACACACACACACACACACATTTTTGTAAGTATCATTTCTAAAATTAAAGAGTTGTTCTAGGTGCAGGTCAAGGTTTCTTTCACCTCTAAATCTATAGTCCTTTTTACACATTTTATTCAAGTTGACTAATTTGAGGTTGAAAACAGAACCCTGGTATAATCTCTGTTGAAAATATACATTTTTTTCCCTTTGTTGAAACCCTGAAAGGGAAAGATCTGACTAATTTCCTAATTCTTCCTTTCTATGAAAAACACCAGGAGTGTAGATTAGAAATATACTTGAAAATTGACATAATTTCTTTTAAGTTTTAATTCATATCTGAAGTATTTTGAAGGTCATCTTTCAACCTATTTTTTTTCCCCCAGAGAAAATTCCTTCAGAAGATCTACTTTTTCTATTGATCTCTGGGATAGTTTTGTGGTTATAAACTTCCACACATATCATGTGCCACTCAACATAGAACCCTTTTCTACATTCCAGAATCCTCAGAGAATCAACCCCCAGTGCCATGTTCCACTTCTATTCCCTGCAGCTCATAGATTTCCCATTCTGGCTGGCCCCTCTCTAGTGTGGCTTGGTCTTCGGGGGCAGCTTACACACAAGGATGTCTTGGCAGCAATTTGAAATGTACCAGGAAATGAGTTAATAGAGTATAGACTCCGAGTCTCATAGCATTTTGGTGCTCCTAGGAGATGAGCATAAAAACTGTGACTTGACAGCAGCTAGATATCTTCATTATTTACCTCTCCCTCCAAAGCAGGAGCATTGTGGGAAGCCTATTCACAAGATTTAGACTAAGCTTAGTGTCCCCAGACTCTGACTGCCAAAGCAGCAAGAAGAATTCAAATAAGAAAGTTTTACAGTTCAGTCATGACCTTCCAAGTCTGATTCCTATAGGAGTATATTTAGTCTTACTAACAAGGGAGAGGACTTGGAGTGAGCAGATAGTTTTATTTTGATTGCTTCTCCGGCATTGGTCCTGAGGGACAGTCTCAATGATCTAATAGGTCTTTTCCATCTCTAATATCTATAATTTTGGCTATTCTGTGGCAGCTTCTTATTGCTTTAAATAAACCATCTTAATTGAAAAAACATTTCTGGAACTGACCTGCATAATCTATGTAAAGAAGTGTCTGTCCTTTCAGAGCACCTCCAGAGAATCTATGTAAGAATAGGGGAAAAAAACAGAAGGTAGTGGTGGGTGGGAATAGAGAAGGAGGTGAGGAAATGACTCAAAGTCAGGGTACTACATATTTTATTTTATTGCTGAAGTTCAAGCATCTTTAAATCATTTTTGTTCAAATTTCATTCTGGGCATACATGGATGAATTTTTGCATTCTGTTGATCTTGCTTCCTGGAAGCCACTCATTATTAAATGATGTTAGTTTTCAGCAGATTTTAGTCATCATCTCTCCCCAGTACTTGGCCTCTCCTCCGCTCCCCACCTCTGAATGTCTGAGGAGAAATTGGAATATGTAAGTTGCTCCAAATTTCCACCAGTGGTGGTCCTCAGGCCAGGTGTGTTGGGGAACTTATGCTTAGATAACAACTGTCTTCTCCCACAGCTGGACAAATTACTAACACTGTGTATGAATTTGCTGCTCTAAAGGTATAAACATATGCTCCCCATCATTATGCTTTAGATCATCCATCTGGTAAATATGTGAGGGTAGCCATCTTTTGTTCTTCCATGGCCAGGGACTTTCATTTCCTTATAGTTCTTGTATAAACTGTGTTTCATGTGACATAGTCGCTTTCATCTATTTCTATACTCTATGTGACTGATTTTCTAAGCAAGAGGATAAAAGTTGGTGCATCTTAGTTAGTTCCCCTCTGTCCATCCCCCTTTATGTTTGCCTTCAGAGAAGATTCTGTAGGAATGCTGAGCAGTTTTTTTTATTCTGAGCCCAAATCCAGGTGTGCATAATCAGGAGCAAGATAAATGAGAGCAGTGGCCACAACCAATTTGATTCACAACCACCAATCATTAGAACCACATAGCGGCAATTCACAAAGATCATGAAACTTACTGCCAGAGCCTTAACTAGGAAATTTTTCATATGGGGCAAAAAAAAAAAAAACCAGAGGTTAAGAGAGATATCTCTGCATCACTGAGGACTTTCCAAATACAGCTGTAATTACACTACAAGAGGGAGTGGCCCGTGGTCCTTGCAACCATGCAGCTTAAAAAAGAAAGGTGGGCCCCACATTTAGATAGACTCTGGAAATGGCAGCGTAGGAGTGGTTATGCCGTATGAAAGAACAGCCAGGTGGAGAATCTTAGTGCAGAAGGCTGATGCCACCACCCAGAGATAAATCTCTCTTCAACATGTGCTAATTATTTCTCAACTTGCCACAGGTAAGCTAATCCTACTAGCACAAAGCTTGCTGAACTGACTCTTTTCCTGGGGCTGATATCACAGTCATTTTCCTGGGGTTTTGCTGCCGTGCCCCCAGGTCATGGTCCAAACAGATTATCTCACTAGCCCACATCTTTGTGATCCATGCTTCCAGTTGCCGTCTAACGTTTTGAGCTTTGAATCCTGAAAAGTAAAACAAACCCAGATTAAGTCATACTCAACCAGTTACTTTTCTATAGGGAGTCCTTGGTTTCTTACCAACTAGAATCTGGTCTCTATTATCAGTTGAACTGAGATTTAAAGCAAAAGATATAAAATGTGTCTCAATTCAGTTTGTCACTATTTCATGGGACACTCACTGCTGCCAGAGCTCATCTTTTTAATATCACTATTCTTTTGGCCATACCATATGACTGCAAATCATGGAATAACACAATCTAGGAAGATTTAAAACTTCAGATGACCTAAAGGGCAATTAAAAGATGCATAAGGATTACAGATAGGCCGAAGCACATAACCATTGATGACTTACATGCATTCAGTGGCGTAAAAGACATCATGGAAGACTGTCTGACTGGGGAAAAAACAAAACTTGGATCAGTCTTAAAGTGAGAACAAGGAATAGCAGATGGACAACTCAGATGTTGGACCAGTGTTTGGGAGATGTTAAAAGATTCAGGGAAAGATCTCCAGCATCCTGGACAGGTCCTCTGTCAAAGACTTATGGAAAATATGGATAAGAATTACACAGAATGAGAGGGCATGGATGGACTGGAATTTTTTAGGTCTTAGAGTCAGCAAAGAAAGTTCAATTTGTTAGGGCCAAGAGAACATAAGTGCAGAAATGGAAGAGGGAGAAGGAACTGGAGGAATTACTTCAGGAAGTCAAAAAAACCTGACTATTTTAGTAAGTACATCTGATGGAGCAGCAATAAGTGATCATTCATTTTTCAAACTTTCAGACTATCAAGAGAAAGATCCACAACTGTACAACTTAATTTGAACTTAATTAGCCCTATGTAGTATCATAACTGTATGAATGCTATTGTTTCCAAAACCAAGATTCAAAATATTGTAATCAAAACTCTGTTCAGCCCTAGAACTCAGATGTCCTTGAGTAAGGTTGATTCACTTCTATTTCTAAAGATAGGCCTTAGGAAAACATGAGGAAACAACAAGCAGATATTAGTGAATTCTTTAGTCTTGAGTACTTCCAGTAATAATGGTGAAAGATCCAAAGCAAGAAATTGTCAGTACTTCATTAACACTTCAGGGATATGTACTTTGGTCAGTGTTGGCATTTCCCGCCCCCCCTCCCCACCCCCCGATCAAGATGGTGACCCCTCTGTGACTTAGCAGATGATCTTTCAGAGTTCCTGTGGCCAAAAGGGAAAAATATCCTCACCCTGTTGTCAATCTAGTGATGAGATTCTCTAGGTTCTATTAGGCTGATTGCTAGACAACAGTAATATTTAGAAGTATATTCATGAGCCTATACACAAAACCTTTCTAGTGCTGGAAACCCAACCTTGTGCTGTGCCTTCACCAGAGCCAATTGCTTCCTTGCTACAGTGAGGCATGAGGGTAGGACTTCTAGAGAAGCAGAAGGAAAGAGAGAGACAGAAGACAGACAGACAGAGAGACTGCTAAAGAAAAGGGATTTGCAAGGAGATCCATACAGCAGAAGGGGATTAGGAGGAAGAGAGAAAAGAGGATGTAGGAAGGGGCATGGTAGTGTTCCCATTCATTGCATTAGGTGGCACTGATAGCATTGGCAGCTAACCTCTGGGTTTAATTGCCCCTGATATACCAAGAACCCAAATTCCCTGAGCTTCTACCTTCCATATTCTTTTTAAAGCACTTTACCCTTGGCTTAAGAAAATAATAGTTCTCTTTCATTTCATGGTTTATGTTTCCACCAATTCCAACCCTTTTCTAGGCAATGCATCAATCAACAAGCATTATACTTTTTTTTACTTTCTTTATTTTTCTTGGGGTTTTTTGTGTGTTTTCTTTTGCAACATGGCTAATATGGAAATGTGCTTTGCATAATTCACATGTATAATCAATAATAGTGCTTGCCTTCTCAAGGAATGGGGGATTGGCAAGAGAGAGGGAGAGTATTTGGAACTCAGAATTTTAAAAAATGAATGTTAAAAAATGTACATGTAATTGGAAAAATTTAATGAAATAAATAAAAATATATTTTCAAGTATCAACAAGCATTAATGAAGGATCTTCTAAGTGCCAGGCACCATTCTAGACATATAAAGAATGTAACAGTCCCTAGTCACAAGGAGCTAACATTCTAATGAGGATGAGGAACAACAAATATATATATGGACATATATATATACATACACACACATATATGTATATGTATGTATATATGTATGTATTTAGAGAAAGAGAAAAATATATGTGTGTGTGTGTATATATATATATATATATATATATATATGAAGAGAGAGAGAAAGAATAAATCTAAAGTACATTAAATACAAGCTGATGGGGGGAAGAAGAAAATCCTAAGCAATTAGCCACTCTCGCAATGGCTGAAAAAAATGCCAGAATGGTCTCACTATAGTGACATTTGTGATGATGGAAAAATTGAAACATATATACTGTTATTCCTGACTCTACCCAGGAGAGAATTCAGGGCTTGTGATTTCTTCCTTGTTCATGCTCTTTTCAGGACTTATACTGGTTGTTTTAAAATGTATATACAGAAAAGGGGGGAGATGGGGAGGTGATCTATTTAAACATGTTAAATGGATATGAAAAGCTGTGAAATGGAAAAATCTCAAGAAGATTTGCAGATATAATGCCTACAATGATATGCAAATACAGAGATCTGTGATTTTGTGGAAGGAGGAAGTCCCAGTATGGGAAGTCTTTCAACCTCTGAGGCAACTGCAGTCTGTGTCTTAGTAGGGAAATCTCAGGGAGCTCCCTCAGCCACACAGAGCTTAAATGACCTGCCCTATAACTGCCTAGCTATCTTTATGACTAGAACCGTATGAATGTGTGTATTCACATTAGTGATTACATCGTTAGAAGGCTCAAGAAGGAGTTATATCATGAGTGCCCAATAAGCTGGTATCGATACCTTTATGTTTAAGCTTACCTTTTGTTGTAAAGTTGATTAAATACATGCAGAAATTGGAAGAAGATTGGAAGATTACTTATAAGCCTGCCATAGCCATTACTAAAGGAGCCTGCCGAGATACAGAGGAGAGTCATTACAACTCAAATTGTTGATCGCAAAAGAAAAAGAAAGCTGGAGGCCTACATTTGGGTGGTAGTGGGGGTAGGAGCGGGAGGTGAGAACTCCTTTTGAATTATGATTGACAAAGAAGCCAGCTGCTAGGAAAATCCATAATTGGAAAAAGAATATTTCTAGAGTTTCATTCATAGAACATTTACATGACAAGCCCCCCATTTCCCTCCCTCCCTCCTTTCTCTCTCCTTCTCTCTCTCTCTCTTCCTCTTATTCCCTCCCTCTCTCTCCCTATCACATACATACACACAAAGAGTGTTGTTTCACTTCTCCAATAAACTAGATATGAACGTATTTTTTTCAAAATTATTTCTATAAGTGTGTTAAAAGGGACTCCTTCTCCTCCCCATGTACCATTAGATGGGATCTACAATCCTTAGATTAGTTCTTTATCAGTAATCTACAGAGATTTACGCTAATACTCTGTCTGGTCCCATCAAATTAAAGCAGCTCCTTTTGTGCTGAAAGGGGAAAGGGAGAAATAAAAGAATTCTGTGAATGTTTCAGAAATTTGTTATTCTGAGTCCGTATGAAAATGTATTTCTATCTAGTCACATGACAACTCCCCTTCTGAGTCAAGTAGCAATAGGTAATGTCTAAACATGAGTTTGAATGTTATTTTCTCAATCTCTGTGCTCATTTAGTAAATATTTATGTAACGGCTAATCTAAGTTGTTACAACCAATCACTGTTGATTTCCTTTAACTCACAGGGATTTTGATTGTGACCAGACTGTAGTCCCAGGTCATTTACAGAAATTCCAAAATAATCTTCCCCGCAAAAAAGACAGTAGCATTTTATGCCTGGCAAAATGACTGTATCAGCAATTGGAAAAGTATATGGTGGCTAGTTTGTTCCCCAAAATAAAATACGAGGAACAAAGCATTTGGCTTTCATTGTGGCACTAGGTAGAGCTCCAGTTTCCACAGCACTACCCTGATTTATGCCTGTGATTCAGTCTGGTCGTTAATGTCAATTACCAAGAACAAGACACATTTATGTGATTTTTAGGTCTCTGTTTTTAAGCACACAGAAGCCAAGAAATTAAGAGCTACTGTAAGGCCAAGCTCCAGCTTTGACATCAAAAGTCATTCTTTATTGTTCTCAGCTACCTCCTCTTTCCATCCTCCCACTTTAAAAAAAAAAAAAGGTTGAAAAGTCCCAAATCTTCAGAAAGTCCAGACTTCTTTTCTCATTGTAAGAATCCTGTTCAGTTTCTCCTCAGTGTACATCAGTACCTTTAATGTTATCTCCTATTTCCCCAGTTCCTCCCACCTAAAAGATTCATTTGGTTTTTCCCTTTCTTCATGGTGTACTTTTTTTTTCGGAGAGGGGAAGGTAGGGCAATTAAGGTTAAATGACTTGCTCAAGGTCACACAGCTAGTTTTGTGTTAGATATCTGAGGCTGCATTTGAACTCAGGTCCTGCTGATTCCAGGGCCAGTGCTCTATTCACTGTACCACCTAGCTGACCCCTCATGGCATACTTCTTGGTAGGCTCTTACCATCCCTCCCTTGTTACCCCCTAGTCTTTGTGTGTGTGTATGTCTATCTCTATCTCTTTCTCTTTGTCTCTCTGTCTCTCTCCAATTCCCTTTTTTCTCTTCTCTTCTCTCATTTCTCTTTCTGCTCTCCTCTTCTGTCTTTCCTATTTTTCCTGTCTCCCTCTGTTTCTCTCTGTTTCTCTCTCTCTCTCTCTCTGTTTCTCTCTCTGTTTCTCTCTCTCTCTCTTTCTCTCTGTCTCTGTCTCTGTGTCTCTGTCTCTGTCTCTGTCTCTGTCTCTCTCTGTCTCTCTCTCTCTCTCTGTCTCGTCTGTACTGTGTCTGACCTCACTATCTCTGTGGTTACTTTGTGGGAGTGTTTGGGAAGTTGGTCCTTTGAGAGACCAGCGAACACCAACAACTTCAAACCAGCAGTAGCATTTGGCATGGAGTTGCAGGGAAGGACACTGGTTTCCTTCCACAGCTGCAGCTGTAGCTGAATATGAGGAGGCAGAGGTGGTGAGAAAGACAGGACTGGGGTTTTCTGGGAAGGAGAACTGTTTTTCTAAAACCAGCAGCATCATATGTCATTATAGTGTGGGTAGTTCTTCAGAACTACCTGAAATCTTTGATAAGATTTCAAGTTCTGAGGGTCTGGGGGGAGAGAGGAGGGTAATTGGGGGAAGAAGTGTGGTATGGTAAAGACTCTATTGGTCATTCAGTCACTGTGAGATCTAGCTTACAAAATTACCCCAGAGAGTATCTCCAGAGACCCAACCCACAACTAGCATACACATTCATAAATGTTTATGGTAAACCTTGGTCCCAGTAGAGAGAAGGGAATATACAATTTTAGAAATATTTGTGCTGAAAATCACATAATTTTATTAATCTGTGGAACCTTTCTAATGAAAACATGGCCTCAGGTACTTGATCAAGTGAGATGGCAGTGACCTGGAGACTTTAAAGGCCTGCTAGTCAATTCCTAGGTATCCCCTCAAGCAGTGGTCTCCAAATTTTTTGATGATAAACCTGTGTCATTAATTTTTTTTTCCTCGTGTCTACGCTGGGGGAGAAGAGGTAGATTTTCCCACCTGTGCCTGTGTAGCTGATGCTATAGGTACTTGGTTAGGTTAGAACTTCCCTGGACAAGGGGTAGGGGAAGGTAAGGGGGGCAGAGCTGATACCCAGTTCAGAAGGGGGAAGTTTGAGAACTTGCACAGAAACAGTATAAAATTAGGGAGAGTATTAGACTTCAATGGGTGAAGAGTAGTTGTGGTTGTATTGGAGACAGGCTCAACAAATGACTGTCACAGGATGAGTGAGAAACAACCTGTCTTGCCAGATGCCACTTAGAAGACCACTGCCCAAAAGGGTACCCTTAGCATCAGTAGCCCTGTGTTCCAAACCCAGTTTTGCCATTGACATGTTGGTCACTTTAACTCACTGGATCTCAATTTCCTCATCTACAAAATTAAGGAAGTTAGACAAAGTGATCTCTAAGACCTCTTTGAGCTCTAAACTGCTATGATAATCTTTGTCTTGTAGAATAGAAGACCAAGCTAAAAAGAACCTTGGACATTATCATGGAGGCTTTGTAGCACAATGGAATGAATGCTAACTCTGGGTCAAAGGACCTCGGTTCAAACACTATCTCTGATGCTTGCTGCCTATATGACTTTGAACAAGTCATTTAGTCTCCTCTGTTTCTCCATCTGTAATGAGAGAATTGGATGAGATGGCTTCAGTGATCCCTTTCGGTTTTACGTCTATGATCTCATGATGTCAGCCTGATATCCTTGCTTCATAGATGAGGGAACTGAAGTCCAAAGAGGTAAAATTATTTTCAGGGGTTACAAGTAATAGGATTGGGATTCAAAGCCAGGTTCCTTGGCTCCAAATCCAGTATACAGTATCTCTATTTTGGTGTTCGAAAGCCCATGGCATTGTAAGGGAATAGCTATATTATCCAAATGTCTATCTGGAATTATTTCCAAAATGGTGTTGATAATATATGCTGTAGAAATGTTTATTGGTGTATTCTTTCTGTTCTATCCCTGTCACTTAACAATGACTCCCTTCTCAATGGAATCCTCCCTTGGACAAGAAACACAGTTAAACAAAATGAATCAATACAACATATATATGTCTGACAACATATACTTCAGTTTGTATCTCCAGTCTAACACCTGTTTGTGATGTCTTGGGAAGGGAAGAAAAGGAAAGAGAGTAAATATTTATATAGCACCTATGTGCTGGACATTGTGCCAAGTGCTTTTTACGAATAATTAATAATGATACTATTAGCTGGTGCCAAGTGCTTTTTACAGATATCTCATTTGGTCCCCGCAACAATCCTGGAAAGTGGGTGCTGTTATTATCTGCATTTTATAGTTGCAGAAACTGAGGCAAACAGCAGTCAAGTGACTTGTACAGGGTCACCCAGTTAGGACATGTCTGAGGCTGGATTTGAACTCTGGGCTTCCTGACTCTAGGCCAGGTGATCTATCCACTATGCAACTAGTTGCCTCCAAATCATCATGATTCATCACTAAATTTTTCAGAGTTCGGAAGTGCTTCACAATTGTTTCCCTTCAGTTATTGCATAAATCATTCTTCCCATTCATCTTATTTTGTTCTGCTTTAGTTCATAGGAACATTCCAAGTTATTCAGAATTCTTTATATTCAACATTCTTAAAGGCTCAATTGTACCCACTCATGTACTACCCTTGGCTTGACCATTCCCTGATCCATGCTTTCCTTCAGGTTCTTTGCTCCCACCAAAGATGCTACCAGGAATTTTCTGGTGTATATGAGGACTTGGCTTTCTGGTGTTAACTTCCAGGGGTATATGCATGTGAGTGTTATCAGGAATCAAAGGATAAGTACAATTTAGTTTTTCTCATATAATTTCAAATTGTTTCCTAGAACAACTGGACCAATTCAGTTTCACCAACAATGTCCTCTCACAGCTCCTCCAACATTTACTATTATCATATTTTACCATCCTTGCCAATCCGAGTGTGGGATGAAACCTCAGAATTGTTTGAATTTCCATTTCTACAGCATCCTTTTCATTGGGCTCATGGCTGTAGGCTGTCATGGCTCAGCGTTGTGTGCGCCACTCATGATGTCCCTACAACATGGCAAGTGAAATCATTTAGCTCCTAGCGTGATTAATGTATGAAATCTAAGCATTCACCCATAGTTAGCAGAGTCCCCTTGTGCTCTCGCACTCTTATCCCACAGGAAACATGATGAAGGTGCCCATCTGTCACCACATGCTCATCACACTAGCCTGGTGTCAGCACACACACAATCCAACTGCTCTTACGTCACTGGCATTCTTGAAAAATGATTTTTCTTATCTCCATATATCATCTAAGTATTTTATGTGTATAACTTTTTTTTAAATAAGGGCCATGACATAATGAAAAGCCCTTGAATGATTTATAACGAGGTAATCTGTCTCTTGCCATTCGTTCCCTTCTCTTTAAATAATAGCAGAATGGTGCTGCAGGACTGATCAACCCCATGATTTCATAGCCTGACAGGTTTATTATTAAACTGATACCAGAGGGAAAAGATGATCTATAGCCAGTTACCTGTTTTTATAGGGGAAGCAGACATATATTTTAAGTGGCAATGCACATTGAATTTTAAACCCAAGGTACTTCCGAAGAGACATTAAAAACTCAGAACCCAGTGTTCTCAGCAGTTACTAAAATTCCCAGTGTCTCCTTTTAGAGAAAGGGTTTACATTAAGTCTCATAACTAATAATTTCTGTATGGCTTTTTAAATGTGGAGCAATGGCAGGTCCCTTAGGGTGGATATTGAGCTTTGAGGTCACCTGTGAAGGAACTGCTTGTATTCCTAATGGTGCTATTGTACCCAATTCAGTATTCTTAATGAATCCCTTAGATGTACTGCTACCTTTCTCCCAAAAGGTTTAAAGGTAGCAAAAATTAGGTAATTGCTGTTTCCAGTACTTAGCAAGTGTATAGGTAGCCTTCTATAAGACCCAGCTCAAGATACTGCGTATGTCTGAGTAGTGGGGGCTTCGAGCACCTTGTGAGATACGGACACTGCTGAAATCTAGTCTCTTCCAGGGTAGAACAATTCAGCTGCTCAGGGACTCCATCAATAAAGTAAAAAAGGAAGAGAAAATGAAAAAGAGGGCAAGAGAAAGTTTATTCTTCATAGAATAAACATAAATTATTTGAGTTAACGCCCATCTATTCATGTCATTAGAGAACAATTGCCATCTTCCCTCGAGGATAAATTGTGTCTGAAATGTTTTTGCATGTGGTTGCATTATTCCTATTGACTACATCTGCCCCATAGTTTTGTCTTATGTCTGTCAATCAACTTTGAAACAGCAGGGTGGCGGCTGTTGTTGTTGTTGCTATTGAGTCATGTCCAACTCTTCCTGACCCCATCTGGGGTTTTCTTGGCACAGATAGTAGAGTGGTTTGCATTTCCTTCTCCAGCTCGTTTTACAGATGAGGAAACTGAGGCAAGCAGAGTTAAATGACTTGACCAGGGTCACACAGATAGCAAGTGTCTGAGGCTGGATTTGAACTCATGAGGATGCGTCTTCCTGACTTCAAGCCCAGTGCTCTTTCCACTGCACCAACTAACAGTAAGGTGGTTGTTTTTTGTTTTTTTAAACTAGCTATTGTCACTCTCATCCTTAGCTGTCCAAGACCTTATAGCTTACAAAGGTTGCTTGGCTGGCCGGCTTATGTTACTGTTTGTCTGACATCCAGCACTCTGCTGCTGTGTTCCCTGGGGCTCATGTTCCATTACTTTGACCACAGGGTATATTGTCATAGTTACTTGTGTACGTGGTATTTCTCCCTTCTCGATTATAGGATCATAAATCTTGAACTGGATGAGGCCTCAGAAAATATATAGTCCAATCACTTCTTCTTACAGATGGTGAAACTGAAGTTGATTGGGTGTCACAGGACTTCCCCAAGATCACACAGGCAGTGTCAGAGGTGGAATGTGAACTCGGGTCCTCTCATTCTAAAACTAGTGCTCTTTATACTATACCAAGTTGTTAGGACAAGATTCATATTTATATTTGGGAGAGGGGGGGTAGCAACAGCATTCCTCATCCATAATAGGCACTTCATAAATATGTATGGAATTAAATTGAACTGACCAGACCACCTTTGCATACTTCTATTTCTATACACAAATCTGCCATCATTTCACAGCATCATGCTACAAGGTGTTACAGTAAGAAAGTATAAAAATATACAATCATGATAAATATTCATTAAAAACATTACCTTTATGGTAATTTATGTTAATAGGTTTAATGCTCCTTGAGCTTTTCTGAGAAAAATCTAAGTATAAAGAAATATTTACATTGCGGATATTCTTCATTTTAGGTGATCAGTGTATTTCTAAAATTTTGTGTGAACTTCAGATTTCTGAAAGTAAAATCATGCCATAAATTCTTAATTGTACCTGCATATTAAAAGGAAAATAATTTTGTTAAACGTTAAATTCCTTAAACCACAATATTATGTGGTATTAATGAAATGAGATGGAAAGTATGTTGCATATAACTATAATTAACTCCCTGAAATATTGCTTCTTAATCAACTATGGAAGGTTTACCAAGAACCTGAATCTTTAGTGATACCATGTAAGTATGTTTACACCAAAAAATGGCGGTGAGGGCCTATTTTCTCCATGTGCTCACGTCAAGCTGGGTGGCTAAATGACTTAGAACAGTCAATGCATGAAAATGATCTAGATTGAATAAATTAGCAAAATCACAAAAGGAAACCACTGTAGGAAATAGTTTTACACGTGTAATCGCTGGAATACTCCAGTGAATGTGTCAATCTGTACTGAATAAATAAATTTGTTTATAGACATGTTCTGTATTAGCTTCCACTCTTTCACAGCGCTTTGCCAAACAAAATCCCACTAGAAGTAGGATGTTCACACCCGAGTAGGAGTTTCTTGGATAAATATTTTTACTATATTGAGACCAAAACCACTTCTACAAATTTCAGACTTTGATTGAAATAGTATATTTCTTTTGGTTTTTTTCTTCCCATCTCCTCCACTGGCAGCCACTCACGCATTACCTTGCCTCCTCTTACCTCCCACTGCTATGGTGAACAAGAAAGAGTTTGGCTACAGACAGAGAGGACCAGTCAGTCATAATTGCTGAGCGGTAATTGGACCAACCACACCCAATTGCTTCCACTAGGAAATGGACTTGGGGGGTGGAAGGTGTCAAGAAAATCCTCCATTTGTAAAACAGCTTGCATAAAGCTGAAGAAATTTGTTTTCCTCTCTCCTCTTTACTTCTCCACTGGCCTCTTTAGATGATTTAATGACTCATTGAATAAATTTGAGAACAGATCATATATACATCCAAGAGCAAACACATTACAAAGTGCTTGCTTACTTACACTTTGAGTATCCTATCAATTGAATACATAAAAAAGAGAATACTCAAGAATCGATACTTAAGAATCTCCTGGTAAGAGTTACAGAGATGAGAAGGCTGAAGCGTAAAGTTGGTCCCACCTTTTATGAAGCCATTTTGTCAGAGCTTCTCATTATGTATCACTCAAAAGTATTCACTTCTCTAGTCTCACAAGAGATGTTGGTTTCATCATAGGCCTTCAGAAGTTTAGTTTTAATGAAAATAATAACAATAATTAACAATTTCCAATGCCTTTTTTCATGCACCATGTCATACGAGCCTCACAAGATGAAGAAAATGATGTTGAGAGAGTTTAAGTGACTTGTTCAGAGTTAAATAGCTATTAAGTGTCTGAGGCAGGATTTGAACACAGGTCTTCTTGACTCCAAATCCAACACTCTTGTCTTCTTTCAAAGGCAAACTGATTTAACATTAATTGTTATATCTTCATTATTTCGAAACTAGTTCACATGCCTTGGTAGTGAGATGACCTGTGGGTCACAGTGTTGTTGAAGAGCTGTGGAGGCAGCCATCCACTACCTTAGAGTTTTCAAACCACTGTACTTATATTATCTCTTTGTAGCCTCATAATAGCCCTTTGAGGTAGATAGTACAGATATTATCATTTCCATTATCCAAACAGGTAAACTGAAGCCAGAGATGGAATTTGAACCAAGGTCTTCCTCACCCCAAGTCCAACATTCTGCCCCCAAATGTCATGTTGCCCTTTTGTTTGTTTGTTTGTTTGTTTGAGATTACATCTCCCCATTTCACTCTTGCTAGAAGTTCAGTGTTCACTTCTAGCCCTGATTCTCTTGCTGTTCTGTGCAGACACCTGCCAGGAGGAGACCCTCCTTAAAGGCCTCCCTGGAGCTCACCATATTGGTGCTAGACTTAATGTGGATACCCAGTTGGTCTTAGCCCCCTTGCCTCTCAGAACTCCTGACTTCAAGTCATCTACTGGCCTCTGGCTTTCCAGGGTCAGCTTGAGCGGCCTCTAAAACAGAAGACTGTTTGTAGTCGTGACCTCTTTTATTCTTGAAATTGTAGGCACCTAACCATTCTGGAGAACAATTTGGAATGATGCACAAAGGGTTATAAAACTGTGCATACCTTTTGACCCAGCAATACCACTTCCAGGGCTATGTCCCAAAGAGATGATAAAAATGGGGAAAGGAGCTATATGTACAAAAATATTTATAGCAGCTCTTTTTGGGGTGGCCAACAATTGGAAATTGAGGGGATGTCCATCAATTGGGGAATGACTGAACAAGTTGTGGTGTATGAATGTAATGGAATATTGTTGTTCCATAAAAATAATGATGAGCAGGTAGACTTCAGAAAAACCTGGAAAGACTTACATGAACTAATGCTGAGTGAAGTGAGCAGAACCAGGAAAATATTGTGCACAGTAACAGCAACATTGTGTGATGACTAACTTTGATAGACTTAGTTCTTCTCAACAATACAATGACCTAAGATGATTCCAAAAGACTCATGATGGAAAATGTTATCCACATCCAGAGAAAGAACTGTGGAGTATCAATGCAGTTTGGAGCATACTATCTGCACTTCTTTTGTTTGTTTGTTTCTTCTTTCTTGTGGTTTCTCCCATTGGCTCTAATTCTTCTTTACAACATGACTAATGTGAAAATAGGTTTAATATGAATGTATATGTAGAGCCTATATTAGACTGCATGCTGTCTTGGGCAGGGGAGAGGGGAGAGAAGGGGAGAAAATTTAGAACTCAGTCTTATGGAAGTGAATGTTGAAAACTAAAAATTAATTTTTTTTAAAAAAAAGAAAGAAATTGTAGGCACCTTCCATGATGTAGTCATCAGTGGCAAAAGAGCTCTACTAGCAAGCTGCTGCTGTGAGGTAGTTTGGCTTTTTTTCCTAAGCAGTAGGTAGGGATGAATGCCCTGTGACCTTACTCCCAGCACCATCAGACCTTGACATGCCTTGTATCCTGGGCCAAATTGCATGACCTCTCTATGGTTCATTTTCCTTATTTGGGGGAACAAGGAAAAGAGGGTCAGATGGCTGTACCAATCTGAATGCAGGACAAGTTACATCTTCATCATTCCCAAGCTAGTTCAGGTGCCTTGGTAGTGGGATGACCTACAGGTCACAGTCACTGAAGAGCTATGGAGGCATGGCCATCAGAGATCAGTGAGTTTTGACAAAAATTGATTTCTAGAAGTCAAGATGATATATTCCAGTATTTCAGGCATATTTTCAGTAACCCTCGCAATGAATTTGTTGAGACTTTGCTAAATGGAATCCCATTTTTATCCTTCACATCACAGTTAAGTACAGAAAAGGCATCCTCCCCATCTGCCACTTGTTCTCCCTTTCAGTAAACCTCAGTACTGCCTGACCTGCCCATGCGTGATGGGGGATGGGTGCAGGAAAAGGGGCCTGGTTATTGGGAAGGGGGATGCAGATATTTCAGTTGTGTGACTTCACACATTTCATTTCAGATCTCTAGGCCTCAGTAAAATGGGATGATTAAATCAACCCTCCAAACTCTACCTCCTCTGCTTCCCTGGGTAGGGGCTTCTTTGTAGCTAAAAAGTAGATCAGCAGCCCTTCCTTAAAGTTTTGTTGGAAATATTTTTGAATTGGAACTATGATACCATTGGAATAGGGAGCTCCAAATGAAGAAACTCCCTCTACTAGCACAAATCACCTACTCTACAACATAGAGTCTGAGAGGGCTGCCTGGAGCACTTGGAGATCAATGACTTACCCAGGGTCACACAGCCTGTATGTCTCAAAAGAGGACCCAGGGCTTCCTGACTGTGTGTACAGGCATGCCATACCACCCATGCTTGAAATATAGATATGTCAGTGCATGAAACCACTTACCTTAATAGATGAAAATAGGAACCTTCTGCAAATTTCACCTAAGGTCCATCCTTTACTTACAGCTCCCTTCTTAGAGCTGATGTTGGAGAGCCTAGATGTGGTGAACAAGAGGTGAACCTGGAAAAGATAAGAGAATAGGGGCTTGTTGAGTACACATTCATTTCCAGCCACTGATTATATTCACCTTCTAGGGTTATTTCTCAGGAGCATTTTATAAAATTCCGTGTAAATAATAATGGAGATATCTGTCCATCATTAGTTCAGTTGGTCAGATGAAAAATGGACACTTTATCTATTTTAGTACAAAGGAGCACTCTGCTCTTTTATAATATCAGGAAGTAAATAATTTAAATGACCAACGGGAAAATTCTATGCCTTCCAAAAGAAAGATCTGTTGCTTGAGGACCAACCTAGACAAGTGTGGAGGGGCCCGTGCCCAGAAAGTTGACCACTGACCACAACAGTGGCCGTGACCATGTAATGGGGCTGTAATCTGGGTCAGGGGAAGTCACATGAAATCGCATGAAACCATAGATCCTGGAGGATGGAAATTCCATATTTTCATTAAAATGAACAACTCATACTTAAACCTCTGGGAATAAGGAGAGATTATAGTTTGATAACCTGTCAAATACTAGTTCACAAAGTCCATGATCTGTATCTTTCTCACCTCCAAGAATGAAGTGATCCTTAGATTATACTTTGCAACCATGGAACATTTAATGGTTTATGCCAGAAGAGACACAATTTGGCAACACTCTTTTCTCTTGCTTTTGACCAAGTCTGGTATTTTCTGTCAAGGTATTTCAGATGATTTTTAGGAGTCACCATCTACAATGAGCCCTCTAATGGCTCTGCTAATCAACTTGTATTGATTAGAGGCCTGTCTGATCAGAGGCCCCTCTCTACGGTGACAATAAAATCACAGGGGCATTGTACAGTGAAAAGAACACTGGATTTGGAATCTAAAGATCTGAGTTCAAATCCTGTCCCAACCACTTATTTACCTGAGCAACTTTGGGAAAGCCTCTTGGTTCTTTGGGCTTCCTCATCTCTATAATAATGAGGCTGAATCAGGTGACCTCTGAGCTCCCTTGCAGCTCTAGATCTCTGCTCCATAGAGGGAGTACTCAGCCCAGTGACAGCACAGATGGTTGAAGTGATTCACAGATGTTCAAGACATAGTTATTCAATCTGCAGGTGGGTTTGAGAAAGTCAGTGTGGTATAATAGAGGGCCAGCCTCAAAGCCAAAGAGACTGAGGTTCCATCTCTCTTCTGACACAGAGAAGCCATGTGACCCTGGGCAGATCCCTTAACCTTTCAGAGCCTCAGGCAGCTCCCTAAGACCAGAAGGTGCAGAGCAGTTGCTCATCTACATTGGTAGAGAAAGCTCCTCATTGGGATCTCAACATATTGATGCAGTCATGGACCCAGACCTCCCCCCGCCACGCACACACACAAAAGATAGTCCAGGAGATATCTGGATGACCAGGGATCTTAGCCCAGAGGTTTGGAACCCCCACTCTCCTTGACAACGAACATCAAGTGACTTTCTACCCTCACAAATTGGACCAGATTTTTAAAATCAGTCTTCTGAACAAAGTTGCCCATTTTAGAAAAATTCTGACAGTTTGTTTCTTAGCTCAAGTAGGAGGGGGTGATTTCATTGCATAAATTATACAACACTTCATTCTTACTTACTCATTGTGACTCTTGATAGTTCAGTCCGCTCTTGATTGTCCAGGGCAGAGGTTTCTCCAGGTCTTGTGCATTTTCCCAAGGCC
The DNA here is from genome assembly GCA_028627135.1 of Pseudochirops cupreus. Lineage (NCBI taxonomy): Eukaryota > Metazoa > Chordata > Mammalia > Diprotodontia > Pseudocheiridae > Pseudochirops > Pseudochirops cupreus. Next base: position 208,462,214 of record CM053584.1, on the reverse strand, counting down.
CCTCTTTGGTGTCCCTTACCATGTAGGCTATTTAGGGTTTGCTGGCACTTCTACCCAACAGGCCAAGACAAGGGAGGGGATGGTAGACCTCCAGCTACTACATTTATGGCTTTGTGAGGTACTATAGTTTAAAAAGTTGAAATCTACTTTTTAAATGAAGGTTTGGGTATTATCTATATTTGAGTAAACCCTGCTTTCCCCATCTTTAATAACAATAGATAATTCAGATTTTTACGGCACCAGTGATTCCAATTTACTAAAAGGAAGGCAGTTTCTGATACTGGAAGGACTCTTAAGAAGTAACATAGTTGTGTTTCAGAGATAGTAGAGCCTGTAATAACATGACCTGTACTTTGGTTAATCTGGATATCTCCTGCAATCCAAATTAGCTGCCCCCAGATGTAGCTACCATAGACTAACAAAGGCCTTGCCCACCGGTGGGGTTACCGTTTTACTCCTGGCCTTCTCAGTTATCATTACTATTTGGGATGGGTTGTGGTTTTTTTTAGGCTCTATTATCACAAACGGAGTTTTCAAAACCTTAATTTCTCCTCCCCCAGCACTGATTGCTGCGTGTTTTCTTATTCTCCATGGTTTGGTTTTTAATGCAATAGGCCTTCACAATTCCGTTGTTTGTTTTTCTTCTTTGCAGCTTATCCTAGCTGTCCAAGGCCTGAGTACCTTGAAAATAGAACTGAATAATATTGTACCAGAGCCAAAATAATACAAGAGAAGTTTATTTTGTTAGCTCTTCCATAAAGTGTAGTGGTTTATCAGAGCAGCAGCATTTTTAGCAACTGGGTACTTGAATTTTAAAATTTTGGACCCCACAAAACAATTTGACAGTGTTGTTTTAGAAGACTTGGATATTGTCTCTTTGGCACACAAGGCAGTTTAGCTTGATTGATGCAGAAGTTTACACCACTGGCAGATAAACAGTGAGTGGAAGCCCAGAATTGATCCCAGTGGAAATCCAGGGCTGATCTCATTGTAAGCATTCTGGTACAGTGTTGCTCACCCGTGGCTTACCAGGTTGCTAATTTATTTCCCTCTAGCAGTAACTGCTTGTGGTCAGACTACATAGGCAGTGAGTGTTTGGTCCGAACCCAGTTCTCCTTGGGATGTATTCTGTCTCTCAGCCATAGTTTTCGTACTGGACACATATGGATATTTGCTAAATTGTTCAAGTATCATTTCATGTAGGTTAATACTTAAAAAAAAACAAACAAAATATCTGTCACATAGCTCATTGTGCATATAGACAAGTCTTGAATTTTCCAATCTTTGCATATTTAGTGCTCTCCATAACACATACACACTTACAGCTTGCAATAATTGTGTACATCTGTGTTTTGATTGTTTATAGCATAAGGAAGCTAAAGAAAAGCTTGGCAGTACTGATGTGAGATGAACATTATGAACTGTATATATGTATGTATATAGATATACAAAACATACTGCTAAGAACTGTTTACATAAATGTAGCACTTCCATAATCCATAGTAGAAAATGAACCAAAACTAAATTTCACAAGGATTTTTCTTTAAACAACACTGTCCATCTTTAACCTACTTAGGTAAATTATATGTATTTTTATCTCCAAATAACTTGACCCATCCTTGCATGTGGCTTGACTGAGAAAGCTAGGGAAACAAGACAAGTCATCTTTTAACAACCACATCTTAGAGTTGACATTTTTATGTCCCAAAAACCTCAAATCTTCCCAGAATGACTTGTTTAATAACCCAAAGACTGACAACATTTCCAAATTCTGATTCTTTAGTAAAATAGGAAGAAGTGAGAGTAGATGAGAGCATATTTAAAATGAGAAAACTCTTGTGTTTTAGTGGTTCCAGGTTATTTGAAACAGAATGCAAGCTAATGCTACAGCCTTTCCTTTTTTTTTTTGCATTCTAGCCTCCATTGTCACATCCAAGAATGCCTCTTATTCAAAGGGCCAGGCTCTTCCCACTGTTTTTAAATAAGGACTTATACTTATACTACCTGACAGCTGGTTCTCAGTGATTTTTACAGGGTATATATAAAGTTGGAAAAACATAAAGACAAAAAGTATAGAATAAAAAGATTACGATTAACCATGCTATCAATCATATGGTTCAGCTTACAGTCTTTCAGATATCAAGAGTCAGAACAAAATTATCAGAAAGGAAGAGTCTCACGGCAATGTCGCAAACAAGATATGCCAACTTGTATTTACGTTGGCTAATGAAGTTCAGCCCTGGTTCTTTCTTTGATTGGGAAGGCTCAAGCTACCATTTCAGCTTCTTTTACTCTAATTAAATCACTTGCCCACCCACATTCACTAGGGCAAGACAGAGGGTCACATTTTAGCTTTTAAAGAACAATTGCCTTACTCTGATATGTTGCTCCCATGCTACAGAAATTTACATTATTAAAACAAAACAGCATGTTTTTCATAGTACAAGCCTCCCCGCGCTGTTGGAGGGGAACAGAAAAAGGCATGCATGCATGGTCAGTTAAAAGCAGTGTGTTATAAAGGAAAAAGAGGAGATTTAGAGTCAGAGGACCAGCTCTGCCACTTACTACCTGAATGACCTTAGGCAAGTCACTGCCTCTCTCTGGACCTTAGTTTCCTTGTTTGAAAAATGAGTGGAGTTAAACCAGATGATCTTGGATGCTCTCCAACTTTAAATCCCATACTCTTCTGTTTTTTTGCCATAGAAAAGAGAAGTCCAAGTATAAACAGGGAAGTGGAGGAGGAGCAGAGCGCATTGTTGTTGTTGTTGAGTCCTGTCCTACTCTTTGTGACCCTATTTGGGGCTTTCCTGGCAAGGATATTAGAGTGGTTTGCCATTTCCTTCTCCAGCTCATTTTACAGATGGGAAAACTGAGGCAAACAGTTAAGTGCCTTGTCCAGGGTCACATGGCACGTAAGTATCAGAGTCTACATTTGAACTCAGAAAGATGAGTCTTGCTGACTCCAGCCTGACTCTCTATCCACTGTACCACCTAGCTGCCCAGAGATTGTGTTATGCCAGAGCATCTGCAGTTCCTATTTAAATGTAATCATAATTTGTTTTTTGCTGTTTTGTTGTTGTTGTTATTGTTCAAGAAGAAAGCTAGTAAACCTAGTAGAGTTGAGGACTAAATGCCTTTTACAAATGAAATTCAATGGGTTCTCCAGTTCCTCAGTCCATCTACCTACAACATACTTCATCAAACACAAAATCCTTTAAATCTGTTCTTCACTCTTTTAGGACAAACAGGCTTGGCTCCTTTTGCCCAGAGAGAGTTCCCAGCCTTTACTTCCAGCTAAAGTCTGGTGTTTTGAACCTGGCACATACTTTTTACCCACTCCCCAGTCCTCTCCCTTGTTCTGCTATAAAACCTTCTCTCTTGCATGCCTGAAAAAGTGATCCAGCCAGAAGGAACTGGACTGGCTTCGGCGGCCTACAAATAATCCCGGACGCAAGTCATCCGCCCTTCGTATTATTGGGAAGGTGACCCTTCTTTATGTGTTGGTGGGGTCAAGGGGAGGACTGAGAAGGGGTACACCAGAGCTTTTTATTTTTCTCTTACCACTGGATTTAACCCAAATTGGCCAATTCTAAATACACCCATGCACAGCCACATTATTTTCTCAGCCTTGAATCAGTTTCTGAGCACAGTTTTCCCCAAGATTTCAACCAGAAACACATGGTATATGTTTAACCCCTTTCAGGTCTTAAAAGCTATATGTAGTTTACTAACTATATCTGCCATAGTGCCTTTTAGCCCAGGCTATCAGCGTCTTTGAAAATTATGCCCATGTATATGGAAGTTGCAGAAGTATGGAGAAGTAAAGGGTTTGTCCAGAAGGCATAATGAAATAATAGAGAAATGAAGAATAAAAACAAACTTTCCCTTATGGAATCAACAGTTTAAGACACTAACCTGCTATTCTAACCATGAAGTCCTAATAGATAGGTCATAGGTCATAGATTTTGAGCTATAAAAGTCCTCAAATATAATTTAGAGCAACTCCCGTCATTTTACAGATGAGGAAACTGAGGCCAAGAGAGGTTAAATGACTTACCCAAGGTTACACAAGTGGGACGTAGCAGAACCAGGATTTAAAATTCAAACTCAGGGTTTAGATGCAAACCTTGACCCTAAATCCATTGCAGTACAATGAGTCATTCCTTATGGGCTCTGTAAAAATACCATTATTAGGGCGGCTAGGTGGCACAGTGAATAGAGCACCGGCCTTAGACTCAGGAGGACCTGAGTTCAAATCCAGCCTCAGACACTTGACACTTACTAGTCATGTGACCTTGGGCAAGTCACTTAACCCCAAATGCCCTGCCTTCCCCCTCAAAAAAAAAAAAACACCAAAAAGGAAGAAACACCATTATTACCCATAGAGCTGGGATTTGAGAACCTTAGAGTCCAACTCCTTATTCTATTCTATACATCTTTGTACTTGTTCTAACCTAATTTTAGGAATTCATTTACTTACTGGTTTTTCCTGTGTGAATTATTAGCTTTAGTGGCTGTAACTTAGTTTAAAAAGGCATTTAGAAAGCATTCTGTTTCATCTCCCCAGTTCCTATTTTTGGGTTTACTCCTCTAGATACCTTTTTAGGGGGACAGGTAATGGTCTTAGGCATAAGATTTCATCAGCAAATTTTATATTCACTGATATATAAATTCTGTCCATTCACTTACACTGGCAGTTCATCCCTACTTGACCATTCAGGAACACTGAGAAGTAACTTGCCCATGGTCACATATGCTCTGTTCTGGAACTATCAGCCCAAACACCCTCCAGTCCTACCATCTTGGCCCTTCCTTATGGATGTTGCTTCTGTCCCTGGCTCCAGACTGCTTCTGGAAGTCTTCCTTCCTCTAACTCCATGTCTTCTATGGGTCTCTTCAGAAACTAAGCTCTTCCCTTAGTCAGACTTATGCTAGAGTGAGTTTTAAAGGGCACCCGGAGCTGTGGCTTATCATTGTTCTTTCTCTCCACTGATCCCTTTCCAATTCACTTAAGGGACCTCATAAAAGGATGACCTTACTGGCTCCCTTTTTACAAGTAGTTTAACACCTTCTTACTGGCCCCTTTTCTGTAATGAGGCCCAAGGCTTTCAAGGAGCAATTGCTTCACAGAGCCAACATGTTCCAATATGCATTGGAATGCATACAAATCATCCATACATTCATATTTCACTGATATGTAACAATGTTGCTCCATGGTCAAATTGCCTTTGCTAGTTAGCAGCTCTGCTTTCTGTCATCTCAGGCAAAAGAAAAATATCAAAGAGATGGTTCCTAATGAAGAAATGTTTGATGAAGATAATGTTATGTGGGTAAAAGGGCACAATCTATAGGTTTTCATCTCCATTACTGTCCATCCCAATTTATTCTTCTCATCCCTTTTTTTTCAGGGTTTGAAATACTTGTTGCTTTCTAGGCAACTCAAGAGTGTCTGTTATACATCTTAATATCCTTTCAGAATTATGATGTGAGGATGCAAGAGAAGGCAGAGTGCAAAAAGAATGAGCCCAGAGTAAATTTTGCAGGTTAAAAATAAACCACAAGAGCTGGAGCAGTGGTGCAGTGGAAGGGGCACCAGGGTTACAGACTAAGGAATTGGGTTCATATCCCAGCTCTGTTATCTGCTCAATGTTGTACATCCAGCAAATCACTTAAGCCTCAGTTCCTTCAGTTGTAAAATGAGGGCTCTGGACTCGGTGACTTTGAAAATTCCTTCCACCTCAATCTGTGATCCTTTGTTTTCTCTCATAATGTAGGAAAGCCTTTGCACAAATAATTGAACAGTAATTTTTAATTGAATCTGGTGTTAACATCCTCATAGACATACTTTGTGATAAGTAGAGTTCTTTATGCTGAAAACAATATTTCCTTTAGCTTAACTTAAGATAAAAACATATTCCCTGAGTGTATACAAAATGTAGTACAGCTAAGTGGTGCATTGATTTGAATGTCAGGCTTAGAGTCAGAAAGATTCATCTTCCTTAGTTCAAATCTGGCCTCAGATACTTACTAGACATTAAGTGACTAGACAAGTCACTTAATCCTGTTTGCCTCAGTTTCCTCATCTGTAAAGTGAACTGGGGAAGGAAATGGCAAACTGCTCTGGTATCTTTGTGAAGAAAACCCCAAATGGAGTCGTAAAGAGTCTGAAACAACTAATCAGCAACAACATACTAAGTAATGATGGCCCATGAATGTGCTGGTGAAGTGAGGCGAGGATACCGGCCTGGGAAATGATACTGGAAAATGTGCCTGGGATAGGTCTCCTGCAATGGACTGTATTTTCAAGGTTGCATGTTGTGATTTGTCCAAGTCAACACTGAAATATTTCCAGTCAATAGCATCTGTGTCTGCCTATCAGGATTAGTGCAAATGTAGTCACACTGGGTAATGTTTTACCAGCAGGCCATGGAAGATACCCTCATGAGTTTAAATAAGACCTACAGAGATCCATGACTGAAAAGTCTGAACAGTTAAAAGTTGATTCTCCCTCCTCTCTACCTCATGACTATTTTGTTTTATTTGCCAAATTTCAGAGATGCTTAATATGCTTCTGAGCTTTATTTCACTGGAATTACTATTGGATATACTAGTAACAGGGCACATCATTGCCACCCATCAATAATAAAGCTGTTACTAGGATTAAAATTTAAGAAACCAATGTATATAAACAAGCAAGTTGGTTGACTGTTTGGACCAAATGTTTACTTAATTGTATTAAGTATTAAACAGGGAGTAGGGGCTCATAGTTGTTTTTTGGTTTTCTTCATTAAACCAACCTATGAACTTATTAAGAGGAAAGAGAAACAAAAGTGACTTGAGTTTCATGGAAACATAAAATTACAGAGAAGAAATCCTACTGAGGGGGGAGAAGGATGATGCAATTGGGACTGAGAGAACTGTGAAACTCCATCTCCCAAAGCACATTTGCAATAGGTACAACTTATCTGTTCATTCAGCAAGCAAGGGATGTATGAGGGGTACGGGGTGGAGACACTAACAGTGAGTGAACAGCCCCTGACCTCAGGGAGTTTGCTTTCTATTATGATCAAGAGTTGCCTTAGCTGTATGGGTTAAATAATGTGCTCCAGAACACGAAGCCAATATGTCCTCCATCATGTCACACATTTATAATTCCTCATTTTACAGATGAGGAAACTGAGGCAGAGACAGGTTAAGCAGAAGCTTAAGTGTCAGAGGCAAGCTGGGAACCAAAGTCTCCCTAATTCCAAGTTATCCCATTTCCAGTAAATTATATTGCCCTGTTTATCTGACTAAATGTTTAAATCTGGTTTTGTAGCAAGCATGCCCCATTTCTATAAACATTCCTGATGTGATGTGGTTCCATTTTTACCTCATCATTCTGGATGATTCTATACCATAATAATTTATGGTATGGAAATTCACAAATGGCAAAAAGTTATTGTCTTCATCTTCAATAATTCATTCATGGTTTTTCAATGTGGGAAATACTCCAAAGATGGAGAAATTCTCATAATCCCCTTGTTCAGGCAAAACAACAATGTATGTATGTCTTCTTGTAGATGGTGTGTAGATCTTACATTATAAGGTTTTCCATTTCAGATCCCTAAAACTCTACCACACCAGGATGAAAGTTTACAGAGACTGAGCTCATACCTAAACCTTGTTGGTTGATAGCAAACCCCTGGGCCCATGGTCATTACCTCCCCAGATTCTAGGATAAAGGCCCAAGGCTGATTCAAATTCAGACTAGGCTACTGATTATACTAACACTTTTTAGTTTAATTTGATGCTGAAGGAAAGAAGTGGATTCATAGAGCTGAAAGAGAGCTTAATAATGATATAAATAACTGAGATAACACTTTGAGATTTTTTTACAAAGCACTTATTTTCCATTTTTGATCCTCACATTATTCCTAGGAAGATAGATGCTCTTATTGGCCCCATTTCACAGATGAGGAAACTCAGGCACAAGAAATTTAAGGTACTTACCAATCATCAGACGGCTAGGAACTGTTGAAATCCACATCTTCATAACTTCCAAGTCCAGAGCTCCATCTACTACACTATGCTCTCTCTAAGATAACTTCATTTTACAAAGGAAAGCCCAGACAAGAGAAATGACTTGCTCAAAGCCAACTGGAGAGTTATTGACAGGGCTAAGACTAGAACTCATGTCTCCTGACACCCGTTCTCTTCCCACCACTTCACACTGAGCAGCACCCCAGGAGATAATTTTGTGAAACTACTTTCATACCCTGTATTTCCGGTTGTTTTCCCTTTTCTTGCTTTGTTTTAGAACCTGACACCAATGGCATGTAATTTAGCTCATTTCAAAGTTGACATGATGATATATGAGAGCCGTATTTGTTAGCTGGTGTTCCAAAGAATGAATCCTACCGGTCCATGTTAGAATATCAGTTCCACTCCACACCTGTCATAAGGCATGAAGCTATAGGAACATGAACTACTGTGGAAGACCCTTGGAAGAGATGTTCAGAAAGCGACCTTTCCAGTGGCATGGGGAGCTCATTCACTAATGGCCAGCTTGGAAACTTTTAAACTCGATTATTTCTTAGGTGAACCCAGCCAAGCCAACAGCTGCCTTTGAGCCAAAAACCCTTTCCTGAACAGGGCAGAATTCAGCCATTTACCTTTCATAGGAATCCAACTTTACACTCAGGTTCATTTATCTCGGTGTAAACTGTACAGGCATTTTAAATATTATGTTTATGTTAAAGGTTGTCACTGTGGTTGTAAAATTTAAAAATATCAAGGTCAGGGAGCTAAAAGTATTATTTTGGCATGACATTTGGCGGCCATAGTGGAAGGGGCAACTTCAAGGCCTGAGGCTCCCTTGCTTGTGGTTGTGGGGAGACACTTTATCCATTTCTGAAAGTTATTTGTGGCTCTCTCAGAAACTAATTTAACACTATTCTTCAGTACACAGTCTTGAGGGGAGAGTTTGATCCTACTGGTCCATGTTAGAAAATTCATTCCAGTCTAGAAATGGAGTCTGGTATGAGAGAGGTGTAGAGCAAGGCCAGAAGAGAGCTCCAAGGAGTGAAAATGTAAACACATTCTTTGCTTCCACAGTCCTGATCAATTCATCAGGAGTGAACTGAACATGGGGACAACCAGCAGATGAGGGTTCAGCAAACTCTGGGAGAAGAGAGCAGTATAACCCTAGTTAAATAAGCACAAAGTAAGGATTAGTCACAATACTTGGAGGGAATGAAGTTAGCCTGATGTTCTGGTAAGCTAGAAATCCTTTTTTATTTTTGCAGTTTTTGACAATTCATCTAAAATGTATCAGTGATAGAGTCTTAGTGGTAGACGCTGGACAGGCAATTTAGTTTGACCTCTGCCCCCAAAACATCCTTAAGAGGTCGCCATACAACCACTGCTAAAATACTTCTAATGACAAGGAGGGAACCCATTCTCTTAGTAGTCACTGTTTCAATCTTTGACAATTGTCATTTTTAGAAAATTCTTCCTTATTGAAATCCATCACCCTGTAACTTCCCTCCTTCTGGCCCTAATTCTGTTCCCTGGAACTATACAAAGTAAATCTATCACTCTAACATGGGAAAACCCTTAAGATATTTGAACATAGTTATCATGCCTCCCTTAAGCTTTTTCCTTGAGGCTAAGCATGCCCAGTTTCTATAAACAATCCTGATATGATGTGGTGTTATTTTCACCTCATCATTCTGGATAAGCTTCATTCAGTCAGTGTCCCTTTTAAAATTTGGTGGCCAGATCTGAGCACAGCACCATAAATGTGGTCTGTCCAAGTACATTGAAACTATTGCCTCACTTACTCAGAACACTCTGGTAATGCAGACTAAAATTACATTGGGTTTGGGTTTTTTTTAGCAGCCACACTGTGTTCCTTGTTGATCCACTAATCAACACTCTTAGCATGTGGCCACTCAACAAACTACAAATTTTGTCTCGGTGTCCAGCCCACAGCTTCCCATCTTGCCTAACAGAGTATGGTGAGAGGCCGTCAGAGGCCTCGCTGAAATCTGGGGATGCGCAGTCTGTAGCATACCAGCAATCTGATATCCTTGCCTTGGTCATCATAGTACACTTCACATCATCCAGTCATTTTTAATGATTGAGGATCAAACTGAATGCCTCAGTATCATCATTTTAAACAAATTCTTCCTGGAGAGTCCTAGCTGGAATCTAGCTGTTGAGGATGAGATCGTTCACCTGAATATCTGCTGACCTCAGGACATTCCCTAGAGGTTTTTAATTTGTTTTTTTCTCATTAACTGCTGATTCTGTAGCACTCCTTTTCCATCCTTTATATCTTCTCTCTCAAAAGGGCAGCATAAGCAAAAAAAAAAAAAATCCGAATCGCCAAAGGTCTTACTGATAACTTTTAAGTATTTCAATTTTGGGATGTTCTGTATCATGGTTTGCAGTAGAGTTTTAATTCCAAAGGTCTGAATCTGTGATTTCAGGCCAGTCACCTGAACAGTGTACCTCTGTTTCTCTGTCTCATCAATTGAAGGAAAAGTGCTATTTCACTGTAGTCTAGAGTGAAAAAAATGCTGACTTGGCTTTTTAAATTTGAATTTATGGTGTCTCTGCATAAGCTTGGATTTACTACCTATTGTTTCCATTTTCTCTAATGAAAAGACTGAATCCTACTCTCTATATACAATCCATCATCTTATGAAAGATCAAAGTTTCTCCTGCTGTACAGAGCTCCTCTGAGCCCACTTTATTTGGAGTGAGGCAGGGGGTGGGAAGAGAGAAAGCAAGAGAACTCTATTAGTGTCTGTTTACATAGCTTTGGACTGGGCCTATAAATTAGCCTTGGGAAGACTATAATGAGTCAGTGATTTATAGACTATGAAGATACTTGAGCTAGAAGTGATTCTTGAGCATGGTGAATAGAGAACATATGCCTATAAAGGACCAGCAGATTCAGCACAACATCCCTTCCACAGAGCCAGGCCCAGGCAATTAACAAAACGGGATGCCATATTTTTGCATATCTACTGCTTGCCTGAAATAGAAGCACTAACCACTTGTTAACCACACTGATTTTTTTTTTCAATAGACAAAGCAGTTGCTTATGGCTTCCCCACCAGAAATGTTCAGATCAAGCCCACTCTTTGAGTACAGCCAGGATGGCCTCCAAAACAGGAAGGAGGTTCTGCTCTCCTCTGGTCTCCTTTTCCTTGTTGGAGCTGATGTGATAATTCATTGCAGCTTTTCTTTCTTTTGACAGAGTGCCTACCGCAGAAATGGAATGACTTTCTTAGCCTGCTAATGTGGACGTGCATATGACTACAGCAACAGGAAAGGCAACGTTCTATGAAGGCGATTTTTTTTTTTTGCCTCGTCGGTGGAGAGGAGACGGGCAGAAATACAGGTTGAGTTCTCCATCTGCTAAGGAGCCTGCTGGTTTGTTGTGACTATCAACAGGCTGACTCCAGCTCTTTTCCAGCCCCCTCAATCATTACTCTTGTTTACCAGATGGAACATTGAGCTAATTAATGGCAGGATGTTTGGGATGGTGTGTAGGTGGACAAGAATGCAAATCACACAATTTTGAAATTTGCAATGGATTTACTGCTGTGGGCTCCCCTATCTAAAGAACCATGGTGTGTGTGGGGGGGTGTGGGGGTGTGTATGTGTGAGTGTGTGTGTGGGGGTGTGTGGGTGGGTGTGAGTGTGTGTGTGGGGGTGTGGGTGTGTGTGGAGTCTTCATATTTTCATTGATACATTTTGCGATCCAACTTTTGGATAAAAAGAAAAAAAACAGCTGCAACAACCCTTCTTTTTAATATTTATTTACAACATCTCCATTTTAAAAAATGAATATCCATGTTGGGAATAGGAACGCTCAGACCTTGCTTGTCCATCTGGCCCTGTCCCTTTCTCTTCTGTCAGTCTCTCTGCTCTCGCCATGGTTTCGTTTCTTTTGCCTCCTTTCTTCCCTCCTGCATTTCTTCCAGCCATCCTTCCTCTTTTTCTCTTTCATAACATTTATTCTCCCTTTCCTCTCAAATCAAAAGACTGAAACATGGTACCATTTCAGGACTCACCAAGCCCAGGGTAGAGTGTGGGATACAGGTCATGAAAGGCCTGTCCAGAGGGCTTGACTCTATCCACTTACCTATTCCCTACCGGTGACTCACTATGTTACCCTTCATTTACACGCTCTTTAAACTAGAAGATATTGTTATGTGCTGAAAAAAATAACTTTAGTTCCATATTAGTTTGCAACACTTGTAATTCTTTTTGATTGAACTTATTGATACCCATAAAACTTGGATAAGAGGAAATTATGTATTTTTCACAATTCTGTGTTTATCATTGTTTCTATCTACTTCCAAGAAGCCTTTGTGAAGAATGAATAAAAGTGAGAAATAAAAATCATTTATCATCACCTTCTTGTGACTGAGTACTTAGACTGTTCTGTGCTATTTGCATATGAGATTGCTCCATATTATTCTTGTTAGTTCACCCTCCTTTACCTGCTGAGTGTTGCTGCTTCTGGAAAAAGTCTGAATGTCAGGAACTAAAAAGTAGGGCATATAATATAGTAAGATTTCCAAAGGGTTTTGATGTTCCATCTGTGCTTGTTGAAATGTATGATTAAACTTTTCTTTTTATCATCATTCTTATTTTTCTTGGCGTCCCTAATCATGGAAAATTATAAGCTTGCAGTAAACATCTCAACTTTTAAAAGGACAGCATTTATTGTATTTGGTTTCAATCTGCCAGACTTATAAAGGGAATAACATTTTCAGGGGCCGTTTTTTTCACATTAGAATTCCTTTTCTAGATGTATCACTCCTTTCCCCCCACCACCACCACTTTTTACATTTGAAAGCATGAATGGGACAGAAAATGTAAGTTCAGGATTTTTTTTTTCATTTTGTTTTACCTGATCTACTTGAAATCCAGAGAATGAAGACACAACACACATTTCTCTCAGAAATATGACAGATCCATGTTTTTGTTGGTCTGGCGTATGTTTGTCTATCTTGAACAGCCTGACAGGTAATTATTTATAAAATCTGGTTTTGCCCAGTAAGTCCATATAATAACCTTTCACTTTTCAACATAAACCAGTGAGCTGAATTTAGAATAAAACAAGGCAGTTTATGTCTACCCTAGACCAGCCTAGATATTCCCACAATTGCTCAATATTAATTTTTTAAATTCTTAATTTTTGTCTTTTCTACTTAGTTCTTTCTCTTACTCTTATACCTACATCGTTTTTAGAACTGAAATATTATTCACTTAAGCAATGACACAATAAAAGAAAATGACCATTTAATTTTTCAATAAGAAAAAGTTTGGGAAAATTGAACTTTTCAGAAAATTGTTATCTCTCTATTAAATTATTATAGAATGTGGTAGCATTTTCTAACTGAAAGTGACCTTAGAGATCATATGAGATAGGGTGGGGTTCTACATCTGGTTCTGTCACTTCGGCCAACTAGGTGGTGCAGTGGTTAGAGTGCCAGGCCTGGAGTCAGGAAGACTCATCTTTGTCAATTCACATCTGGCCTCAGATACTTACCAGTTGTGTGACCCCGGGCAAGTCATCTCACCCTGTTTGCCTCAGTTTCCTCATCAGTAAAATGAGCTAGAGAAGGAAATGGTGCAAACCATTCTAGGATAGGGTCACAAAGAATCAGACACAACTGAAAATGACTCCAACAACAGCAATCTGTCACTTAACCTCCTGGAGCTCAGTTTCCTCATCTGTTGAATGTGAGATGAAGCAGTTGACCTGGAAGATCTAAAATTTCCATCTCAGCTCTCTCTATCCAGGCCAACCCCTTAATTTTAGCGGTGAGGCTCCTACCTCTGATCTTTACTACCTTTGTGACTTCTGGCCAGGTCCCTTCACGTCCCTAGACTTCAGTTTATTAATTTGTAAAGTGAGGAGGTTGGACTAGTCCAGGGGTGGGAAACCTGTGACCTCAAGGCCACATGTGAACTTCTAGGTCCTCAAGTGCAGCCCTTTGACTGAATCTGAACTTCACAGAACAAATCCCCTTAATAAAAGGATTTGTTCTGTAGGCCACACCCGAGGACCTAGATGGCCACATGTGACTTCCAGGCCACAGGTTCCCCACCCTTGAACTAGGTAATCTCTAAGGACCCTTCTAGCTCTGGATCCTTGAGACAATAAGTAACTTAAACAGGGTCACAAAATGAGTTAGTAACAGAGCCTGGCATCCTAACTTCCAGTCGAGTCATCTTCTCAGGACACCACCTCAGTGCTTCAAAGGCCCTCCATCTCAATCTTCCCTCCACCATCTCATAATACCTCCATGTCATGGCAGCCAACGGTCTTCAGGAAATGCTGTGGCTGAAAAAGTCATGCCTCAGCACACATTTCCTGCTTTGGCTTTGGCATTTGGCTTTGAGTTTTGGGGTGTTGGTTTTGTTGGAGTTTCAATTTGCATTGTTTTGGTTTTTTAACAGACATGATTTCATAGGTGTGGGGAACCTCCAGTGAGAAAACCCAGGGAAGACCTCCCTTTCCCAACACAAATCAGCACATGCTCTGGGCCATGTAATATATCATTTGAGAAACTGTTATGTTAAATGATTTGCCCATGGTCACATGACCAGTATGTGTCAGAGACAGGACTTGAACCCACATCCTTGTGAACTGAAGACCAGTTTGTCCATCCATTAAAACACATTCTGTCTTTAAAAAAAAAAAGTCTATCAGAGTACAGATTGATACTTTTTTTTTGTGACACAACAAATACAGGAATTTATTTTGCATGACCATACATGTTTGTAACAGGGGCTTTATCTTTCTTGCCATCTCAGTGCAGGGAGGGGGAGATAGAGAAGGAGAAGGGAAGATAAAAACACAGATCTGAAGACAAAATTGAATTTTTAAAAAAATCAGTTTAAATTATGTCAAGCACACAAAGTTGGGTGCATAAATGCTTTTTACTCAATAGGGAAATAGAAGAGAGAAGTGAGAACTAGAGGGAGAGTAGTTCAAGGAGGGGAGATGAGCACTAAGTAAAATAAACTTTAAGGACACACAAAAATATTTATAGCTCTTTTTGAAGTGGCAAAGAATTGGAATCTGAAGAGGTGCCCATGTATTGGGAAATGGTTGAATGAGTTATAGTATAAATGTGACAGAATACTATCTTGCTGTAAGAAATGATGAAAGGGATATTTTCAGAGAAACCTGGGAAGATTTGCATGAACTGATGCAGAGTGAAGTGAACAGAACCAAGAGAACAATTACAATACAATGACAACAACGATACAAAGACAAGCAATTCTGAAGGACTTAGGAATTCCGGTCAGCATAGTGACCAACCACAGTTTCAGAGGACTAATGATGAAGCATGCTAGCCATCTCCTGATAGAGAGGTGAAAGTCTCAGAATACAGAATGAGACATAAATTTGTATATGTAATATTTATACGTATGATCCATATATGTATAATTTTCTTTTAGCTATGGTCTATTCAGAAATTTGTTTTGCTTGATTAAACTCAAAAACTTTGTTTTTCTTTCAATCTCATGAGGGCAGGGAGGATAGATTTTTCTGGATTAAAAAAATAAAATTTAATTAAAAAAATTAATGTCACTTACATAAATGTTTCTTTTTTTATGGTAGATTCTCCATTCAAACAATATATTTAAAGCCCCCCAAAAGTGTGGTGCATATCATGACTTAATTCTATTGCACGATAATAACCTTTCAATGAAATTGAGAGGCTTTCTATTTCAAAAGTATTGATATTAACTATTCAGCCTATTTTCTTCTAAGCAATAAACTAACTTCTGAATACCTCTTTCCTTGGACTGTGTGCATTCTGTTTGCCACTTTAAAAAAATTTAGAAAAGAACAGCTTTGCATCATGAATTTATAGGTCTTAGAAGCCAACTAATACAGTGCTCTCATTTTAAAAGTGAAGAAACTGAGGAAGACTGGAACAGTGACTTGATGTGATTTTGTCTAAGTAGTGAATGGCACTAGCAGAGTACAAACCCAAGATCTGAAAGTCTTTCCCCTGCACTTCACTGTCTCTCCACGTCCTGAGATATTCTTACAAGCACACCCGGTCTGCTCTTATTAGTTGGTTCACCCATGGAAAATGCAATGTTAGGTGAGACTATACTACATGGAACTGTTATTTCCTTGGGGCAGATGTTGCAAATGAGTGATCAACTGTATGATGTTAATAGAAACATTTCAGGACTTTACTGTGGACTTTGATTAAAATACATCAAGCACAGTCAATAGTCCATAAACGCTGGTTAAGGGCCAGGCATTGTGCTAAGCACGTATGAAAAGGAAAGACAGTCCCCACCCTCAAGGAGTTTTCAATCTAATGGGTATTTTTGCAAGATGGCAGTCTGACAATGTTATGCAGAATATCTTTTGCTAGGATGTTTCATAGCGGAATCTAGTCATATCCTCACATGGCCTTCTGTTTATGAGGGATCTTTCCTGTACCTAAGTATTTAAGTCCACTTTAGTAGCCTTCCTGTTGTAACATTTTGCAATGCCACTAATGTCCCAGTCTGCCGCCTCAGTGAAGTGTGGTGATGACCACGGGCTCTCACAGTTTTATGTTATCTACAACCCAAGCTGTGTTTAAGTTCTATGAAGATGGAAAGTCTTAAAGAAGTCCATGGAGTCCATGAACCACCATAATTTTATAGCTTCCTGTAGAGCTCATGCAGAATGTTTCATAACACACAAATACTTCTACAGATAATGTAGATGGATTTCAGGGGTCCATGGACTTGTACAGGATACATACACACACACACATATATACATATATAATTGTTTTATTTTGTAGTCTTTTATTTTATGCATATATTTTTATTTTCTTTTTTATTATTATTATATGCATATGAAAGCATGATTCTTAAGAGAGGTTCACAGCCTTCAGGGTCAGTGACACACAAAAAAGGTTAAGAACCCTTGATTTAGAGTATAGGTTTAGTGATGAACTGTGTATATCTAATCTGAGACTCAGACTAGCAAAGGGGACGCTCATCTCAGGGAGTTTCGCCACCAAATAATCAAGGGATTTGTTTTGTTTTGATGCAACTCATGAAGCACCATTTGCTAAGAAGTCAGGAGCTACCTCAATGGAAATGGTACCCTCACTTAAAATCAGCAGTCTTATTAAGTTCTAAAGGAGAACTATTTAAAATAGTCTGTCTGTTTCAATATCAGTTTTTATTTGAAAACCATCAAATAAACAATTTTTTTTTAGAGTTAGTGAGTGTAAGTCCAGTATCTATGTGGCGAAATCTCTGCATTTACCAAATAATAAACAGTTCGTGTCTAGTGCTTTTTACCAAGCAAAAGACAAATAAACATAACTGATGATTCATGACCAGACAGAAAATAAGCTTGTTTGCCTAGAAATTCAAGAGTCCAAATTTGCAAAATTTTTCATGCAGTCCCCAATCAGACATTTCACTCTATTTTGTACTGATCTTTCGTCAAAGTTAGATCACTATAGAGAAGTCATTCACCCCCCCGCATGCCTGGAATTCAGATGGAACCTTCCTAGGTTGCATTAAAATTCTACCATTGGCCATGTATACATCTCATAAAATAATTTTATAGCTTCCCGTAGAGCTCATACAGAATGTTTCATAGCACATAAACACTTCTACAAATAATTTCAGAATACATACTGGCATCTGTCACAATCATAGCTCCCATGTAAAGCCTATTCTATTACACTTTTGTTTTTTTTTTTCACAGAGTCTTCTTATATGGAATCCAAAGTTAAGCTGTTTGTACTTTTACCTTCCAATAGCAAAGGGTGACCATGCAGCTGTTTAAACCAGGCAGCCTGCTTTCAAGGGAAGGCTTTCTCCAAGGGGCGTCAAGCCAACCTTAAACAACAGAACCATCCCTGCAGGAATTGAATATAAATATGACAGTTAAATAAGGGCCATATGCCCTTAAAAACCTAAGATATTAAAAAGTCAGATCTCCTAAAGTCACTTTCTACTGTTGGGGGATTAAAAAAAAAACTTTTGCCTTTGTTTTGCTGAAAAAAATATTAAATATTGAAGCTGTCATACACCATCGAAATGTTGGCAATTGAAGCACATTTCAGAACAACAGATTTTGCAAGGACAACGAAAAGCAATCTAGCGCTAAATTCTTTCTTAAAAAGAAATACTGGACTTCAGGCGATGCCACTTTCCAACATCTCTTCCATTGACTCCTTATGACAAAGAAGGGCAATTAAGTAAATCAAATCAAGACACTGATCGTGTCTGTCAGTGTGTATCTCATTCCCCCACCAGTAGCCTACCACCTCTAAACCAAAGGGTGGGAAATCTACTTTATAATGAGTTCTTTGGAGCCGAGATTGGTCCTTGCATTATGCTGTGGCAGTCAGCCTATACATTTTTCTCTTGGTTCTATACTTTGTACTACATTAGCCTATACGTTGTCCCAAGTTTCTCTAAATTCCATGTTTGCGCATTTTTTTTTGCATAATAATATTCGTTACAGCCAGATTTTGATGACAGTTTCATTCAAGCACTGATGAGCACCTATCTTGTTTCCGTATTTTGACTATATGCCACAATTCCTTGCTGGAAGCCACTTCATTCTCTTATAGAGCATTTCCAGAACTTTTTTTTTTTAATCTGGACCAGCATGGTACAGTGAAAAGAATTTTACCTTTGGAATCTGAAGAGTTGAATTCAAATGCTAACTCTGCTACTTCCTATCTCTGTGATCTAAGACAAATCACTTAACCTTTCTGAGACTCAGTTTCCTCATCTGTAAAATGAGATTAGACTAGATAATTGATAAGGCCCTTTTTAATCCTAAACCTGTGATGTTCTGGTTTCATTGGGGTAGGGAAATCCAAATGTGAAAACTCCATTCCATCACTGCAACACCTAATACAAGTAGTAATAATATTAATAAGTGATAATATAAGAAATCATAATACAATAAATAATTATATAATTTATACGGGTAGCTAAGCAGCACAGTAGATAGAGCACTGGCCTTAGAATCTGGAAGACTCATCTTCTTGAGTTCAAATCCAACCTCAGAAACTTATTAACTATGTGATCCTGGGCAAGTCACTTAACCCTGATTGCCTCAGTTTCCTCATCTATAAAATGAGCTGGAAAAGAAAATGGCAAGCCACTCCAACATTTTTGCCAAGAAAATCCCAAATGGGCTCATGAAGAGTCCAATATGACTGAAAATCAATTGAAAAACAACACTTATCTATATAGAACTTTAAAATTGATAAAGCACTGTATATATTTTATTTCCTTTGATCCTCACAACAACCTTGTGAGGTAAGTGCTATTATTATCCCCATTTTACAGATGGCCAATTTTATACCCTTTAGAGCTCTATATAAATATTGACTTCTATATAACTTATAGACTTAGAGAGAGTTGCCTGGCTATGCTGAGAGGTTAAGTAACATATGCAGGATCATCCATTCACTATGCATGAGTCTTCTGGACTCCAAAGCTGGGCCACTACTCACTGTGTAATGCCTCACTGCTGCAAGAACATTTTAGTTTGATTTATTATTTCTGCTATATTGCCTGGTCTCATAACATAATGGTTCAATGAGTATGATGGACACACACACATCTGTAAACGTTAAAACCCCTCATTAAAAAAAAATTTGAAAAGTAAACTCTCTTGAGGGTGGAAATGGAAAAAATCTTTCCTTTCTGAAGACAGAATTTCTCTTAATGGATCAGATTGCTCTTGATCATCTTGTTCTATTCCATTAAGGATATTTGAGCATATCATAAAACCACTGACATCTTATTTTCATATACTGCATGGGTTCTCCTTGGGAATGGGGGCTATAGCCTCTGTTGAGTTTGTACCAACCTCATCAGCAGAAAATTGGCCACTGAATGATAACTAGTTTGGGCCATATCAGCTCAGGAGGTGCTGTCTGCTAAGGACACTATGGTCTGTGATGTAGGAGGTAGTATCTATTCCAGGGATCACAAAGAGTTTGAAAGCATCTTGCACTGTCCTATGTATACTAACTGACCGAATAAGAGAGTGATACACGATGTAAAGGAAAACCTGGAAAGACTTCAGAATTGTTATCTATTCAGTGACCAATCACGACTTCAAAAGACTAATGGTGAATGATAGTTCATTTTTCTTTTGTAGATAATTACCCTTGATCAAGAGGTGGTTGATTATTGGAACAGAATGAAGTGTACATTTTCCTACATAGCTAATGTGTTGATCTGTTTTGTTTTCGTGGTATTTCTTTTATTACAAGCAAGAGCTCTGTGAGAACCAAGATGGTGAAGAGGCGTCAGTGGGGGAGGAAACAGGGATGTTTTAAAGAGAAAATATCAATAAAGAAAAATCTGAAGGATGGTACACTAGCATCCCACAAGATTGCATCGTCCTTAGCTGGGAGCCAGGAAAGCTCTTTAACAGCCATCCCCTAACATGGCCACACCTTCCTAGGGTAGATGAGAGAGAAATTAGGACAGGTACGGGGAACTTGCAGCCTTGAGGCCACATGTGGCCCTCTAGGCCCTCAAGTGAGGCCCTCTGACTGAACCCAAACTTCACAGAACAAATCCCCTTAATGAAAGAATTTTTTCTGTAAAATTTGGACTCAGTCAAAAGGCTGCACCCAAGGACCTAGAAGGTCTTGCAAGTTCCCCACCCCTGAACTAGGATAATGAAAAAAATGGGGGGGAAGTTGAAGGGGTGAGAGTCAGCTCAATACAGGGTGGGGAAAGGGGAGGCCTGACCTTCTCTTCTCTTTTCTTTCTCCAATCTATGGTAACTGATAGTTTGGTTTAACCCTTTACCTGTCTTAGTAAATACAAGGGTCTTATTAATATTAAGACTACTTAATATTCCTTACCTCCAAGGAGTGTCTCCTGATATTTATATGTTTCAGACTGGAGGGAAAAATAAGGGAGAGAGCCATGCTTCTTTATACTATGCTAACAATGGGGACTGGTGTACAGGTTTCCAGAGAAACTTGTAGAATTTTCATATTTTTAAGTATTTGCTTTGTTTCTTAGAGATGTAAACAGGGAGAGGGAGAGAGAAATTGAAATTTATTCTATAGAATAATAGCCACAGATGATTTTTATTCTTCACTAACTTGACCTTAAAAAGGCTATAGAATACTGCTTCCGCCCATGTTGACACATCTCATTGGAGGGAATGAGTTGACTAGTCTTCTGCCATTTACTATCCCTATAAGCATGGACAGATTACTTAGCCTCGCTGGTCTCAGTTACCTTATCTGTAAGACAGTGATTAAAAAATACATCCTAGCAATAGCAAAAATATGGAAGGAATAAGAGAAAGAAGAGTATCGCTCGAAATAACTGCAAAGTGAATAAAATATCTGGGAGTCAGTCCTCTGAACTTACTTTCTACGTAAAGTTTATATATCATACATAATATAGGTTGTTTTTTTGGGGGGGGGGGGTTGCCTTATATCTCTCGTTAGAATGTTAGTTCCTTGGAGTAAGATCCTATCTTTGTATCCCCAAACCTCAGCACATATGTGTGGCACATGGTAAGTACTAAAAAAATCTTGTTGACTGACTACTATAGATTGACTGAAGTACACTTAGTATTTGTAAAGATACAATTATAAAATATTTCTTTTTTTAAAAAAAGGAACCAACTTAAAAAATTGGAAGGCTATTCAATGTTCATGGCTTGGTCATGCCAATATAATAAACATGGCAATGCTATGAAAATTAATTTATAAATCTAGTGCTAAACCAATCAAGCCAGAAAAGGTGATACTTTACAGAACCCATTAACATAACAGCATTAATTGATGTGGAGGAACAAGATATCTAGAATATGAAAGTAACGACAAAAAAGTACGTTGAAGGAGGTATAGCACTTCTAATAACACTCAAACTATATTATAAAGCAATAATCATTAAGAATTATTCAATACTGGTTAAAAATAGAAAAGTATATCAATGAACAGAGTAGACAAGGAAGAATTAGAAACAATCAAATTCAATAACTCAATTTATTAAAATCCCAAAACATAAATTACCTAAGAAAGAACTCTCTCTTTGACAACAGTTGCTGAGGAAACTGGAAAGCAGTCTGGAAGAAATTAGGTTAATTTTTCACCCACCACAAGACTAACATTCTATACCACATACACAATAAGTTCAAGATGGCTATGTCACCTACATATTAAATATCATATCATAAAAATTAGAAAAGAATGATATCAGGGACTTCTTACAGGTATGACTAGGAGGTAGATTCTTAATCAGATAAGATAAAAAAATAAGATAAAAACCAGATAAGAGATAATTTTGAATACATGAAATTGAAAAGCTTTTATACAACAAAATGCAACTGAGATCAGAAGGGAAGTAATTTGCTAGGGAAAAAATCTATGCATCAAATATTTCTGATGAAGTTCTAATATGCAAGTTATATAGGCAACTGACAGAAATGTATAAGACTAAAAGCTATTCCACCAATAGAAAACCATTCAAAGGATATTAACCTTTTTTCAAAAGAATAATTGCAAACTGTTAACCACCAAAAGAGAAGATGTTCCAAATTCAAACAACTCTGAAGTTTTCCTTACACTCAGCAAATTGGCAAAGATGACCAAAAAAAAAAAGGACTAGTTAATGTTTGTTTACAAAAGTTGAAGAAAGGCAGGCATACTATATGCGGTTGGTGGATCTATGCATTGATCTAACCATTCTGGAAAGAAACTGGAAATTATAGAAAGAAAGTGATTGAAATGTTTCTGCCCTTTAATCCAAAGATTGTACATGTAGGCATATACCCTAAAGACTTTGATGACCAAAAAACCCTATATCCTAGTACCAAATATACCCCAAAAGTCACTAAACTATGTATACCCTTTGACCTAGTATTACCACTACTAGGCATATTACCCCAAAAGGGATGAAAGAAAGAGGGAAAGGACTGATATGTACATAAATAGTCACAGCAGCCTAGCATGCTGCAAAAGAAGAGATCTGGGAAGAGCATCCCCCTCTCTCTGCAGAGATGGTGTGCCATCTTTTTAATATGTTGATTAGTTTTGTTAAATTTGTGTTTTTTCCTCTTTTTAATCTTTTTATCATAAGGGATGGCTCTCTGGGAAAGGGAAGAATGGGAGTCAATTAAGGAATGTTAACTAATGTAAAAAAATGAAAACTATCAATAAAAGTTCCAGCCAACGCTACATACCATCATGTAATCTCTCAGTGCCACGAGTAGTTCTCTGAGACAGTAAATGTGGTGGCAAAGAATGTGGTGATCTGCCCTGGGAAGAGTAGCTCCTCACTGAGATACTCTCTACAATGAAGAAGTCTCATGTTGATTAGGAGAATGTACATGCTGGCATTCACCACCATCATTGATGATAAGAGTGTGCAAGGAATAGAGAGGATCTACCTCAGATACTGCCAGACCTGTTCCAGACAGCCTCAGGACTCTTCCAACTCTCATATCCTTTGGTAAGCTTAGTAAAGACATAATTAGCATGATTGTAGTCTTTGATAATAGTTTGTGCCGAATCTGGAAATGGAGACCCCTCGGGGATAATTCAGGTAACAACACAATCAAATACACCAATGTAAGGTAAACAGATTCTAGGCACCTTTGAAATACATCAAACATGAGTAGGTCAGAGAGAAAAGCACTCGGGCTAATAAAATCCCTATGATATCAGAGTATCTTGGTCACTTTTCCCTTTCTGGGGCCATGGGCCATTCAATGCCTAAGGGTTCAAATAAACAACCTATTTAACAATAATAATAATAATCCATATGCCCCCAGGTCAAAACAGTTCCCAATGCAGTAAAAAACAGTCCAGGAAAGTAAGAGCCAGTAAAAGCCACCGGCAAGGAAATTAAAAGCAGTTGGCAAGGAGGTTCCCTGGGGTCTCAAGAACTCTCCACCCAAGTCCTAAAAACTACTTTTATATCCTTCTTGCCCAAAGGGACCACAGCTGGATTTCAGAGCAATCCAACTGAGTCCAAGTGAACTTAAAACGCCCAAGTCCTGCACCATAATATCTTTGTTCATGACGATCCCAGCTGGTGTTGTGGGAGGGTGGGGTATTAACTCATACCTCCCCAATTTTAACAGTATCCTGGCCCACAACACAGTCTGTATAGAAGGAATCACCAGTCATTCTAGCACCTTCTGTCCTCATGTGTCCAGTTTAATCATTTTTAGGTTTTTGCCCATTTTAAGTTCTTGCTCATTTTAGAGGAAAAGGCCTCATAGTATTGATCTTACCATAGATTGTCCCCCCACCCTCAAGGATCTAAGTTGTGTTGGAACACAGCAGTAATTTTCCTATCTTCCCACTCCCCGGATGAAGATATCCTTGAGGTGAACAACGAGAAATAGGGAGTGTGACCATTCCCACTTTTCTCTGAGCTATGAGTGCTGGGATGCCATTGAAGATCCAGAATTGGAATGTTCATTCTTCTAAAAAGTCGTCAAAGACAAGCATAAAATGTGTGCCCCAGGCCTATGCAGATTTCATTTTGGAAAGACCATTCTGAACGACATTTGAGAGGTAAATCACATTTGGAACATTAAAAGCTTTTTCAAAATCCACCTTAAAAAATATCCCACCTGAGTTTGCACAGGTTAGACAGCAAATTATAGAATCTATTTTTAATATGTTATTTTGAATAGGACCAACCAACCTGTGGTCAAAACATTGAATGATTCAGCAGTGTAATAAAAAGATATGTATTTATAAAGCAATAATGTTTACTTTAAAGGAATGAAAGTGGTATCAATGAAGTCATAGCAATGCCAGAGAGAAGTTATTTTTTAGAATCATAAGTAGAAGCATTGGATTTAAAGTCAAGGGGCCTGGGATTTCATCTTGGTTTTGCCATTTACTACCTATAATACCTTGGACACATTACATTTCCTGAGCCTCAGTACACTCATCTGAAAAATAAGAGAATTGGAGTAGAATAATTCTAAATTCTATTCTAATTCTAAATTGTTGATTATATGATCTACAAATGGAAGAATCCTTTGGATCATCTAGTCCAGCCTTCTCATTCTAAAGATGGAGAAACTGAGATTCCGAAGGGAATTGAGTTGCCCAGGATCACATATCTAGTTAGTAGTAGATTTGGGATTCAAAATTTGTCCCAGTTTCCAAGAAGTAAATTTAGAGTCAAAAGACTTCTGAGAAGAAATATCTAATGCTAAATATTCAGAAATTTTTCTCTAACCAAGACAGTATTCAAAATTCCTGCTTCAGTCTTCATAGTGTTTTATTCAAGAATGTTGCAGTCAGCTGCCACTGGGGGCTCTAGACTCCCACGGGCAAGTAGGATGTGCCCTCTGGGGGCTCCATGCTACTTAGCTTAGATTTAATATTGTTTTTTTCTTTTACATAAAATATCACCTTGATTTTTTTAAACTTATGTCTTGTAACAGGAAAAATTTATGATCTTTCTAACATTAGAAAGTTTAGCTTTTCCTGAAGTTTTATTGCTTTGAATATTTGAAGCGTTTCAATCCCAGACAATAAATATTACAGATTATTGTTTTCATATGGATAGGATATTTCTTCTTGTTTTTCTTATTCCACTTTTACCAGTAAATGACACCCCCAGATTTATAGACACTAAAGACAAAATAGCTCAGCTTTGCCTGAATTATACAACATAGTAGTTGGGTAAAGAAGGGGGCAAGATACAGTAGTTCAATTAAACTGAGGGGTTATTGTTGGGTTTTGGATCTCAAAACTTAATTTATTCAAGTATTTTTTTTTAATTTTTAATAAGCTGACAGAGACAGTTAGACTAAGTGATGTCTTTTTATATAATTTTCACAGAGGCTAAAATGGTCAGTCAGCTAAATTCACTTCAACAAACATTTACTTAAGTTCCTTCCCTGTGTAAGACTGTGCTAGAAACCAAGGATGTAAAGACAGATGGGACATGGACCCTATCCTCAGAAAGTCTGATATCAGGCAGGGGAAATACAACATGTGTTCAGATCAATATGATTCAGGGTAGAAAGAGCTAAGAACAAAATATGGCTAAGAAAAATGCTGTGAGGAATTTGTGGAAGGGGTTTGGGAGGAGAATAAGGGTTTCTTCTCAGTTTCTTCATCAGTAAAATGGAGATAATCATAGCACCTACCCCAAGAGTTATTGCAAGGTTCAAATGAGATAATACATGCAGAACACTCTAGGAAATCTAAAACACTGCATGGGTGCTAGCCGTTGTTACTCCCCTTCAAGGAAGGATTGGTGGAGGAATTTAAATTGGATCTAAATTGGATTATGAAGAAAGGAAAGATCCTAGGATCGTAGGATTTAAAATTTCAAGGGACTATAGACATCATCTCTTCTGAATCCTCTTTTTTTTATGAAAGGGGCACTGAAAGAATGCAAATGACTTGCCCAAGGTCACGTGATTAATAAGTAGAAGACTCTTAAATTCCAGATTCAGGACTTTTTTCCCCAAAAAATGCAGTGAGGAAGAAGGGGGTGTTGTCTGTTCCAAGGTAGGGGGATAGTGTGAACAAAGGAATGGAGATGGGGCCAGGAAAGAGATATTCTGGGCTAGCTGCAACACAGAATCCATGAAGACAAACAGTAAAGATAAAAAGATAAAATAGTAAAGATAAAAATAAGGTTAGAGACAGACTGGAGGGTCGTGGGTGTCAGAGGCTGGAGTTGAAACTTTCCGTTGCTCAGTCGTGTCTGACTCTTCATTGACCCCATTTGGGGTTTTCTTGGCAGTGATACTGGAAGGGTTTGTTATTTACCTTCTCTAGTTCATTTTACATATGAGGAAACTGAGGCAAACAGGGTTAAGTGACTTGCCCAGGGTCACTGGGATGGTAATTGTCTGAGGTCATATCTGAACTCAGGTCTTCCTCACTTCAGACTCTATCCCCTATGCCAGCCAGCTTCCCCTGAGAGCTTAAACTTTATCTGGTAGGCAATGGGAGCTATGGAAGGTTTCTGAGTAGATGAGTAACATAATTTTGGTAGTACATTAAAAAAATTACTCAGAGAAATGTGTGGAAGATGAATTAGAAAGAGAATAGACTAGAAACAGGAAGATAAAGGATATTACAGTGTTCTAGGCAAGATAACATGGAGGCCTAATCTGGAGTAATTGAAATGGGAGAGGAGAGAGCGCAGTTCATCAATGATCACCTCCTGAAACTCACTCTCTCTCTTTCTCTTTCTCTCTCTGTCTCTCTCCCTCCTCCCTCTCTCCCTCTCTCTCTCTCTCTCTCTCCCCCTCCCCTCCTTCCTCTTCTTCTCCCTCCCCCCCTTTCCCTCTCTCCCCTCATCTAGGATTCCATAACTCCCTAATTTCTTTCCGACCAAGCCTATTTTGCTGGCCTCTTTTATTCCTCTATTTTTCACCTATGGGAGCACTTATCCAGAGCTCTGTCCTGTGCCTTCTGTAGTCTTCCCATAACTCCCCTTGCTTTGGCCTTCTCAGGGCAATCCCTTGTTGACTGTGTATCACAAATAAACTCTAGAGCCTAATAAACCTCCAGTTATCTAGTATATTCCAACTCACATTCACTCTTTTGAATTGGTTTCCCAACCTGAGGAGTTGGGGGTTGTCTTTCTAATGTGATAATTCATGGGCTCCCACTGATGTACTCTTTCCCCATTCCCATGATAATCAAATAATAATCAATTAGTCATCTAGGTTTAATTATCTTTCCAAAAGGGATATTTGCTAAGGTAGCATAGTAAAAGCAATTGGTTTTTCTCTACCACCCAAAAAATTCTATGACACATTTTCCTGCTGGCACATACAAAGTGAAGGGGAGTAGGCTCAAGCTTAGAAAATGCATATGGCAGAGGTAATTTATAGGTTCTGGAAGGCATTTGACTGGGGTCCTCGAGATGTTTCCCTGAGGATTGGGGCAGCTTTTACTGGGATCTTTAGAGCCTTTAGCATTGGTGAAGCCCTGTGGTACTAGAAGGAGCCTCTGGATTCAGAGGACCACCTTCTTCACCACAAGGCTGACCAGTTCCAGCCCTGAGGAAGTCCTACCAATCTCCTCTCTCCCTGACAGTGACATTGGCTCTGCCCTCTCTCTTGGCCTCTGAGGCAAGTCACTTTCCCTCTCTCAAAAGTGGGGGCTTGTTCCAAAAGGTCCAACATCCCATGATTCAAGGGCACATTCCCAGTCTACGTGCCAACCATGAGTAACCTAGAGGAAAGACCAGCTCAGCGGATGTCAGACCTTCTAGAAACGCCTTTCTGCAGAGACGTGCATGTTTTTTTTAAAGGACCCTCATCCAAACTTTTTTTTTAAATAGTGTTTTAATGATGGGTTTTGGGAAGTTGTGTTATTTGTCCTACCTTTTTTAGAAACTCGAAAATAGCAGTGCTTTCAGGACCAACTGTGTGCTTCTCCAGTCAGTAAACACTGATTTCTGTTGCCCTTGCCGAGCCTGGAGTACGCCCAGCCATCTCAGCACTTCCTGTTTACTTCCTTGTCCTGGATCTGAGAGAGGGACAGTGCCCCTCTAGAAATAGGTTTTCTCCCTTTGCATCAGTCAGCTGCCTTTTAGACCAGGTGACTTCCTTGGCAGCCCCCAGGATGGTGAAAAAATACTGCCAACTAAAGCCTTTGCTTGTCATTTGGGGGTGGGGGACAGTGTAAAATTGTTGGTTAAAAAAGAAAGGATGTTCACTTCTGTGGCAAAAATGACTTCCGACTAATATGTTGCCAGACTTTTACCCCAGAAATTTCAGATGGTTTTTCTTTTTTTGTCTTTTTTGGAGGGGGGAAGGTAGGGCAATTGGGGTTAAGTGACTTGCCCAAGGTCATACAGCTAGTAAGTGTGAAGTGTCTGAGGCTGGATTTAAACTCAGGTCCTCTTGACTCTAGGGATGGTGCTCTGTTCACTGCACTACCTCGCTACTCCTTGAATGGTTTTTCAAACTCTGCTCCAGGTTGGCAAATTGGAGACAAGATCACACTAGATGGAGAGTGATCTTTTTGCCTTGAAGATACACCAGTACTCATAATAGAAGGCATGTTATGACTAATGTGAAAATACGTTTAATATGAATGTTTATGTAGAGACTACATCAGAATGCATGCTGTCTTGGCGGGGGTGGGGAGAGAAGGGAAGGAAATTTAGAACTCAAAATCTTATGGAAGCGAGTGCTGAAAACTAAAAATAAATTAATTAAAAATAAAAATTTTGAAAAAGAAAACAGTTATTTTCATGTTGTCTCCCCCCCTTTAGACTGCGAGCTCCTTGAAAGTGGGAGTGGTCTTCTGTCTTTCTTTATACCCATAAAGCCTGGCATGTAGTAGACACTTAATAAAGGTATACTGACTGACTGATGACCCTAACAAAAGAAAAAAGAAAAAGGTGTGTTACATCTGCTTCTGAGAGGAGGAAACTGGGACACATGGGAGTGAATGACTAATAACCTCCCCCAAGAAATTTCCCCGGATATTTAGCCAAATAGAGATACCTCTGGAGTTATCAAAGCCCCTGTATTAAAGTGCAAATACATCCTTAAGTATGAATTAACGCAATCTATCAATCATTCACACTTTATTGTGAAATGTTTGAATTAGACAATGCCCAAAGCTCCTGGGAGAGGGGGCTGCTCAGGCCCCAGGAGACTTAGTGGACCCTGCCTTTGACCATGCTGGCTTGTTAGCACGAGGTGGGATGAGGAAAAGCAAGCAGATGCAACAAATGTGGGAAATGAGGTTGACTCTAATAGTGGATTCTCCAAAACTTCCCACCTGGTTTCCTGATCTAATATGGACTCTCTGGCTTGGAATCCCTCCCTTTAGCAACTGGCCTTCTTTCCTAGACTCTGGAATTTGGCATAGAGCTAGATCCCCACCTTACTTTCGGCTCACTCACTTCCCAACTTGGGAATACCACTTTCCCTTTACCTAAAGTGAAAGAATGAACACAGGCAGGCAAAGAACCCAGGCCTATATTCCCAAGGTCATATAGCCTTAAAGGTGGGGAAAGGCCCAAGCCATCTCCCCATTCAGTATTATCTCTGGCCAGGCACAGTGAGGGAAAGTGCCAAAGCAAGGACTGAACAGCCAAAGAGAATGGATGGAACAGAATGAAGGAGGCCAAAGAAGGCCTTTTTGAAGATGCCTCCCGTTGTGGTCACTGGACAAGATTTTAAAAAAAATGTTGAAAACTAAAACTAAATAAATAATTTTTTTAAAAAAGTCAAATAAAAAGGCTTTTCCTAATCACGTGATTAACAGACCAGAGCGAGGAGCAAGAATGCCTCCCATGTGCCAGTCTCTCCAAGGCCCTGCCGTCCATTCTGTGCATCCTGACTCTCAGAAGCAGGCTCTCAGCCCCTGGACCAGAGAAGGGATGGAGCAGAGCGGCAGCCTGAGACTTCCATTTTCAGACATGGCCAGTCTGTGCATTACGAGGGAAGGCTTCCAAGGTCCCACAGTGCAGCTTTCCTCCTTGCACAGCTCACATGTGCTAGCTAGGACTCAATCCTAACAAACAGATTAGTGGTCATGATTTTTGTTTGCTTTTATCTAAATGAGGAAGGGCAGGAAATAAAGTGGAATAACAACTCCCTGGCCAACTGGACTAAGGGCACGCATGTGTGTGGGTGAGTTCTGTTTCTGGTTTTTAGGTTGGCCTTTTTTTTTTCTGGGCTTGTCTGATCCCTAGATATAGGTTTAAATCTCTTCTGGTAATCCGAAAAATGTCTTCTAATAGAGATGTGGTGAGATACCATGGAAGGAACACTGAATTGGAGCCTGCTGTGAGTTCCTGCTTTGTTTACTATGTGGTTAAACGTAACCTTGGACCAATTGCTTAACCTCTTTAAATCTCAGTCTCCCTTCTGTGAAATCAATCAATCAATAGGGATTTATTAAGTGCCTACTGTGTGCACTGTATTCCGCACTGGGAATGCAAAGTCAGAAGTGAAATAGTCTTTGCCCCCAAGGAGACTGTTGTTGCTTGTTGTTCAGTCATATCTGACTCCTGGTGACCCCATTTGGGGTTTTCTTGGCGAAGATACTGGAGTGGTTTGCCATTTCCTTCCCCAGGTCATTTTATAGATGAGGAAACTGAGGCAAATCGAGTTAAACAGAGTTGTGTAAGGTCACATAGCTAGTAAGTATCTAAGGCTGGATTTGAACTCAGATCTTCCTGATTCCAGGAGCCCAGCACTTTGTTCACCGTGGTGTCTAGCTACCCCACCAAGGATTTGTTGTTCACTTGTTTCGGTTGTGTCCAACTCTTTGTGACCCTATTTCTTGGCATAGAAACTGGAGTGGTTTGCCATTTCCTTCACTATCTCATTTTACAAATGAAGAAACTGAGGCAAAAAAGGGTTTAAATGACTTGCTATCAAAGTATCCATGTATATAAGTAGATAAGAAATAAATACAAGGTCCAATTAATCAATCAACAAGCATTTATTAAACAACATAGGCTCATCTCCAAGTCAAGAAGATCTGGATTCAATTTCTGATTCTTTTACTATGTACTAGATACTAGGGATACAAACACAGAAGAAAAAACAAAACTAACTTTTACTATGTACTAGATACTAGGGATATAAACACAGAAGAAAAAACAAAACTAACCACAAAGACCAAAATGAAATAGACCCTCCTCTCAAGCAGCTTGCCTTCTGTCAGGGGAAATATCATATACATAGATAAATAGATACAATGTAGGTACAAAATAAAGACAGTATTATTTCAGAAGATAAACTAACACTAGAAGCAGGAAGACCTCCAGTATATGCAAATAGAGATAAAGTAAATGCAAAATAAAAGCAGTGGGGCCTGGGGAAGAGGGGGTAAGGTGCTTACAGCTGTAAGGAATCAGGAAAGGTCTCAGTCTGCATGAGCTGAGCTTTGAAGGGAGCCAGGGGAAAGGAGGTGATAACTCTGGGCTATTTCTCTTCCAGGGTTAATCTGAAATAAGTACTTTATAAATGGTAAAGCACTCTAGAAATATGAAATGTTATTACTGGACAAAATGAAAGCTTCCAGGGAGGCTCTTTGCCCCTTAAACAGGGATCTCAAAGGGGAAAGCTTACAGTTTGGTGTATTGGAAATAGCTCTGGATCTAAAGTTAGAAGATCAGCACTTGACTTCTAGGGTTCTGAATTTAAAGCTAGATGAGACCTCAGGAGCCATGAATCCACTCTCGTGTTATCCATGTGGATTTGAGGATCAGGGAGGTGAAATGGCTCGCCCAATCAGATCTTCCAACTCTTTCCTGGCCATGCCCCTCACTAACTGTTAGACTAAACCACACCTCCTCTTTTCTTTTTTTTTTCTTTTTGGAGGGGGGAAGGCAGGGCAATTGGGGTTAAGCGACTTGCCCAAGGTCACACAGCTGGTAAGTGTTAAGTGGCTGAGGCTGGATTTGAACTCAGGTCCTCCTGACTCCAGGGCTGATGCTCTCTATTCACTGCACCACCTAGCTGCCCCCACATTTCCTCTTTGAGGCTCAGTTTTCCCCTCTAAAAAATAGGAGTTCATACTAATGCAAATGATCTCTAAACTCCCTTCCCACTCTAAGTGCCCTGGTCCTCTGATGAATGAAATTCCTGAGAACCTCAGATTATCCACATCAGCATCCTTGGTTTTATCACTGGCACCTTATGGCCAGTTGGAAGGAAGCTGGGAAACCACTTCCTAAGAGTGAGTTGTTCACACCCTTCTTGGTGGAAACCCTTTAACCTTAAGCTTGCTGGTAAGTGAGGAGAGGATCTGATTAGAGGAAGAACCCAGGTAACTTTCCTGGGGTTACCCAAGTAACATGTGGCTGGAACCAGGAAACAAAGTCAGGAATTACATTAGTGACCCAAGTTTTTCTTCCAAGGAACAAATTCTTTCTTTCTTTCTTTCTTTCTTTCTTTCTTTCTTTCTTTCTTTCTTTCTTTCTTTTTTTCTTTCTTTCTTCCTTCCTTCCTTCTATCCTTCCTTCCTTCCATTCTTTCCCTCTTTCCTTCCTTCTTTCTGTCTTTCAGTAAATACTATTTTATTTTTTCTAATTACACGTAAAGATAGTTTTCAACATTCATTTTTTATAAGATTTTGAGTTTCAAACTTATTCTCCTTCCCTCCCTTCCTTCCATCCCCCCTCCCCAAGATGTCAAGCAATCTGGTATAGGTTATACATGTGTAATCATGTGAACATATTTCCACATTAGACATTTTTTGAAAGAAGAAAAAGAACAAAAAGAAAAAGCTACAAAAAAACCAAAAACAACCAAAAAAGTGAAAATAGTATGCTTCAATCTGCATTTAGACTTCATAATTCTTTCTCTGGATATGGAGAGCATTTTCCATCATGAGTCTTTTGGAATTGTCTTGGATCATTGTATTGTTGAGAAGAGCTAAGTCTATCATAGTTGGTCATTGCACAAAATTGCTGTACTATGTACAATGTTCTCCTGGTTCTGCTCCCTTCACTCTGCATCAGTTCAGGTAAGTCTTTCCAGGTTTTTCTGAAATCTGCCTGCTCATCATTTCTTACAACACAATAGTATTCCATTACATTCATATACCATAACTGAGCAAATGTTTCAAAAGCCATGGACCCTTTTGCTTTTTTAATACATATAGGGTTCCCACCCTGGGACCCAGCTGGCAGGATTGGTAACTGAATGTAAACTGGTCCACTTAGACCAGTATACCCCACTCATCCTAGTCCCTGCACAACTTTCACATTTCATTCAACCATCTATCCAAGGAAGGGTAAAAGCATTTATTAGGTGCCTAACACGTGCCAGGAGCTGTGCAGAGCACTTTAAAATATTATCTCATTTGATCCTCACAACAGCTTTGGGAGGTATTATTATCCCTGTTTTACAGATGAGGAGAATGAGGTAGATGAGGTTAAGTGACTTGGCCAGGATCACACAGCTAGTAAGAGTGTGAGGCTGGATTTGAATTCAGGTCTTCCTGTCTCTGCAGTAGAAAGAGTGCTGGGTCTGGAGTCAGGAGAACTGAATTCAAATGCAGCCTTAAACTTTTACTAGCTGTGTGATCCTGGTCAAGTCACTTAACCCTGTCTGCCTCAGTTTTCTCATCTATAAAATGAGCTGGAAAAGGATATGACAAATCACTTCACTGTCTTTGCCAAGAAAACCCCAAATGGGGTCATGAAGAGTGAGACTCGGATACAATGACCAAACAGCAACAACTTCCTATCTCAAGCCCAGTGAACTAACCACTGCACTCTCTAGTTGCTAGGCCTTCTTGCCCTCTGCCTGCTGAGATACATAATGCTTCCCTCCTCTTGCCATGGACTCAGTTATCAAATCAATAGTACCATTGCTTTTGGAAAAGTGTTGACAATTGAACGACCTATACATCAACTCATTATCCCTGTGACTCCTCAGACCAAAGCTCCCTGACTACCACTGGTCTATAGATGCTATCTCTCCCTATTTCTAAGCTTCTTAGGGGCAGAGACTGTAATTCAGCAGTTCTCAACCTGTGGGTCATGACCCCTTTGGGGGTCGAACAACCCTTTCACAGGGGTCACAGGGCTTGCCTAAGACCATCAGAAAACACATATTTCCGATGGTCTTAGGAACTGAGACACTGCTCCTCTGTCTCCAGGAGGGTCCGCCCGCATGCAGATATGCCCACATACAAGTATTAAAGGGGTCGCCGCATTAGGAAGGTTGAGAACCACTTCAAATTCTTTCTGTATTTGTGTCTCTAACACAAAGCATATGGGAAACATTTCATAAATGTTTTTTTTTCTTTCACTCTTTCTAGAAGGAGCCTTAAAAGCTATCTAATCCAACCCATGCATTTTTTTCTGGATGTGGAATTGAGACCCAGAAAAGTCAAGTCACTTGCCCAAAGTCACACAGTCTTGCATTTGAATCCAGACCCATCTTCTCTCAACTCTTTTACTTGGGTCCCAAACCTTCTCTATTTCTCAATATTTTCCAGGGGCCATCCTTGACTTTAAAATGTCCTCATTTGCCTCCTAATGCATTACACATCTCAGAAAGCACCTGGGCAGACAAATTCCCCATCAGAGTTCTGGAAAGGAGCCTATATACATAGAAAGTATCTGCATGTAGTGTGCCATAGTAGGTATGATGTCAGTCTCAGAGGCAGCTAAAGGATGCAGTAGATAAAGTGCCAGGCCTGGAGTCAGGGAGAGCTGAGTTCAAATCCTACCTCAGACACTTAACTAACTAAACCTGAACAAATCACTTAATCTTTGTCTCAGTTTTCTCATCTGTAAAATGGAGATAAATAATATCACCTACCTCTCCAGGTTGTTGCTAGGAGATAATATTTGTAAAGCGCTTAGCATGGTGCTTGGAACAAAGTAAGTGCTGTATAAATGCTAGCCTTTATTATTATTATTGTTCAGAGTTGAAAAGACCTGGGTTCAAATTCAGCCTTTGGCATGTTGGTTGTACGACCCTGGGCAAGTCATTTAACTTCTTGGTAACCCAGACAACTCTCTAAATGTCCAATCAGCCCTTGGTGTTCCCTATATCAGTGCAATCCCAAGTTAGGGTGAAAAATATTCATGAACGTGAAGTCCAATGCCTTCTTCTCAAGACTTGTACCCCCGCCTGACTTGCACCATGTTAAACATTTGCAGCAGCCTACCAATGCACCAAGGAGTGCCAGCACTATTTTTAAACATCATTTTTTGGCAGGGCAGTCGCTGGCGGTTGGGGGCTGGGAAGAGAGGACAATTCTACAGAATCTTAATGAGAAGACTGAATGAATCTTTGAAATGTGGTTGTGATCCTCTGGCTTATTAACTGGTGATATCATTGGTGCTGAGAATCAGGAAACAGTAGATTCACTTATTTAACAGCTTGTCTTCGAGATAAACCAGAAGAGGGATAGAAATGTATCTTAAGTGTGGTTTATGTGATCAGACCCCCTGCAGGGTTGCACAGGTCCTTGCATCGGATAAGCTATGCATCCACCATTTCCCATCTTTGTGAGACCGAGCCGCAGGAGTGGATATTATTTCCATGTGTTTCTTATCACACTCAGCCTTCCCAGACTGATCTTTTTCACATTCATTAATTCGATTCCCCCTTACAGAGGAGAGGTTTTTTTTATTGTTATTTTTTTCCTTGCTGTAATCTCTATTTAGAAGATTATCCAAATCTGTTTATATGCTCAAAGGAAACACACCCACTCTATAATTTTCTTATAAAACAGTAAGTAAGAAGTGGACGTGGAAGACGTCTCAGAGGAAAGAGAGTTCAAGAGTCTTTTTCTTTTGTCACTTTCACTTCAGAATCATCAGAAAGGCAGACTTAGCCAAGAAGAGATGGTGGTCTCTGTTGACTCACCTACAGGGCACCTACGGGGCATTCAGCAAACATGCTGAAAACCGCCTTCGTTCATGCCTCCCCTTCTCCTCTCCAACTACCTGCATCCTCTAGGTCTTCTCTTCAGTGAACCCAAGTTCCAATTATATAGAGAGTTCCTTAGGCTGAGTTAGCAGGCAAGGCTAGAGAGAGGTCACTGTCAACTTTACAAGGCCTGTCATGGGGCAATCTGACCCAATCAGGGTAACTCGTCAGCAAAGGGCAGACTATAGTGGGTTAAGGAATTAACTTTAATAATATGGTGAGCCAGCAGGGAAAGTTTCAGAAACGTGGCGAGCAAGGCTCCAGAAAAACTATTGCTTCCATGACTGAAATCTCTTACTCTTCTAGATATTACAGTTGATATGAACCTTGAGCAATCTTAGGACTGAAACTCTCTCAGGATCCTAGGGCAACCCTTTTGTGGTGCAATATACTTCCCTATTCATGATTATAACTCCTGAGCCCCACTGAAATGCTGTTTACTACACAAAATCAGTCATTCTACAAATCTACAAAATCAGACATCATTAACTCTTAAATGTAAAACATTTACATAACAATCAGGCAAAAGCAAGAATAGCCACAGTTAAAATAAAGTAGCAAATGCAAGAAAACTGACAAATCTGGACAGCGTACTAAAAAGCAGAGACATCACCCTGCTGGCAAGGCAAAGTTATGGGTTTTTTCCATGAGCATTATATGGCTGTGAGATTTGGATTATAAGGAAAGCCAAGTGCCACAGAATCAATGATTTCAAATTGTGGTGCTGGAGAAGACTTTTGAGAATCCGTTGGAAGGCAAGGAGATCAAATCAATCAATACTTAAAGAAATTAATTCAGGCTATTCACTAGAAGGACAACTACTGAAATGAAGCTTTAAATACTTTGGTCACCTAATGAGAAGACAGGAATCATTGGAAAAGACCCCGATGTTGGACAAAATTGAAGGTAAAAGAAAAAGAACAGCAGAAGATGAGATAGTGTCATGGAAGCAAAGAACGTGAGCTTGGACAGACTTCAAGAGAGAGTGGAGGATAGAAGGGTCTAACTTGCTATGGTTCATGGGGTCATGAAGAGTCAGACATGACTGAACAACAAAAGGAATAATCAATGTGGAACAGTTCATATGTGAATGTGAATTGCAGTCTTCTACCAGTATACACAAAATCTGTAGTAAAAAGTGCTACACATGTTTTTATAGAAATCTTACCCAAGTGCTTTGGGCAACTCACAGCTCTGGACTGTAGACCTTGGTGTCCTTAGTGCCTTCATGAACAATCTATACCATACAAAGTTTCTTTTCTTCTAACTACTTCCCCTTTGGTTCTCACCATTTTTCTTCTGGGAAAACCACCTAGTCTTCAGTGATGAAATCTTTTAACTCACAACCACCTTGAAAAGTCACTATCTATCATAATAATAAGCTACACCCTTAAGCCAGAAGACTACCTAACTCCTCAGGTTGGCTCTATGGGCAATGCAGACAAGCCCAGCTAACTATTCCTCAATAGGATACTGATAGTTCCAACTAATATTTAGGGTAAAGCAGCTAAAAAACTTGTATTTTCCCTCTGCTTCCCCAACCTACCCCCAACTCCATCTAAAACTGTAACAGAAATCACCTATTCTCCTATTTTAAAACTCCCCACCTTTATTTTCCAGTTAACCAGCAACTTTCCAAGCACACGAAGCTAAAGTTCTCTTGTAAGCTAACTATTCCTGATAGCATCTTTTCACTCAGTTTCTAATAACTTCTTACTGTTCCTACACCTACTCCTACTTGGTTCTAAAAAACATCTGTTGGTTTCTTCAATTCTTTCAATGGCTCAAATCCAGCACTTAGTATATAATGCCTGGCACATATGTGCTTGATAAGTGTTGATTGACTGATTGATTAAATCTAAAATATCCTGGAGCTCAGCGACTTATCTTTCCCATATTAGGCAAAAATTTTAAAATCTACCTTTATGTTAGTTATGAAACCAAGTCTTTATTTAATCATCCCAGACTCTTCAGTTATTTGATTTATTTCTTTGTGAGCTTTAAACTCAAGCTCTAAAAACAATCACATGCAAATGATTTGGGGACCATGATACCTCATAGCCTCAGTCATTTCTCTGTCCTCAAATAGTCTGGCTCACAATGAACAAAAAAGCCAATTCCAATTGAATTGTATCAGTGGTTTTTTTTGTGAACAAATGCTCCCTTTCAGTCACCCAGTTATTTACATACAAAAGGGGCAGTATTTTAAATCCTTTCACAGATTGATGTAATCCTTTTTATTTATGTAAAAGTCAATTTGTTGCCCCTACAATCCACTTTCTGTCCCTTTTGATAATTGAGCTACTCATGTATGAAAAGGGCCACCATACCTTTTTCAGAGGTAAGCACAATGTGATTTTTTTATTCCATCCCTGAATGTAATTTGAAAAAGCTCTTAGTGAAATTATGAGATGGGGATGGGAAGAGTGTAATTTGCTCATGCCCTATCTTAGAAGTTGAAACAACAAAGCCTCACAACTGCAGTTGTGAAGAGAGTAGAAGGGTTCAAGTGAAGCACCCCGTTTGTCAAGGAAAGATGAAGTCAGCTTCAAAAAGAACTCTGGCAGCCCTGGTTCCCAGTCCTCTGTGTGGAACCCTCAGCCTTCAGTGACGAGATGCAATTACGGGGGAGTGCTAACATTACAAGTCTCTCTAAATGTTGTTCAATAAGGAATCGTCCATGAAAATGAACCCCGGGCGGTTGGGAACCTTGTTGCTGTGCAGAAACCATAAGGTTTGCATCCAAGAATGT
The DNA here is from genome assembly GCA_028627135.1 of Pseudochirops cupreus. Taxonomy (NCBI): domain Eukaryota; kingdom Metazoa; phylum Chordata; class Mammalia; order Diprotodontia; family Pseudocheiridae; genus Pseudochirops; species Pseudochirops cupreus. The sequence continues at coordinate 208,423,035 of CM053584.1, read as the reverse complement.
TTTGCCTGTTTGAGGCCTGCCTTTCTTCTCTGAGATGGGTGCCAGTGGCATGCATCTCAAATGAGCATTTGTCTCTTGCAGTAGAGTCTGTGGCTGGGGCATATCTAATCAGGTTTAGCAGCCATTCATCCCCAGCTGTCAGCTCTCTCCAAATCAGAACATTATCTGCAACCGCACATGTCTAAAATATAAGGTTGGGGCTTAGAGTTTTGGATCTTGAACTTCTTGGTGACCTTTCTGTGGTGGACTCTGGTTTTCCCTTTTCCTACAGGCCTATATACAACAGTAGCTAAGATGATGCAGGGATTAAAACAGCTAATTGCCGATTTACAACATGGCCAGCTAGCCTCCAATCAGTTTCAAGTGGAAGTGTTGCATGCATTCCAGTGGCCTTTGCCTGAGTTTTTGGTTGGGTGTTTTGTGTAAACCTCCCTGCATAATCTCTCCCCCCAAACCCCCATCTCTTCCCTGAAAGCTATGATAGACTAGCACTTGGTATAAAACTGAAATCCACTAGAGTTGGTTATAGGGTCATTGATTAGTATTTTCTGTGCAATTTGAATCATACAATATTAGGGAGGCAATGTGGTACAATGGGAGGGCCTTTGACTCTAGATTCAGAAGGTTACACTTCTGATACTGATGTGACCTTGGAAAAATCATTTAACTGGCCTGGGACTTGGTTTCCTTATCTGTAAAATGAGAGAGTTAAGCTATTTGGCCTCTGACTGCCCTTTTATCACTGGATCTAACATTGGATGAACTGGGAATGAGCAATACTGCCTAGATCCATGCTGCCTGTGTGACCCTGGGTAAGTCACTTGATTCTCAGAACCTCAGCCAAGTCTAAGACTAAATTATTGAACAACTAGAGACAAAGTTGGGAGAAGAAAAGGGGAGTGAAAGAAGAGAGTGAGGTGGGTAGAAAGGAACTCCATATTCAATGTGAATCAGCTATTAGACACTTATTTGAAGCTTTTAACCCTCTGGACTCTTCCTACTGTTGGAGTCTTCTCATACTTTACTCTCCTCTGTGTACTCCATGATCCAGCTATGATGACTAGATGCTGTTCCTCATGTGTGACATTCTGTCTCCTGCCGTCATACTTCTTCACTGCCTGGCCCTATGTCTATGATGTTTTGCCCCCCATGTCTGCGTCTTGATTTCCTTATTCAAGATACAGCTCAAGTCCTACTTTCTCCAGGAGACCTTTCCCAGTTGCCCCAGCTACTTACTGTCCCCTCTGAGATTACCTTCCATCTACTCCAGTGGTTCTCAACCTTCCTAATGCCGTGACCTTTTAATACAGTTGCTCATGTTGTGGTGACCCCCAACCATAAAATTATTTTCGTTGCTACTTCATAACTGTAATTTTGCTACTGTTATGAATCATAATGTAAATATCTGATAGGCAGAATGTATTTTCATTGTTACAAATTGAACATAACCCACAGGTTGAGAACTGCTGATCTACTCTGAGTATTTCTAGTCTCCCTGAGTTCAAAGCCAGCCATGGACACTAACTGGCTGTGTGACCCTGGACAAGTCATTTAACCCTGTTTGCCTCAGTTTCTTCATCTGTAAAATGAGCTAGAGAAGGCAAGGGCAAACCACTCCAGTATCTTTGCCAAGAAAACCCCAAATGGGGTCATGAAGAGTCAAACACGACCAGAACTATTAAACCACCACCACAACAACAGCAACAACTAAATGTAAGCTCTTTGATGGAAAGGAATGTTTTCCACTTTCTTTGTATCTACTTGGCACAGTGCCTGGCACAGAATGAACATTTAATAAATGCTTATTGACTGGTTGTTAAATGACAGGTGGTGCAGTGAATAGAACCACCTGAGCCTGGAGTCAAGAAGACCTGAGTTCAAATGTGACCTCAAATACTTACTAACAGTGTAACCACAGGTGAGTCAATTAATCTCTGTCTGCCTCAGTGTAACGATACTGGGATTTGAAGATCTTCCACGCCCCTTGAGCTTGCTGATGTAGCAGGAAGGGGTGGAGCAAGAGAACGCCAGAACCAAGCTAGTCTCC
>CM053584.1:208385764-208420488 GCA_028627135.1 Pseudochirops cupreus | reverse complement strand
CTCAGTTTTCTGGTATTTAAATGAATGCACTATCTATATTTCTTATGTAGAGAGCCTGTTCCATTTTGTGATTAATAACTATATCAGCATATTTATAGTTACTATAGGCATTGTGAATACTGCATTGCTGATACACTCAGTCATGTCAACTGTAAAATGGGGATCAAAATCCTCACCAACCTCCCTGGGTTCTTGTGAGGATCAAATGAGATAATAATTGTAAAGCTCTTAGCACTTAGTAGGTGCCTAATAAATGTGTTTCCTTTCTTCCTGAAGTCCCCATCTTGAAATCGAGATACTAATCCTTGTAATAGCTACTTCAGAGGGTCGTAGAAGGCACCTTAGAGGTCATCTCCTCCAGTTCTCTCATGTAGAGATCCGCAAACAGAAGACTGGACTTTAAACAATTTGATCAAAGTCACACAATCAGGAATCGTCAGAGACAGAATTTGTCCTTTGCCTTTGGAGTCAATGGTGTTTTTTTTAAATTCCCCACCCCCTACCACGCTGACTTCAAGAATAAGCCCTGCACTAGAACTAGTCTGGATAGCTCCATGACCACCCGCGCCCCTCCCTGTCTCCCTCCACTAGGGGATCACCGTAGGGTTCCACTTAAGCATGAATGGAATGTTTTTGTTTTGCTTCTGAAGATGGAATAAGCCTAAAAGTGGCATTCCCTGCTATTCAGGAGGGCAAAGACCCCTATGAAAAGAACATTTGGAGAAATGCAAAAAGTAAGATCTGCCTGTCGATAGCTGGCCTAAAGTCACTCAGCAAATTACATTTCTGTTTTGTGGGGAGGGTGAGTGAATGCCGTAATAATGAAAAAGAAGTGGTTACCAGATCCAGGGGCGGGGAACCTGTGGCCTGGAGGCCTCACGTGGCCTCCTAGGTCCTTGGGTGCCACCCAAGGTACTATTATCCCATTTTGCAGATGAGTCAACCGAGGCAGACAAAGGTTGTTGATGTTTAGTTTATTTCAGTTGTGTCCAACTCTTTGCGACCTCTTTTGGGGTCTTCTTGGCAAAAATACTGGAGCAGATTTGCCATTTCCTTCTCCAGCTCATTTTACAGATGAGGAGACTGTGGCCAACAGGGTTAAGTGATTTGCCCAGAGTCTGTGTGACCTCGTTAGTAAGTGTCTGAGGCTGTTTTTTGAACAAAGCTTAAGATCATTCTTTTTTGTTGGTGGTGGTTTTTTGGAGTTATTTTTGCTTTTTGGAGGGGAGAAGGCAGGGCAATTGGGGTTAAGTGACTTGCCCAAGGTCACATGGCTAGTTTTTGTGTTAAGTGTCTGAGGTCAGATTTGAGCTCAGGTCTTCCTGACTCTGGGGCCGGTGCTCTATTCACTGTGCCACCTAGCTGCCCCAACTAAGATCATTTTAATAGCAGTATGCTGCAATCAATGGTGCTGAGATGCAGAAGACCAAAGGCCAAAGAATGAATTCTTGAAATTGTAAAGAGTCTTGGCGAATGAGTCACTCTACAACACTGCCTGGGGCAGGAACAGAGAAAAATGTCAGCTCTTTCCTTTGACCCTCCATCTTTTTTCATTTCCAGATGTGATGGAGAAAAATGTCTGGTTTCTTCTCAGCTTGGGGTGGTCAGGTTCTCATTGGCACAATAATATGAATGTTCTAGAAAAGAGCATTTGTGTTCTGTTCCCAAATGTTAAAAGTTCACTTCAAAGACCCTTTGAGGTTTCAGGCTGGCTCTATCTGCAAATGGAAAGGCTGTGTTTCTCTACCCAGTCATCTAAGGGGAAGAGGCGTAGGGCGAGAGAACTGTGGAACCCAAATCCCAGAGCAGTTTGCTATTTATTAGGGAAATAGTTTGAAGTCTAACCTTCAAAGATGAAAAAATTGGGAGCCATCTATATGTCCAGCCTTATTTAGAGAGGGGGTTTGTTCACAGAGGCTCCAGGCTAATGACCAGATTTAGTCTCATGAAATGTTTAAGCCTGAGGGCATTGTTTTTTGTCCTTCAGTTTTGCAGAGGATCAATGACATCAAGGGTGGTCTTGACTCATGAGTGACTTGGATTTGAGTGAGGCAGAGTTGTTCAAATTGTCAGCCTTACTCTCTCTTCCAGAGCGATGGAAGTCCAGTAGCAGGACCAAAGTCAGGACAACTGGCGATGGCCTGGAATGCAGCAAATGAGCTTGGTGTCTTCGATATCTGCCCAAGCTCTAAGGGCTCCACAGTGCCACCTTCATAGACGTTGGAACAAATTGTTCTCACCTGTCCATTTCTCTCTTTGAGGCCCATCAGCTTTCCTCAGCCTGGTTTGTCCTGTCCTATTTCACCAGGGCGTCGTCACTGTGCATGCTACACCTCCTTGGAGCCACAGGTGAGAGCTGAGTGCCAGGTGGACACCAAAGGCTGAAAGGGGGCATATGGGGCACTCGGGTAGGACTAGCACTCTGCTATGAGGGCTTGAGGGCCCTTTTCATGGGCCTTTGGTATCTGCTTGGCCCTCAACTCTCACCTGTGGCTCTGAGTAGAAGCTGAGGGCATTAGTTAGCAATGAATTCATTATTCTTTGTTCTAAGGAGCTCAGATCCTGGGACTGAGAACCTACTGTGTGAGGAAATTTGAGGCTTCTTAGTTAAGACTCTGAATGAGGCAATGTATTTCCCCTCCCTTTTCTAAAAGAGCTATATCAAGGGAAAATCTATGGCAGGGGTTCTTGGTGAAGTCCACGGACTGAGAATAATGTCTTTACTTTGAGCAAATAAGTCATTTTGACTACTATCAATGCCCAAATTAACTGTAAAGGACATATGAAGAAAGATGCTATTTGCATCCAGAGAAAGAACTGATAAATAGAAGTATACATAAAATAATTTTACACATATATATTTATTTGTGTCTGTAGTATCCATCTCTGGGGAGGGGAGAGGGAAGAAAAAGAGAAAAAAAAGAGAAATTTACATGATTACTCCTTTATATATTTAAAAGGAATAGTAAGAGATTTAGGTAGATTTGCAGTTTCATGTGCAATCATCTTTTTTTATTATACCATGTTATGGGAATGTTTGTTTTATTACATAAATTAAAAGGAAATAAAGAAAAAAGGAAAATGTCTTTAAAAGCATAAAGTAAAATGTGTAGGATTACGAAGGAAACCAACTACATCGAAACAGTTAGCAAAATTTAAAAACCAAAAACCATTCACCAATCCCAGGTTAAGAACCTCTGATTTCTATGTACCAGCTAAAAGAGCATAGCAACTCTCGTTCTTCCCTGAAATACCTAAAGATTCAGCTATGACAGGAGATAGAGGCAGTGGAGTAGTGACTTGTGGGACACCTTTTTTTTAAAAAAATTTTTTGCTTTTTGGAGGGGGGAAGACAGGGCAATTGGGGTTAAATGACTTGTTCAAGGTCACACAACTAGTAAGGGTTAGGTGTCTGAGGTCAGATTTGAACTCAGGTACTCCTGATTCCAGGGCCAGTGTTCTATTCACTGCACCACCTAGCCACTCTCTTGTGAAACAACTTTGAGCTCAAGAGTTGACCATCATCCAGTGAGCCGTATCTGGTAGAGTAGCCGCGGGGTGGGGAGGGAGTGGGGAGGAGGGGGTTGAGAGCAGGCGGAATTGACATGTCTAAGTAGAGCAATCTCTGACCAAAGTCCCATCTGGAAGAGCTGTTTTTGGTGAAGACTGTGCATCCTATCAAGCAGCACCCAATTTTAAGGCAATACATATATCACAGGATATTAGAGTTGGAAGGATTTCAGTGGTGATCTAGCCCAGTCACAACAGAAAAAGAATTTTTAGCATTTCCTTTCCCATTCAGTCCTTCAGAGCTCCCAGGATGAGCCCCATTTCACTCTTCCTCAGGGGCCCTTCTGTCTTCCTAAACTGCCCTGACAAGCACAAATAAGCTGACTTCATTTATAAATAGGCCCATTCTGGGAACCCAAGCCCTTCACTGACCAAGGGCGGAGGAGGAAGGGGATGGACCAAAATTTAGGATTATATTTATATTAACAACACACATGATACATGGTCACTCAGCTTCTGCTAAAGGACTATAAATGAGGGAACCTATTGCTTCCCAGGGCAGCCCATTATGCTTTTGATTAGCTCCAGTGGATAGAATATTTTTCCTTACATCAAACCCACATTTACTTTTTGCAAATTCTACCCATTGCCCCCAGTTCTGCCATTTGAGGGTTAGCAAACAAAGTTAATCCCTCTCTGTACATGGAATCCCCTGAAGAACGGCTGTCATGAGCTCCCTAACTCAAGTCTTCTCTTCTCCAGGTTAAATATTCCTTCCTTCCTTTTTCTTTCTTTCTTTCTTTCTTTCTTTCTTTCTTTCTTTCTTTCTTTCTTTCTTTCTTACTTTCTTTCTTTCCTCTCTTCCTCCCTTCCTTCCTCCCTCCTTCTTTCTTTCTCTTTCTTTCTTTCCAATCAGGGTTAAGTGACTTGCCCAGGGTCACCTAGTTCTTTCAGTTAATCCTCATATGTCATGAACTCATGAATCTTAACCATATGGGTTGTCTTTCTCTAGATTGTCTCTCTCTCTTTCTCTCTCTCTCTCTCTCTGTATATTTCTGTATGCAGTATTTCACATTCCTAATGTTCCACCTCTGCAAAGTAGAGAGAGGGATCTTTTCTTTTTTATTATTATAAAAAAAATTTCAATCAGCAAGAATCTATCTTCTTTCACTCCCTTCACCTCCCCAATTGCAAAAGAAAGAAAACAAAATCCCCTTTGCGAACATGTAGAGTTAAGCAAAACAGTTTCCTATATTGGTCAGGTCCCTCTCCCTGCTCCCAAGCATGTCTCATTTTGCACTTTCAGTCTTTCTCCTCTCTACCAGGAGGCGGGCAGCCTTTTTCATCATTAGTCCTCTGGAATTGTGTTTGGTTATTACATTAGTCAAAATTCCAAAGTCTTTCAAAATTGACTTTACAACATTGTTACAATTATACACATTGGTCTCCCAGTTCTGTTCACTTCACATCAGTTCACACCAGTCTTCCCAGGTTTCTCTGCAACCATTTCATTTGTCATTTCTTGCAGAACAATAGGATTTCATCACATTCCTACCCTACTACTTGTTTAGTCATTCTCCAATAGATAGGCATTGCATTAATTTCTCTTATCAATGTCCTTCCTAAAATGTTGGGGCCAGAACTTAACCTAAAATTCCATCTGTGGTCTGATAAGGACAGAGTATGGCAGGATTATCATGTCCTTATTCCCGGAAACTGTATCTCTCCATGAAGTTTCAGATTACGTTAGCTTTCTTGGTTTCCTTATCACACTGTTGACTCATATTTGCAACTCACGAAAATTCCAAGACCTTTTTCAAACTGCTGTCTAACCATGCCTATTATTTTGTGAACTAAATAATCCCCACATTTATCTCTATTAATAACAACATTTTCTTGGATTTGGCCCAATATCTTTTTGAATCCATCTTCTTCCATTCACTGTTTTAGTTGCCTCTCTCAGCTTTGTGTGATTTGTTCATTTGACAGCCATGTTATCTATGCCTTTGTTCAAGTTGTTGAGAATAATGCTAAGCAGCACAGAGCCTAGCAGAAATCCCTGGAACACTCTACTGGAGGCCACGTTCCACGCTAACACTGAACCCCAATGACCACTCTTTGGGGTTGGTTATTCAGCTCAGTTATTTATCCTTCCTAAAAAGTGGCACTTGGAACTGAACACAATGACTCACTTAAATCCAATTCACTTCGAAAATGAAGGAAGAACAACAGCAACAATAACGACAATGACTCAAGTGTGTTTCTGACCCTGGCAGAGGATGATACAGTCTCAAAGGGCTATGGAAAGATGAATTGTTACTATTATTGTTGTTACCTCAGTCTCATGATAGTTTGAGGACATTCAGATAGAAATGACCCTGAGACGGGTCGCTTTCTGACTATCATTTTATTTTCCTGTTACCATTTTGTATTTAATGGCCTATGGACAATTGCAAAGATGATGAAGTGATTGCCTTTTCTCATCCAATAAAAGCGTTGGGGTGGAACTTTGTCTTCCATTGACTCACTGAAAGAGATTCCAGAAGAAGAAGGGATAGCAGATTATACACACATCATTGTGTTGCCACATGGTTTTGATTTCTCCTGCTAGGTCTCTATGTTTTAAGCATTTTTTATTCCACATAGATTGGAGACTTTGAATATTCAATACAACCAAATGGAAGTGAGAAGGAAAAATGATTGAGACTCAGGAAGTTAGGCAGGAAAATTGTGAAAAGAAGGAAAGGAGCTTTTCTATACCTCTTACCTCGTGCTAAGTGCTTTACAATTATCTCATGTGATCTTCACAACAAGGTAGCTGCTATTATTATCCCCATTTTACAACTGGGGAAACTGTGAGGCAGAATTGTAAAGAATTGCAAAGCTCTTAGCACAGTGCTTGGCACATGCTAAGCCCTATGTAAATGTTAGCTATCATTGGTTATTATTAAGTGACTTGTCCAGGGTCACACAGCTCATAAGAGTCTGAGGCCAAGTTTGAACTCAAGTCTGCCCAACTTCAGGAGTTCAGTCATGAGTTAAAAATACCAGGACCCACATGTACAAAAATATTTATAAACAGATCTTTTTGCGGTGGCCAAGAATTGGTGAATGACTGAACAAGTCGTGGTATATGAATGCAATGGAATACTATTGTGCTATAAGACATGATGAGCAGGAATTACAACTTCAGAAAAACCTGGAAAGACTTATATGAACTGATGCCGAGTGAAATAAACAGAACCAGGAGAACACTGTATACAGTAACAACAGTGACATTGTGCGATGACTGACTTTGATAGACTTAACTCTTCTCAGCAATTCAAGGACCTAAGATAACTTCAAAAGATTCATGATGAAAAATGCAATCCACATCCAGAGAAAGAACCTTGGAGTCTGAATGCAAATGGAAGCATACTATTTGTTTTCTTTTTTTGTTTCTTCTTTCTCATGCTTCCTCCCATTGATTCTAATTCTTCTTTACGATATGACTAATGTGAAAATATACTTATTATGAAAGTATATGTAGGGCCTACATCTGATGGCATGCCATCTTGAGGAGATGGGAAGGGAGGGAGAGGGAGAAAATTTTAAACTCAAAATTTTATGGAAGTGAATGTTGAAAATTAAAAATCAATCAATTAATTAATTAATTTTTTAAAAAAGAAAAAAAGAGTGTGGGAGCAAGAAAAAAAAAGTACCAGAAGTTAAACAAAGACTTCATAGAGGCATTGTTGAAATTGACTGCAAGGATCATGAAAGGAAGCTGATTTTTTCACTTCAATTCAACAAGCCTTTAATAAAAGCCAGGTGTGTTCAGGCCACTTTCCTAAATTCTGAAGGATATACACAGGTAAACAATGATATGGTCTCTGCCCTCACAGGGTTTATAATTTAATTACACCAGTGTTTTTATGGCATTGTTCGGTTTTGTAACTTTAAAGATGTAAAGGGGGCAGGAAAGAACACTACTTGTTCTTTCTGGACATGCATCTCCCAGAATTCTGACAGGGAATCAGTAACTTTCATTGAACTCAGCTGGAAAGGAGAATAGGCATCTCACCGAATGACAAGAAACAAGTTAGAATACTTGGGTGGGGGAAAAGGGTGGAGGGGGAAGAGGGAAGAAATGATGGCATGGTGGAGAGAGTGCTAGGTCTGGAGTCATAAAGATCTGAGTTCAAATCTAGCCTAAGACATTTACTAGCTGTGCGACCCTGGGCAAGTCACTTCACCCTGATTGCCTCAGTTTCCTCGTCTGTAAAATGAACTGGAGAAGGAAATGGCAAACCGCTCCAGTATCTTTGCCAAGAAAACCCCAATTAGGGTCACAAAAGTCAGACATGACTGAACAACAGCAACAATAAATGTGAAATACTTCTTACAAAACTTTTTTTAAAAGGTACTATGGAGAATGTCATATAGTAGGAAAAATACAAGACTTAGAATCAGGAGAGATTTTGTTCCAGATCTTGCCTTTAGCACCTTTTAGCTACTCTGATCAGTTGGGATAATGAATGCAAATCACTTTGAAACCTTACCGTGTTAAATCAATACCTACAGTTATTGTTACTGTTGTTATTGTTGCTGCTTTAGGGCTCCCCAGTTCCTATGCCAAAGGGAAACAAAAATTCTCTTTACAAGCATCCCAGGTTTTTATGCCCTTCCTTGAATGCCCTCGGTTTGCAGGCTCATTCCAAGAGGTTCATTGGACCCAGTGCTGATGCTGTGGCACTAGTCTAAGCTCTCATTAGGGATTTAATACATGATGTTCCCATTGAGTTGCAGAGTAGCAAGACCCCCCTGAGGGACACATCACTCTTATCACTCCCAGATCTCACTGGGAGATGTGTGTTGGGTAAATAGCAACAAGGGAGCATCCATCATTTCAGTTTTGGAAAATGCGTGATGAGAATAGTCCCCGCCTGCCTTAACTTCCTAATATTTAACATGCATTTTATTTCTATATCAATCATCAGCAAGCATTTATAAAGTGGGAGGAAAAGAGAAGAGAATAAGTGCTTCTGTAGCTCATATCATGTGCCAGGCACTGTGCTAAGCATTTTTACAAATACTATCTCAATTTGATTTTCATATCAACACTAGGAGGTAGGTGCTATCATTATTCCCATTTTACAGGTGAGGAAACTGAAGCAGTCAGAGGTTAAGTGACTTGCCCAGGGTCCTATAGCTGTTATTTTTCAGTGTCAGTTGTGTCTGACTCTTTATGACCCCATTTAGAGTTTTTTTGGGCAATACTAGAACAGTTTGCCATTTCCAATTGATAAATGATCAAAGGATATGAACAGGCAGTTTTCTGATAAAGAAATAAAAATTTATAGTCATATGAAAAAAGGCTTTAAATCATTATTGATTAGAGAAATGCAAATTAAGGCAACCTTGAGATATCATTTTACACTTACCAGATTGGCTAAAATGATTGAAGGGGAAAGTGACAAATGTTGGAGAACATGTGGAAAAAGTGGGACTTGAATTCCCTGCTGGTGGAACTGTGAACTGATTCAACCATTTTGGAGAGCAATCTGGGATTCTGCCCAAAGAATTATTAAATTGCCTATACCCTATGACACAGTAATACCACTACTAGGTCTATTTCCTTTTCCAACTAATTTTACAGGTAAGAAAATTGAGGCAAACAGGGTTAAATATTTGCCCAGGGTCCCATAACCAGTGTCTAAGACTGGATTTGAGCTCAGGTAGTCCTGACTCTGGGCCTGGCACTCTATCCAATGAGCCACCTAGTTGCCTCTCAGTGGCAAAGGGCCTGCTATCCTTTGCTTTACTATGATGTGTGATTCATCCTGGCTTAGTCAAGAGAGAGTCACTGGACATGGAGGCTTGTAAACTGTGGTTGAAATAAATAATTACTCCTTGAGTGCTATAAACCTGGATGTTTCCAAAAGGGAGAGTAATAGAAACCCCCAGGATCTACGTAAGAAATTCATTTGTGATACTTCAATTTCTTCTGATTGCTGTGTTGAAATATTGCCCATTTAGAAGAAATCATGAGAATTTTCCCCACTGAAGGGTCTCTTCTGATGCCTCCTCATGTCATGGTAGCAACAAGTCTCAAAAGCATTGAATGTAATTATTGACAGATCACAGGCTACTAAACTGGATGGACTGACAGATTGTGTGTCTTTTCCCTCAGAACCAGCCTAGATGTTTAAGAGAAACTCATTACCAGATGTTTAAACACAACAACTCAGGAAGACCATCTAATAGGACAGGAGAAAGTGTGAGTTGTGTTATTGGAAGGCTCATAGATCATAGAGCTTAGAATAGAGCTAAAGAGGGTCCCTGTTTCTTACAGATGTGGAAACTGAGACTAAGAAAGGGAAGTTACTTGTCCAAGGTCACACAGCTAGTAAGCTGGCGGAACCAGAATTCAGATTCAGGTTCTATGCCTGCAAACTCAACATTTTCAATTACAACTTACCCAATTACAATTGTGAAGTCACAAATTCCTTAAGTATTGAAATAAGTATAGGTTAGTGGAAAGAGAAGAGATCAAATTCATTCAAAAGTGGAGGAAATTAATTTATTTTTTTAAAAACTCAATTATTACCTACCCTGTAATTTTTGGTAAAAATAAATAAAGAGAAGAAAGTTGTTTTTTTTTCTTTTTTTTCACTTCTCTCAACTGATGGTTTTATAAAGACCTTGGGAGAAAGAAGGGGGAAAAAAAGCCAGTCTTCTGGCTCTAATCATTCCCAGATTCTGCCTTTCTTCACGTCTGTTTAGGCTTGGGCAGCGTAAAACGGAGGACAGTTTTTCCCCAGGCACATCTGCCTCTGGCTCACCAGACATCCTGGCTGTGGAGAGACCATCGCCCCCGTTGTCATCAGGCAGCATCCCAGATGCAGGAGGGCAGGCGAAGGTCAAAGGCATCCAGGGGAGGCACGGTGAAGAGAAACCAAATCACAATTAAGAAAATGATGAGAAGTTATGAGAGGAGAGTGACCCAAAGCCCCCTCCTTCCAGGAGTGTGGGCCGGAGTTCCTGGCAGCCCTGTTCTGGGTTGCCCAGCTATCCAGTCTGGCACCAGGGCTGCCACTTAAGGCCTTTGCGTTCCTCTCCCCACCCCCTTCCCTTGGGATCACGTTCCTCGACCCTCTAATTGCAAGGCTCTATTGGTCCCTCAGAGCCACACTACTGAGGTCAGAGGATCGGCTGCAAGTGTGGAAATTGATTTTTAAAAGAGTATCTTGTGTTGATGTGGGGTTGAAGGACTTTGCTTCAGCTTCTGGGTCTGAGAGGTGGGGAGTCTCCCTGGGTGGAATTCCCACAATTCAAACTTCCTGTGCTCCACATCTCAGGTCTCTGGGGAGCTGCCACAGTCGGCCTCCCTGAATGTTTAAATGTTCTTCTTGGTGTCTAGGTCTCTCTCTCTCTCTCTCTCTCTCTCTCTCTCTCTCTCTCTCTCTCTCTCTCTCTCCCTCTCTCTTTCTGTTCCCAGCATCTCTGTTGCTCTGGACCTCATGACCTCATGGCAAAATGCCAAGACCATCAGCTAGGGAAGCTGCTGAACTGGGGGACTACAGGAAATGATCAATTGGGAAATGTCTCTGATCTTCATCTCCTCCCACCACTGTGCCCCTTGCCCTCCTAAGACCAAAACGTAGTCTAACAAAATGAATGCAGGTCCTAAAGAGGTGCCCAGAAACAGTCAAAACCCTCCCGTCTCCCCAGGAGCTGTCCGATTTGAGGACCTTCGGGCTCTTGTGATTCCAGTCTCCAAGCAGACTGTCTTCTATGTTCAGTTACTGTTGCAAGTGCCAACTTTCTGTTTGCAAATGAAAAGATATAAGCCTTGCTCTACAAAGGACTTGGAAATGGCTTTTTTAGATGTCAAATATCTCCTACAAAACAAACATTTTGATGAGTTAGCGTAAATGAATCAGAAACAGACGGGTAAGATTTCTCTGAAATACACAGGGGCTTCAGTGCAGAGGGGAAGGTGGGGCTGGGCCAAAATACATTTGGGGTTTTTGTTGAATTCAAACTATGGGAGGAAAGGGTTTGAAGCTTTTGACTGATCCAACCAACCCATCCAGCTACTTCCATCTCTCGTGTCGACTTGACAAGTCTGCTTTGTTCCTCCAAGGATTCAAGAACAAGGGTTTGGAGATGTTGTCTCATCTCAGATGCATTATTGGGAGGAGAAGCAGCTTTTGTTTATAATGTGCCCCCCTCATCACCCCACTGGTGTAGTGCAGGTCCATCCAAATAAAGTTGTTTAGGGGATGATACCCTACAAGTTGGGCATTGGTATGCCATAGGATTAATCTGCTGGGAGAAAGCCTGATTGGTGGGTATGGGTATGCCCAAGAAAGGAGAAAGGCAGGAGGCAGAGATGATGAGGGAAAGCTAATTCAGTGGTTTCAACAAAGATACAAAAATGTGAAAAGACTCTATTATGGCTCTGTGGCAGCCCTGCAATAGGCTGGTGGTTCACAAATCTGTTATAGATTAGCCTTCAAATCATAAGGGTGTTTCCACTGAGAGTGAAAGTAGGCTTGGGTCAAAATGCATTTGGGGTTTTGTTGGACCTGAAATATGGAGGAAAGGGTTAATAAGAATAATAGCAACCACTCACAGAGACTGCTTTTAGTTTTGCAGAGCCCTTTCCTTGTGATAGCTCTGTAAGGGCACTAAGGTTTGACGTGATCTGTAGGAGTCATCCCATGGAGCATGCTCAGAGTTGGCATTCCTGGTTACAGTTGACCATGTGGGGAACTCTGGGGACTGCTTCTGGCTATGGGTGAGCCCAGCATTCTGTGGACTTAAGTTTTGCTATGATGTGGCAAGCCCTAAGTGGTCTCTTGGTCCTTTCCTCACTCTGTGACTGTGTTGAGGAGATACGTGACTTCATCACACCAAAACACCTATATCTTCATGTAAAGAAGGGCTCCAAATATAGAGAGACCCACCTATGTCAAGGCTAATGGGAAGCAAGGTCCAGTGTGTGGCAAGTAATTGTCACTGTGTGGTTCAAAGGGAGGCAGAATAACCATCTCTAGCCTCTTCTCCCTTTTCCTGCCCCTGCCACCCCTCTCCAAGGGAGCTTTTAGTTCCTTCCAGAAGAGAAAGCAAGGAGTTGGGCCAGAAGGCCACTTTGAGAGGAAGGTATCAGGCTAACCTTAGATATTGTTAGTCTAGGGGATATAATCAGGTTCAAGCTAACTGCTGGTCACTTAGTCATTTGGGTGGGGAGAACAAAAACTTTTTATCCAAGGTTTGACCCCTTTCCTATCACATATCAGTTCGATGATGAATACACATAGTAAATAGCAAATAAAACCCATTTTTCAAGAATGGTAGCAAAACAGAAGATATACATAGGAAGATATTCACCAGATAAGAGGGAGGGAAGGAGCTATCTCATTGGATGCAAGATAACTTAGCTCAACTGAGAGGGAGTTCTAGATCTCACCCAAGGGGAAACTCCCCAAAGTCTCTGGGGTACATAACTAGGAAAGGGACATGATGGAGACTACCAGCTCTTCTCGTATCTTCTTGGTCTTTTCTTTTAGCAACCAGAAGTGGGATTATCCTCTTCCACCTTCTTCCTTGAAGCTGGAAGCCAGAAGCACCTGAAACATCACGACTTGAAGAATCCTGAAGAAGACCTGAAGAGTCCCAAAGAGGACTGAAGAAGGATGGAACTCTCCCCAATTCTGCCTTGCCCTTCCCGCAGGTGGGCAGAGCATCCAATTCTACCAATAAGGAGAGAGTCTCTTATCAACGGGCTTTGGGACAGGAGTTACATCCATTTTGCAGGTGAGGAAATGGGTTTGAGAGATGAAGTGGTAATGCCAGTGATAAGTGTCAGAGCTGGAATTCAAGGCTTTTGAAGAATCCCAACAATTGAACTGGGTTCTTATATGTCTTGTGTCAACTTGGTCTCTCTGCCCACAACTTTTAGAGCACTAAGGTTTAGGCGAAAAAAATGGCTCCAAGTGGCTCTCTAGGGGGCTTGATACTAATTTTTATTTCGTCTATTCTTCTGTCACTAAACACAAGCATCATCACCAGGTTGGCTGTTCCTTTGGGGATAGGTTAATGTCACTGCCACTCACCATACCTCTTGTCTTTTGTTGTTGTTGTTGTTGTTGTTGTTTTTTGAGGGGGAAAGGCAAGGTAATTGGGGTTAAGTGACTTGCCCAAGGTCACACAGCCAGTAAATGTCAAGTGTCTGAGGCCAGATTTGAACTCAGGTCCTCCTGACACCAGGGCCGGTGGTCTATTCACTGGGCCACCTAGCTGCTCCCTTATTATCTTTTAATAGGGATCCTGCTTGCAGATTTGATACATTTATTGTTACTGTTGTTGTTGTTTTAAATTTCATCAAATAAAAAAAACTATTAGGGATCTTCTTTTTCCAGCTGAGTTCCCTCTTAGCTCATGAATAACTTTCACCAAATAGTAATTAGATTTTTTTTAAAAAATGAGGATCTGGGTTGATTCTTTGGTTGGTTCTTTCTATGAAGCTCAGGCTGTGGTCCTGCTTGGAAAATTTAAGTAAGGGCAGTTACTCATTGAAAGTCTCCCATTTTAGAGCTGTGGGTAGCTTGAACCGTAGGATGAACTGGTGCTAGGAAAGGGAGGGTTTTAGACATCGGAGTGTGTGTGTGTGTGTGTGTGTGTGTGTGTGTGTGTGTGTGTGTGTGTAGACAGGAGCCAAAGACTGTGAAAATGACAAGAGAACCTGATTTTAAAACACGATTAGAATTGCTCCCTGAGGTTACTTCCTGGCTGTAGACAGTCACCTCACAGAAGCATAGCATCTCACCCACACCTGAATACAAAAACCATCTACAATATCTCCTGCACTTCTGCCTAGTGAAAGAAAATCATAGGCTCCCAGATTTAGAACTGGAAGGGACCATAGAGATCATTTAGTTCAATCCTCTCATTTTATAGCATGGAAACTGAATTGCAGAGTGGAAGAAAGGACTTGCCCAAAGTCACACTGGGATGTGAACCTAAGTCACCTGACTGCAAATCCAACATTGTCT
This sequence comes from Pseudochirops cupreus, assembly GCA_028627135.1. NCBI lineage: Eukaryota > Metazoa > Chordata > Mammalia > Diprotodontia > Pseudocheiridae > Pseudochirops > Pseudochirops cupreus. Next base: position 208,405,936 of record CM053584.1, on the reverse strand, counting down.
CCATGGTTTAGCTCCCAAATTTCAGAAGATTTAATGTTATCGAATCAATTGACCAGCAACCACTGATCAAATGCCTACTATGTGCCAGATTCTGTCCTAACCCTCGAGACAGAAAACCAAAACAGAAACAGCCCCTGCCCTTCAATGAGCTTGCATTCAGTGACCCTTGGATTTAGACCCAGCAGGGGCCTTAGCAGTAACCCTACGTTCAGTCTACTCTAATGTAATCTCCCCACCTTCCCAGCTTGACAGATGAAGAAACAAAGACCAAAGAAAGTTCATCCAGTTGGCAAGTAGCAGAGTGGGGATCCCCATGTAGGTAGGTCTTCCACCTCCCAAAACATTGCCCCTTTCCCTACCCACAAAGATGATCCATGTGGAAGTAATCAGCGCTCACTCCACGTGTGTGTGCATGAACACATGGGTGCTACTGTTAAGAGCTGAGCAAACCCCTGAGTCCTGTGTCTTTTTAAATCTTTGCTTTGCTTTCCTGGGCTCAATTAGAAACGGTTTAGCCACAATTAAAATGTGCTCTGTAGATGCGGATGACAGATTTATTGAGCTGCTCTCATTATCTGTAGATAAAAGCAGCTAAACTTGGGGTTGGGGGTTGCTGATGAGAGACTGATTGGGGTGACTCCATTCCCAAGCTCTCGAGTTGCCTCAGGGTTGGCCTTCCAGCTTCCCATTATGTCAAGGGGAAACATTTGTTGTCAAACTGGAGAAACTTCAGAGAATGGAGAACAATTAAGGGAACAAAAATGCTTCCTGCCTGTTAAGGAAGATGAAAGAATCACCAACTGAATTGCCCAGCATGGCGGACACTATGGATGCAGGCATTGGTTATGGGGACAAAGTGGACTGAAGGTGGGAAAAGCAGGAATGACTGTGAAGAGTGGGAAAAAGTCAGAGCAAAGTGTGATACAGTGGAAAGAGCTCTGTTTTTTTAATGTAGTCAGAGGACCTGGGTTCAAATCCTGCCTCTGCTATTTGCTACCTGTGTGTTCTTGGACAAGTGACTTAATTTCCCCTCAGCCTCCCTGATGACTCTGGAGGAGAGAGTGAGGCTGATGACTTTGCACAGCTCTGCCTCACTTAAATCCAATTTGCTTGCAAGTCAAGACCCTCCTGATGTCAATGGTCCTCTTCAAGAATGAAGGACAAACAACAACAATGGTGTTGTATTAGATGGTTTCTGAATCTCTTCTACGTCTAAGTCTATGAAATGGGTAAAGAGTATGAGTATGAGAGTGTGTATGTGTATGTGTGTATATACAGACATATATGTATATACACACACATATATGTATATATATATACACACAGATAGTATACATGCACACACATTTAGAATATATGTATATAGATGGATAACTGTAATTTGATACAATTGTTTTTCTTTGTAATCCTATGTTTTTTATTTCACATTTTAAAAAACCAATATTCTGATATGGAGGCCCATGGGCTTCTCCTTCAAAGGGGTCCATGACACACAAAAAGGTTAATAACCCCTAATTTAGGACGAGAAGGGACCTCAGAGGCCATTTAGTCCAACCTCTTATTTTATAGAGGAAGAAACTGACTGACTTGCCCCAAATCACGTAAGTATTCAGAGACAGAATTGGAATCCAGGTGCTCTTATCCCAGAGACAGTGCTCTTTCCAATTGTGTGTGTCGACCACCATCCCCAAAGGGAATCTGAGGCTGTTCATCCATAAGAGTGAATGATGGGGGCATCTAGGTGGTGCAGTGAATAAAGCACTGGCCCTGGAGTCGGGAGGATCTGAGTTATAATCTGGCCTCACACACTTGACACACTTACCAGCTGTGTGACTTTGGGCAAGTGAATTAACCCCAATTGCCCTGCCAAAAAAATTTTAAAAGAGTGAATGAAGATGAGGTATTGAGACTAGGTTTTGGTCCCTCAAAAATGTAAAGGGAATTATGGTTTTCATATTCATCAATATGATATGTGTAATGAATATACTAATAGATTAGATGTTTCAGAATTGCCTCCCTGGCTCAGGAGTCAGAATTAACAGTGCATCTTGAAATGATTAGTCAGACCCTTACCAATGCTCCCAATCACTGCCTTTTTGTGCCTGTGCACCTTAAATGAAGCAGATGAAAGATATGTTCCCGACACAGCACCCTGGGCGTGTGACCCACCAAGTAAAGACCCCCAAAGAGTAGAACAGTGTTGCTTCCACGGATTCCAGAATTGTTGTATAGTCTTCCACTTGTGGGCCTGTCATGGGAAACCACTTGAGCCCTGGAAAACAATTGTTTGTAATCCACCTTCCCCCCTCCCTTCCCTTGTGATTTATGTATATAATTTCTGCCTTCACTTTAGCAAGGTGGAATTCTGATCAGTAGAATTCCCAATTTGCAAATCTGTTCCTCATAAATGGAACTAATTAATTAAATGGTTACCTGATTACTGGCACTTTGTCTCTAATCTGCTGTTTCATCATTCTCAGGTTAGAGACTGGCTCAGTAAAATTCTGTTAACAAAAGAAATAGCTTAAGAATGAGTACTAGCAATCAACTGTAAAAGACTTAGTAATTTTGTTCAATACAGTGATCTATCACAGTTCCGAAGGACTCATTATGAAAAATGCTATAGAACTGATGGGCTCAGACCACAGATTGAACCATATTTTTTTCCTCTTTCTTTCCTTTTTTTTCTTCCCAGAACACGACTAATGTGGAAATGTTTGCATGATTTCATATGTACAATGGAAATCGTAATTCTTGCCTTCTTAATGGGTTGGGGAGGGGTTGAGGGAGGGAATGAATTTGAAACTGAAAATAAAAATAAAATGTAACAAATTAATGAGTACCAGCAGCATGATGGATGAAGATAGGATAAGGAGTAAAAAAGGAGATCTGATCAATTTGGGGGGCAAGGGTGAGGTAACTCCATGGATGGATTCCATCTTTATTTTCAATAATTCTTCTATAAACATGATTCAGTCTAGACATGTGGCAGTCAAGTAGTTCTTTAACTTTTCTGGTCTCTCCTTGGTCCACATATTAAGTAAGAGAGAAGGAAGGATTGGTCACTGGATAGTTTTTTGAAATATGTGACCCAAGCAGGCAAACTAAACTTTCTGCCTTTTTCAGTTCCCTAATCCAGCCTTGCTTCTATCTACTTGTGCCACTAAGTTTTCCAAAAACCCTTCCTGGGGACCAAGCTCTGCAATGACCCTCATGACCACTGCTATCCCTCCTTTTATACACTCTGTTGTTGCTCCTATGTTCATGTTGTTGTCTCCCAATAGAATGTAAGACTCTTGAGGGCAAGGATTGCTTGGTTTCTATCTTTCTATCTTCTATCTTCTATCAGCATAGTGCTTGGCACATAGTGGACACTTTATAAATGTGTAATGAATGAAGGTATGAATGCATGAATGAATGACTCCTAACTGGGGTGAAATTGAACACCCCATAGTCCACCAGGATTATTCTTGCCACTAGAAGCAAAATTAAGACTAGGAGTAGTCAAGTCACACAGCTGCCTAGGGCAAAGTATTCAATGGAGCAGGTAGATATGGTAAGGGGGAGTTTTTTAAGTTTCCTTCCTCTCTCCCTCCTTTTCTTCCTTCCTTCCTTCTTTCCTTCCTTCCTTCCTTTTCTTTCTTTCTTTCTTTCTTTCTTTCTTTCTTTCTTTCTTTCTTTCTTTCTTTCTTTCTTTTCTTCCTTTCTTTCTTATTGGGGTTAAGTGACTTGCCTAGGGTCACCTAGTTTTTTCAATTAATCCTCATATGGAATGAAATCACAGACCTTAAACTTACGGATTTCTCTGGATAGTCGTGTGTGTGTGTTTGGGTGCAACAATCCATGCAATATTCCACACTCCTAGTGTTCCCCCTCTGCGAAGTGGAGAGAGAGGGATGTTTTCTTTTTTATTATTATAAAACATTTTTTTCAATTAGTAAAAATCTTCCTTCTTTCACTCTCCTCATCACAACTTCTTTCCTTCCTTCCTTCTTTCCTTCCTTCCTTCCTTCCTTCTTTCCTTCCTCCCTTCCTCCCTCCCTCCTTTTCTCCCTCCCTTTCTCTCTCCCTTCCTTCCTTCCTTCCTTCTTTCTTTCCTTCCTTCTTCCCTTCCCTCCTTCCTTCCTACCTCCCCCCTCCCTTTCTTCCTTCTTCCTCCCTCCTTCCCTTCCTTTTTCCTTTCTGCCCTCCCTTCCTGCCACAATTATTTCTTAAGCATCTACTGGGGATGCAGAAAGACAAAGACAAAAGTCTCTGCCCTCAAGGTGTTTATACTCTACTGGAGAAAACAACAGGTCATAGTACACAGATCCCTCAATCCAAAATCCTTAAATTGTAAGTAAGAAATCAAGTCACTTGTGTAACTTTAGACTCAAAGCTTCTGGTGGCCATATAGAAACTATAATTGTTAAACCTTCCATAGCACAGCTCTCTAGGACTGTACATTGCAGGGCAATTGTTGGTCAGCATTTCCTCACCAGGAATTCTCTGCACCAAAGAAATCATGATTGGCATCAAAATGGAACAGAAAGGTAAGGTGCCCAAACACCTTGCCCTAGAGCAACCCAGAAGGGTCGTTTTAAAGCTTTTAGCTTCTCTGCAGGAAAATCCTCTCTTTACTCCCATCCCAAATACATCTTGAAACATTTTGAATATCAAGAACAATCCGCATGCAAATTTCAGAGGCTGTCTGTTTGTTCTGTTTGCAGAGGGCCTCAGAACCATGACACAACAGGAAATCCAGAGAGACAGAATAATGGACATGGACGGCTGCTAACGGGACAGTAAAGTCACTGGGCTGTCAGCCTGGGCTCCCTTAGGCGCATGTTTCCAGTTCCAGGGCCCCAATTTGTTGTGCTGTGCTCTCTTGTTTTCCTTAAACTCCACCATTCTTTCTTTTGGAGACTTGGTTTCAAAGAGCCATATTTTTGCTATGCATGTATGCAATGAGCAGAAGTGCTGATTTTCAAAGAGAGGTCGTAGGATGTTATGAGTCTTTTCCCTCATATGCTAAAGATTATTTCTGGATGTTCTGCCACATGAAGTCTGTGTTGGGAAGGAAGCAATGCCACTTCTTGCAAACATAAGGGTAATTCTTTACCCTTCGTCCACTGCTTATTTTTTCCACAATCTTCTTGCCCAGATGCAATGAATTTTATTTTACTCTTTTTTTCCCCAAGAAGTTAAATGGAGGAAGTGACATTTAAATCTGGTTTTGAAAATTCATAGGTTGCCTAATTTTCATTTATTCATGAATGCTACTCAAGAAGGAAGAGCACTTTATTGCAATTCGATTCAATATGCACTTATTTAGTACCTACTATGTGTAAAGACCCATGCTAGCCACTGTGGGAAAGACAAAGTTTAATCCGGGATGGGGAAGCCATTTGTTTGGTGAAGTTTGGATTCAGTCAAAGGGCCTCACTTAAGGACCTGTCCTAGAGGGACACATGTGGTTTGGAGGCTGCAAATTCCCCACCCTTGGTTTAGATAATCCAATCTAATAAGCATTTATGAAGACCCCGTTAAGTGCAAGGCTTAGTGCTTGGCCCTAGGTATATAAAGAGGAAAAAAAAACCCCATTCCTTATGCTCAAGGAGCATACAGTCTGCTGGTGAGAGAAGACAGAGTCCCTGCCCTCATGAAGCTTACAATCTAGTAGAGAGATAGATCATGTACACTGCAAACTATGATCCAAAACAACAAAACAAATGTTACACCCTCCCGCTTGGATCCTGGTAGAGACAGTCCAGGGACCAGAGCCCAAGATTATTTCTAGATGTTCTAGCAATTTCACTGTTCTCTTCTTCTAGTCCAGTTCCTACAGCCATTAACTACAGGAGATGTCACTGAGAAGAGGCCCACCATTCTCACCATCCCTCAACCAACCAGTGCTACCAAAGGAGCAGACAACTGAAGCAGAATCCAAGGGAAGCTGGTGCATGCCATCACCTTGACCACTGTATACCACCTTCACTTGGACTCGAGTGGAGATAGCTCAGGAACCAGGGTCCAAAAGCACTGGAAATTACCATGGCCCCATCCTCCCCCCTCAGCTAGGTGATACAGTAGATAGAGTGCTGGACTTGGAATCTGGAAGATTAATTTTCATGTGTGACTCTGGGAATGTCACTTAACCCTGTTTGCCTCAGTTTCCTCATCTATAAAATGAGCTGGAGAAGAAAAGGCAAACCACTCCAGCATCTTTGCCAAGAAAACCCCAAAGGGGGTCATGAAGAGTCAGACACAACTGAAATGATTGAACCATTAAAAAAACCCTACTATTTTAGGGGTAGCCAGGTGGCACAGTTGATAAGAGCATTGAACATAGAGTCAGAAAGACCTGAGTTAAAATCTGACCTCAGACACTTACTAGCTATGTGACCCTGGGCAAGCCACTTAACCCCTATGACTCTTTTTTTTTTCTTTTTGGAGGACGGAAGGCAAGGCAATTGGGGTTAAGTGACTTGCCCAAGGTCACATGGCTAGTAAGTGTTAAGTGTCTGAGGCTGGATTTGAACTTAGATCCTCCTGACTCCAGAGCCAGTGCTCTATTCACTGTGTCACCTAGTTGCCCCTCAACTCCACTGATTCTTTAAAAAAAAAAAAAGCTATCCATAATAATTGCCTCCACTTTATCTCCTCTTCCTCTTAACTCCTTATGATCTGGCTTCCAACTGTATCATTCCACTGAAACTACTCTCTCAAAAGCTACCAATGATGTCTTAGTCCAAATCCAATGAACTTTTCTCAATCATCATTTTCCTCAACCTCTCAGCATCCTTTGACACTTTAAAAAATTAATTAATTTATTATTAGTTTTTAGCATTCACTTCCATAAGATTTTGAGTTCCAAATTTTCTCTCCATCTCTCCCCTTTCCCCACCTCAAGACAGCAAGCAATTTCATATAGCTTCTACATATACATTGATAATAAACATATTTTCATATTAGTCATGATGTAAAGAATTAGAACTAATGGGAGATACCATAAAAAAGAAGAAACAAACAAAAAGGAAAAAAAGAGAGCAAATAACATGCTTCAATCTGCATTCAGACTCCACAGTTCTTTCTCTAGATGTGGAGAGCATTTTCTATCATGAGTCCTTTGGAGCTGTCTTAGATCCTTGCATTGCTAAGAGATAAGTCTATTAAAGTCAGTCATCACACAATGTGGCTATTGCTGTGTACAATATTCTCCTGGTTCTGCTCACTTCATTCAGCATCAGTTCATGTAATTCTTTACAGGCTTTTCTGAAGTCTGCCTGCACACCATTTCTTATAGCACAATAGTGTTCCATTTATATTCATATACCACAACTTGTTCAACCATTCATTTCCCAATTGATGGGCATCCCCTCAATTTCTAATTCTTTGCCACCACAAAAAGAGCTGCTATAAATATTTTTATACATGTGGGTCTTTTTCCCATTCATATGATCTCTTTGGAACACAGACCTAGAAGTGGTTTTGCTGGGTCAAAGTGTATGCACATTTTTATAGCCCTTTAGGCATAGTTCCAAATTGCTCTCCAGAAAGTTGGATCAATTCACATCTCCACCAACAATGCATTAGTGTTCCAATTTTCTCACATCTTCTCCAGCATTTATCATTTTCCTATTTTGTCATGTTAGCCAATCTAATAAGTGTGACGTGGTACCTCAGAGTTGTTTTGATTTGCATTTCTCTAATTGATAGTGATTTAGAGCATTTTTCATATGACTATAGATAACTTTAATTTCTTCATCAGAAAACTCCCTGTTTGTTTCCTTTGACCATTTATCATTTGGGGAATGACTTGTATTCTTATAAATTTGACTCCATTCTTTATATATTTGAGAAATGAGACCTTTATTAGACACACTGGTTGTCAAAATTGTTTCCCAACTTTCTGTTTCCCTCATAATCTTGGTTGCATTGGCTTTGTTTGTGCAAAAACTTTTCAATTTAATGTAATCAAAACTACCCATTATGCATTTCATGATGTCTTCTATCTCTTGTTTGGTCATAAATTCTTCCCTTCTCCATAAATCTGACAGTTAAACTATTCCTTGCTCTCCTAGTTTGCTTGTAGTATCAGCCTTTATATCTAAATTGTGTACCCATAGCCTTTGACATTGTTTTGACCTTCCCTTCATTGATCCTCTCTTCTCTCTAGTTCTTAAGGACACTGGTCTCTCCTGGCTCTCCTCCTCCCTATCTGATTGCTCCTTCTCTCTCTCCTTTGCTGGATCCTCATCTAGTCCATACCCTATAACCATAGATATCCCTCAGGGTTCTGACCTGAGCCCTCTTCTCTCCTCTTTCTATATAGCTCCCTCAGATTTTATTATTTATTATTATTATTATCTTTATTGTACCTATCCTGCCCCCAAAACTCTCTGCTAACCTCCAGTCTTGCATCTCCAACTGCCTTTCAGTTATCTCAACTGAGTATCCAGTAGACATCTCCACCTCAACGTGTCCAAAACTCATTATCTTTCCTTCTAAAACCTTACCCTTCCCTCACCCCCACTATTATTACAGAGAAGAACATCATCTTCCTGGGGCCCTCAGACTCACAACCTAGGAATCATCCCAGACTCCTCACAGTCCTCACTCCCTACAACCAATCTGCTGCCAAGACCTGTCTATTCTGCTTTTGTAATATCTCTCATATACTCCCCCTTCTCTCCTTTGACACTATCCCCACTTTGGTGTAGACCCTTATCACCTCATGTCTGCATTTATTGCAGTAGCCTGCTGGTGTGTCTACCTCCCTTAAGTGCCTCCCTACTCCAATCCATCCTCCATTTAGCCAGTAAAATGATTATCCTAAAGCACAGATCTGATCATGCCACCCCTGTCCTCAATAAACTCCAGTGGCTTCCTATTTTCTCCAGGAATAAATACAAAATGCTCTGTTTGGCATTCAAAGCCCTTCACAACCTAGTTGTCCTCACGTATCTTTCCAGTCTTCTTACACCTTCCTCCCTCATACAGACTCTTTGATCCAGTGACATGGTCTCCTGGCCATTTCAGGAACAAGACACTCCATCTCTGGACTCCAGGCATTTGCACCAGCTGTACCTCGTGCTTGGAATGCTCTCCCTCCTCATCTGCACCTCCTGGTTTCCCTGACGATCTTCAAATTCTAGCTAGAATCTCACTTTCTACAGGAAGACTTTTCTAATTCTCCCTTAATAGTAGTGTATTTTCTTTGTTGATTATCCCCAACCTATCCCATGGATATCTTGTTTGTACCTAATATTTTGCATGTTGTATTCCCCATCAGTCTGTGAATTCCTTGTATTCTCAGCACTTAAGACCATGCCTGGACCATCTTTCAGTCATTTTTCTATCATGTCCAATTTTTCATGACCCCAGTTGGGGTTTTCTTGGCAAAGGTACTGGAGTGTTTTGCCATTTCCTTCTCCAGATCATTTACAGATGAGAAAACTGAGGCAAACAGGGTTAAGTGACTTGCCTAGGGTCATATAGCCAGTAAGTGTCTGAGGCCAGATTTGAACTCAGGAAAATAAGTCTTCCTGACTTCAGACCAGGCACTCTGTTCACTGTACCACCTAGCTACATGACACATAGTAGGTACTTAATAAATGTGCATTGACTACCTACCTAACTCTAGGCAATGCTGTCTCTGACATTTCCTGAATTTACTAGTTGTCATTTTTTTATTGTGAGTGTGAGCTGGTTGTAGTCTGACCCACGGAGAAGGAGAGAAAAAACACACCATGTGGTAAGGGTTTGTTGAGTGGTTTTAGGATAGAATCACTGGAGCAAAAACAAGGCATCCCATTAAGTATTATGTTACCATGGCCCTGGAAGGAAGCTATGTCTGGTGGTCAGCAGAATAGACAAGATCATAGGAGGCTTGGAGCTATTCCTAGTTCTCTCACTGACTCATTCAGAGACCTTAGTCAAGACACTTAACTCCTTATGCCTAGAACAGGGCACAGCTATGATCTGTCATGAGGACACACTCTAACATTGTTAACAAATTCATTTTTTACAAAGCATAAGGTACAAAAATACTTACGGCAGCTCTTTTTGTGTTGGCAAAAAATTAGAAATCAAGGGGATGCCCATCAATTTGGCAATGGCTGAACAAGTTGATCCTGATGGAATACTATTGTGCAATAAGAAATGATGAGCAAGGTGCTTTCAGAAAAACGTGAAAAGACATATATGAACTGATGCAAAGCGAAGTGAGCAGAACCAGGAGAATGTTGTACACAGTAACAGCCATATTGTATGAAGATGAACTGTGAAAGACTTAGCTACTCCGATCAAGACAATGACCCAAGACAGTTCCACAGTAGCCATGATGGAAAGGTGGAGCTATCTATCTCCAGAGAGAGAACTGATGAACTCTGAATGCAGATTGTAGCATACTTTTTGCTACTCTCTTTATTTTTATTGTTTTATTTTGTTTGTGTTTCATTTTGCAACATGGCTAACACGGAAATATGTTTTGCATAACTTCACATGTATATTGTTATAGTTGTTCATTTATTTCAGTTGTGTCTGACTCTTTGTCACCCCATTGGGGGTTTTCTTAGCAAAGATACTGGAGTGGTTTGCCATTTCATTCTCTAGCTCATTTTACAGAAGAGGAAACTGAGGCAAACAGGGTGAAGTGACTTGCCCAGGGTCACACACTGGTATCTAAGGCCATATTTGAAGTCAGGAAGATGAGTATCCCTGACTTCAGGTCCTGCACTCTATCCACTGAACCACCTACCCACTCCTTCACATGTATTATCAATATCAAATTGTTTGCCTTCTCAAAGAGGGGGAAAGGATTTGGAATTCAAATATTTTTAAAATGAGTATTAAAATTTTTTTACATGTAATTGGGAAACATTTAACAAAATAAATAAAAATAATTTAAAAACTAAAGTGTAAGGACCAAAATTAAAGCTCTTCTAACTATTGAAGAGTTTTCCTAAATTCATTTGAGTTTTCAAGTTTGTACAAGATTTTCCCATTTAGTCTATTTGATGACTGTGGGTGTTTTCTTAGAGTGGGTGTGGCTCTCTTCTATAGAGATGAGGAGCAGTCACTGGACAGCTCTTCGAAAACTGTGAGCCAAGACATTCAGGATAATAGGCTCTTGCTGCCTCATGTGTCTAGGTTCAAACACAGCAAATAGAAGTACTGTGGTAATTCCCATTTTGCACGTGGTTCTGTAACTCAGGTGGGATAACTTCGGCTTTTCCTCAGGCCACCAAAATTTGCTGGACACAATAAAATTTCACAGTAGTAATGCATTTACATTTTGAAAGCATTCCTATTCATCCTGTAGCACAGAAATAGCTAAGCCTTAGTACCTGTGCGCTTAGTCCTGACCTGTGGTTTTAAACTTCCTTTACTAAGGCAGCAACAGTTGAGCAATTTATACCCTTAAAGACTTGCCCAGGGCCAAAAAGCCAGGATATGTGAGAGGAAGGACTTGAACTCAAGTCTTCCTGACTCCCTGCCACCTCTGGTGAGATTATTTCTAGGAAATTGGGGAAGAAGGGGTGTATGTAAGAGATTGTTAGGGTTTGGGGAGCTAGTAATTTAGTAAAAATGATACTCTCTTACATTTGACAATCACTTTCTATTTTGCAAAGTGCTTACACATGTGTCTCATTTGGTTTTCGAGCAGCCATATAAGGCAGACAAGCAAAAATTATTATTATTTTTAAAACTTTTGTTGCTATCTTTTATTTTTACATTACCTGTATTTCCTATGATAAAGTTCCCCTTCTACCCAGAGAGCTACTTTTTATAACAAAGAATCAAAAAGAAAAAAAACCCAGTTCAGTAAAACTAGCCCATGTATCAGTTGTGCCTAATAGCATATTGTAGAAGTTAGGGGCATGGTGGCCCTCAATCTCGAAAATCCACGTAAAATTTTTTGGCCCTCCTCTTTCTTTTATAAGATGTTTACAGTATTAAAAAATAAAATATGTTGATGTCATATAATACTATACATATATTTTTATGCATTTCTGAGTTTCTGAACTTTTTCTGTGTCATCTGCTGGCCTTCACATGTCATCTGTGGTTTCCACAAAACTTCCCCAAAATTCCCATTTAATTTCTTATGCCAGCCTTTGATATATCAAAACCACAATCGGGAAAGTCATGACATGGAAGGGATAACTGTATGGTATAATTAACGTACATAGTCTGCTACCTTTGAAAAGAAAGGAGGGAGGGAGCATTTTCATATCTCTTCATTGTGATCAAACTTGGTCATTGTAATTATACAAGATTCAGTTTCAATTTTTTTTTCTGAGGGGGGAGGTTTCCATTTCCATGTTAGTAATCATGATACAGTTTTCCTGGTTCTATTTTACTTTGCATCAGTTCAAAAATCTCCACATACTTTTCTGCATTCTCCATATTCATTTTTCTCTTAGGGAACAGTAATAATATTCCATCACCTTCATAGATCAGGCATTATTACCCAGTTTTACAGGTGAGGAAGGTAGGGCCAGAAAGATAAAGTGTATAAAGTATAATAGTGGCACACTCAAAGTCAGACCTTTGGTCTCCTAACTTACAATCTTTTGTCCTTTCCACTACACTCAGTGCCACTGATGAATGAATAAACCAAATCTCATTATAATCTGTCATGAAATGAACAAAAACCAGAAAAATAACAAGAACCACAATGACAACAACACCAGAATAAACTTCACTAGGTCTCAGTTTCCTCATCTGTAATAGAAAGATATTTATGAAAATTATCTCAAAGTTTCCCTGTGGTTCTGACAGTCTATAATTTTAATTAGCTGAACATCAAACCAAACCTCTGATGATTTTATTTTTGTGTGTATAACACCGAGGGGTACCTCCAGACTCACAGTTGGGTCCCCTAGACAGAGTTATCCCAGGTCCAAGGAATTCTGCAGGTTAGGGGTTGTTCAGTTGTGTCTGACTCTTTGTGATCTCATTTGGGTTTTTCTTGGCAGAGATAACAGGGGTGGGTTGCCATTTCCTTCTCCAGGTCATTTTACAGATGAGAAAATTGAGGTAAAGAGGGCTCAGGGACTTGTCCAAGGTCACACAGCTAGTAAGTGCCTGAGGCAGATTTGAACTCAAAAAGACTGTGGCCATCTAGCTTCCCCCTCAGCCCATTATGGACTAACATCTACTTAAAATTCTACTGATGGTGGGACAACAGGATTCTATTTGTTCCTGAAAAACGTCACTGACTCTTAGTATCACCATCATTAAAATGCATGGCTCAGTCTCTGAAGGAGTTTATCTTGTAGGTCATAGGATTTAGAGACAGAAGGGACATTGGGGATAGTCCAACTAACTAGGGAACTGAGGGCCCCCAAAACAAAGTAACTCATACAAGATCCTATAGCCAGTAAACAGCAGAGTCAGGCTTTGAACGCAGATCTCCTTATTCTAAATCCACCATTGCCTGCTGCCTGTCTCCTCTTCTAATAGAGTAGAGTTCAGCAGTGAGCCTGCCAGGCCACTACGCTAAAACCAACACACTCCTCAAAGCTTGTTTGGGTCATGCTTGATAATGTGGCCTGCCATCACCCCTACTGGCCACAGAACTGTGGGTGTTTCTTGGTCAATAACTCCTCGCATCACTCCTCGAGGCTATTCTGGGCCAGCTTGAGTTATCTGGCAACAGAGTTATCATTAATACACTCCTCAGCAGGTGGGGACCACAAACCTCAGGAGCTCCAGCAGACAAAACCTGTTGTATCCTCCCACATCCAAGAGTCAGTGAAAGGTTCATCTAATTCAGGTCATACTTTCTCCTGTTGGCCTTGGGACAGGTTGCCTCCTTTCTAGAGGGCTGGGCCTCCAAAAGAGTAGCCCTTGAAGCACTCTCCACTTTCCCCCACTTCTTTCAGGTAAAAGGTTATTTTTTTCTTGCCTTTGTGGGTGTGTGTGTTTATGGGCAATGGTTTTTTTTTTCTTCTCTTTATTATTAATATTATTTTTTACTGTACCTTTAGCATCTATGTTCTTTTCGTAGGTTAGTATCTTCTGGCTTCCATCCTCCACCACTGACCACTCTTTCCCTTCTGCAAGGCTGTTCAAATATACCTTTGTAAATGTTCACTTCACTATAAATAAACTAAAGCAGCCATGCCTCCTTTTCTGGAACAGGGAGTACATATTCAGCCTATGGCACAGGAGGACAGAGTCATCTCCCTCTGAAAAGTCTGATTTGTGGATTTCAGGGAGCCATCTTACAGGGGAGAGGGAAGAGGAACAAATCCTACAGAGGCTAATTCTGTCTGTATACTTCCCCAGTCTTCATCTGGGACAGGTTAGAGGTCTAACCATCTGTGATGTGGCAGGATAGGATACCTTAAAGTAAGCCAGAAGAAGACTCAAAAAGAATAATCACAAAGATGCTTTTATTGCTCAGTCTATGACAGGGTCGTGGGAAGAGGAGGGTGAGGGAAATACAACACATGTGCCCATGTAAGATAGGCAGTATGTTCACACGGGTTGTCTAAATATATAGGCAGGCTCATGGGTGGCATGGATAGATATCTCTGGGATCTGATTCACCTCTTTCCAAGGGAGGCAATGATTTCTACCTTGAGGGGAACAGGAAAAGAGTTATGGCTGGGTGCTTGCTCCTTCCTTCACCTTCTCCAAATGGCTTGTCAGACTAGATTTATATCCATCTGTTCCCTCTCAAATATTGTTAGTCTAGAGCTACAATAAGTTTGGAACAGAAGCCATTTTCATGTTCACATTAGGGTGGGGAGAATAGATTTTTTAACTTACTCTTGCCTGCTTTAATCTTTCCCATTAAGTGTTGGTTACATAAAAGACCATCACAAACAGTGAATAGTGAATAAATCCATTTATCCAAACAAACATTAAACAGAAAGAGGGGTTCCACAGATTAGAATATATTAGAAAATACTTAAGAGTTGATGGGCTCTTCAGTTAGGAGCAGGATGAGACCTCATCTCAGAGCAAGAGGGATGACCCAATCTCACCTAATGGATCATCTCCAAAGATTCTAGGGAGGCAAGCTAGAAATCAGAAACATATTGAATAGCTGACTTTCTCCGTCTGTCATGTGTCTCTCCTGAAGAATCTCTAGAACCAGATGTGCCTTTCTCCTAAGAAGCTCTGCTCTTTATGCAAGCATGCAGTGTGGAGATCAGCTTCTCTTAGCTAATCACAACTGTGTGATTATACAAAATGTCCCAGTCTTGGTTGGAAGTCTGGTTACATATCATTTACCTACACCAGAGGTTCCCAAACTTCTTTGGCCTACCACTCCTTTAAAAAAAATTACTCAGAGTCCCCCTGGAAATCGACTTTCTTTAGCCCTTTAACAGTTTGAAAAAAAAATTTTGCATCATTTCAAAAAAAATAATTTTAAAAAATGATGCATCTTAAATTTAATAATTTATTGTAAATTTGTGGGGGTTTTTCCTACACTGAAATTTTGATGATGCAATATTACATCAGGTAACCATATAGTATCATACTGTAGAAGAGTCATTACATGCACATATTCCTGCCAATGCATGCTGGACTTCCTAACAATATGCAATGTGCTCACCTGCCAACACTTGCTTTTTAAGCCTGTAGGCAGATTTGACCAGTGATTGGTTATAATTTGCATTTTGTGTGTTTATTTGAAAAATAATATAATTACTGTGACTTATTCTGCTACACAACAGATGAAATATGTATGAATGGTTTTTCAAACTTTTCTTATCTTTTCTTCTTTTTTCATGCTTCCACCATCCTTTTATTTTTATTCAACAACCCCCTCCCCCAATTGCATCTGAGATTCCTGCTGCCTTGCCGGATTGTTCAAGCACCCTGAGGGGGTGGCATCACCCACTTTGGGAACCCATGATGCTAACAAAGCATTTGATAGGGTTGCTCATGATATTCTCATGGGAGACAGAGAAATGTGATCTCTATAATAGGATTGCTGGACGGTTGGGCCCAAAGGATAATCATTAATGGTTCAGGGTCATTTTGAAATGTCTCCAGTGGAATACGGTTACTATGTTCTTTAAATATGATTCTCAGTGACTTGAATAAAGGCATAGTCAGCATATTTATCAAACTTGCACATGCATGGTACAGTGGAAAGAATACTATCTCTAGAGTTGGTATCCAGGTTCAGATCCCACCTCTGATGCTTACTACTTGTGTGATCATCGGCAAGTCATTTTCTATCTCAGTTTCCTCATCTGCAAAGTGAGAGGGTTGACCTTTGAGGCCCCATCTGAATTCCAAGTCTATGAACCTATGATCTTATCACACAAAACTGAGAAGGATAGCTAAGATTGGTGTGATCATGACAGAATTCAAAAAGATCTTGGCAGGTGAGAATGTTGGGATGAATCTTTTTTTTTTATGAAATTTAACAAGGATAAATATAAATATGAAGTCTTACACTTTGGTTCAAAAAATTGGCTTGATCAGTGCAAAGTTGATTTGTGGGGAAATGGGTAATAGCTAGATAGCAGCTTATATGAAGACCTGATGGTTTTAGCAAAAGCTCATATGGAAGGCAGCTGGGTGACACAGTGGATAGAGTTCTGTGTCTGGAGTTGGCAAGACCTGAGTTTAAATTAGGCCTCACAGGGTGGCTAGGAGGCTCAGTGAATAGAGCCCTGGCCATGGAGTCAGGAGGACCTGAGTTCAAATCAGGCCTCAGACACTTAACACTTACTAGCCATGTGACCTTGGGCAAGTCACTTAACGCCAATTGCCTACCTTCCCCCCTCCAAAAAGAAAATGAAAACAAAAGAAATTAGGCCTCAGACTCTTCCTAGCTGTGTCATCCTGGACAAGTCACATAACTTCTGATTGCCTTGGTTTCCTCATCTGTAAAATGGGGATAATAATAGTACTCACTCCCGAGGGATGCTGTGAGGATCAAATGAGATAATATTTGTAGAAAGCACTTAGCATGTTGGCTGGCACACAGTAGGTATGATATAAATGCTAGCTATGATAATGATGAAATGACAGCTTAAAAAAGAAAAAGGCTGCTACAGGGAAGATGTTAGCCCAGCGCATACTGGCCATACCATGTATTATGATCAGTTTAAGGACATGCTGGAGAGAATTCAGAGGAGGGCAATTTCTCTGGTGAAATGCCATGAGATTATGCCATACGAGGAACCTTTGGAGGAAATGGAGGAAAAAAAATTCACACAAAGAGTGAATAGTAGTAAAAGCATTTATCCAAGCAAACAGCAAACAGAAATAGGGGTTCTACAGACTAGAATATATCTGAAAATGTAGAAGAAAGATTTGTGGGAAACATGATATCTGTCTTCAAATATGTGAAGAGATATAATATAGAAGAGGGATTACATTGATTTTGATTTTCCCCACAGGGAAAAAAAAATCTGGAACAATGGATGACAGTTGTAGAGAGATCGATTTCAGTTTGATATATGAAAACACTTCCCCGCAGTTAAAGCAATCCAGAAGTGTAATGGAGTTCTTAAGTCAGTAGTGAGCTTCCCATCACTAGAGGTCCCCAACTGTGGCTTCACAACTGCTTGTCAGACATGCCGTAGGGAAGATTCCTGTTCAGGAGCAGGTTGGACTTTAAATTGCTTTCCAAATCTGAGTTTCTGTGCTTCTGTGAATTAGAACCTGAAGGACCAAATTGACTAACCATGATCTATGAGGTCTCATGTCAGGGTGGGGTGACATCTCTCAAGATGTCATCAGCTTTAGAAAACTTGGCAATCACCAAGTGGAAATTGTGAGCTTATGTTGCTAATGGACACTGAGCCGAGCGTTCTCTGTAGCTGTCAGGGATTCAGGAAATACCAAGATAGATGGATAAATATACTCTGTATCACAAATGCGTAGAGGACTTATTATGACTCCTCGTGGCTGACTGGCACCTGGGACATTTGATTCCTATGGAACATCGAGCCTGGCAGAAATGAATAAATAAATAGTGAGGGGTCAGCTTGCTCAGTACTGGGGGCTGATCATCACCAGCCCCTCGAGCAACCTTCTGTTGAAGTCAGCAACTTATGGAGTGGCTTTTTCCTCCATTTTGGATGTGGAAACTGAGCTCGTTGTTAGACACAGAGACGTAGAATTTCAAAGTTAAAAGTAACCTCAGCATCCCTGCAATCCAATGTGACCCTGAAAAAGCACCCCCTCTACAACATACCAGACAAGTGGTCATCCAACTTGTGTTTGAAGACCTCAAGTTGTGGGGAACTCACTACCCATACAAGGCAACTCATTTCACTTTTTGATAAGTGTAATTGTTAGGGTGCAGCTAGGTGGCACAGTGGATAGAGCACCAGGTCTAGAGCTAGAAAGATTCATCTTCCTGAGTTCGAATCTGGCCTCAGAAAAGTACTAGCTGTATGACCCGGGCCAAGTCATTTGCCCCTATTTGCCAAAGTTTCCTACTATGACATAGTTTCCTATGCCAAGAACTTTACAAATATTATCTGATTTCGTTCTCACAATAGCCCTGTGAGGTGGGTGATCTCCATTTTACAGCTGAGTAAAACTGAGACATTTGGAAAATGACTTTTTCAACCTCACATAGCTAGTAAGTATTTGAACTCACATCTTTTTGACTTAGGACAGTCATGTGGCACAGTGGAGAGAGTGTCAGACCTGGAGTCAGGAAGACTCATTTTCCTGAGTTCAAATCTGGCCTCAGACACTTAACTAGCTGAGGGACCTTGGGCAAGTCACTTCACCTGGTTTGCCTCAGTTTCCTCATGTGTAAAATGAGCTGGAGAAGGAAATGACAAACCACTTTAGTATCTTTGCAAGAAAACCTCAAATGGAGTCATGAAGAGTCAGACAAGATTGAAAAATGATTGAACAGCAGCTTCTTGGCCCAGCGCTCTATCCACTGTATCACCGAGCTGCCTCAAAGAGAAAAGAACAGAATTACAGCATTTATTAAGCTGTTTCTATTTGCCAGGCATTGTGCCACATGCTGTGGGTGCAAAGACTACAAGTGAAGCATTCCCTGCCTTCAAGGAGAATGCGTTCTAGCAGGGGATTCAAAATATGTTTGTGTATATGTATGTGTGTATATGTGTACCTATACACACATATATGTGTATGTATATGTATGTATGTGTGTGTGTGTGTGTGTGTGTTTGTACACTTTGTCTCCTCAATTAGAATGTGAGCTCCTTGAGGACAAGGATTGCTTCACTTTTGTTCTTGTATCCCCACTATCTTGCAGTCTGATAAGCACTTTTCTGGCTCATGTACTCAATTCTAGGGATCCCTAGAGAGCTTGAAATGTAAGCTTTGACTAAATGAAAAAGAACCACATCTCAGCCTCAGGACTTACCTCTTTGGTTCATACCCTCATAGATTTAGAGCTGGAAGGAGCCTCAGAGGTCATCTAGTCCAGCCCCCTTGTTTTTACAGTTGAAAAAATCGAGAACAATTTGGCCAAAACCAAATAGGTAGTAAGTGGTGGAGCTAGAATTTGATCCCAGAACATTTGACTCCAGAGCAAGTGTTCTTTACTAGTGTTGCCTCCCAGAAACAAGTCCTAGACCTCTTTCTGATCTAGAAGATCCCCTTGTGAGAAGATAGGTTTTGGTGGATCCTTTACAGGTTCCAATATGCTTGGGGTAATCCCAGAGAACTCTTTGATTCTTGGGTTTACCATTGCATACTTCTGCTACTAATAACCTGCATTTATGAGATATGCCATTTCTGGACTCCAAGCATTTGCACTGGCCGTCCCCCATGCCTGGAATACTCTTCCTCCCCATTTCTGCCTTTTGGGTTTCCTTTAAATTCCAGCTAAAATCTCATCTTCTGTAACCCCTGATCTCTCTTAATGCTAATGCCTTCCCTCTGTTGAGTATCTCTAATTTATCTTATCTTATCTTATCTATCTATCTATCTATCTATCTATCTATCTATCTGTCCATCCATCCATCCATCCATCCATCCATCCATCCATCCAATCATCTATCTTTTTTGTCTGTCTCTATCTGTCTGTCCGTCCATCCATCTATCTATCTATCTATCTATCTATCTATCTATCTATCCATCTATCATCTAACATCTAATGTTTGTACCTAGTTGTTTTCATGTTGTTTCTTTAGAGAAGGAATTTCCTTCCAATTGCCAGCACCTAGCAAGGTGCCTAGCACATACAGAGTAGGTGCCTAATGAATGTCTATCC